>BMAW01002564.1:356009-408373 GCA_019974015.1 Nephila pilipes | reverse complement strand
CTTTTAAATTGAGTTTTTAACTTAGATTGGCGCTACTTAAATATCAGAAACACAACATTGATGAGGCTAAAGAATAATTTTTTGTCAATTTCCTATTTCGTCTTGCAAAAGTGTAGGTGGATGCCCTTTGGTCTCCTAAATCTACATATCCCATGTGCTTGTGGCAATTTGCCACTATTTTTTGCTTGGAAGTGGTTAATTTTCTTTTTCTTTTCAGCAAAGACACCTTTAGGTTTTTTTTGGGTTTCTATCAACAAAATTTTCTTCATCTAAATCTTTAATTTAGATGAAGAATTCTCTATTTCTGCAAGAAATTTCAGATTCATTCTAAAAATTCGAAGAAAAGCAAGAGAAAAGAAAATTCAATCGATCTTAGACAGCGTAAAGCCATCTAATGGAGTATTTTTTCGAATTTGGTTGTTCTTGAAAGTCGCCAATGATAAAGAATTCGCACACAACTGATAACGTTGGCGAAAAATATCCCCACCCAATTACGGACAATAGAAGCAAAGTCGTAAAAAGGGCAAGGGAAAGTTGTAAAAGGGTCTGCTGGAAAAAAAGGGGGAAAGAACTGTCTATAGATAGCTTGGTACAGACGTTGTACCTGAGCCGAAGCGAGCGACAAAAATTTTTTTGGTACAGCATATGTACCACCGATGTTTAAAGGTTAAAATGATGGTGTTATGGAATTTTGGAGAGCGATGTGCCAGGTCGAGTGTCGTCTTCATAACTTGACTGAGGGTAGTTTGAATGCGAGATATTTTGCACAGCACGAGATCAGTAGTCCTCGTGTTACTTCTCAACGTGATATTAATAAACAATCGCATCTCGTCCTTGAAAGAGGAACTTATTGATAAAAAAAAAAGTACGTGATTATCGCCTCTGATGTACAAAAGTAAAATATTTAAAAAAAAGAGCTTGAATATTTTCATGAGTAAAATATAAGGAGGAAATATGTTCAAACAATGAACGATTCTTTAATAATTATTAAACTATAAAGTGTAGGATCTAAAATAGTTTTATTTCTTTGATGGGATATATATATATATATATATATATATATATATATATAAAGATCCTGTCGACTTTAAATGTAAATGGCTTTTTTTAAATAGTACTATTAATTATGTTCATAAAGAGGTCGAAACCAATTTCATTTTTAAAGAATTGTTTTACTGTAGCGGAGAGAGAGACCATTTCCACTCCGCCTTTTGATTCAAGCTATTGCATCATAAGAGAGCACGAAGAGAAGAGAAGAGAGAGACAGCGCTTCTCGCGTATTTGTGTTTATATATGAGGGAAAATTCATTTGAAACGTCAGAGACGCGTGGTATGAATAAAGGGATTAGGGGGAAATATCATAACAGATAGGGAATTTGAAGGGATTGTTTTGACAGATTTATAGTTGGTTTAAGTGGATTTAACCAGTTTTAAGAGCGTGTGATGTAATAAATAAAAGGATACTTTGGAAGGGGATCAGGAAATACGAATGAACATTATCTTTTAAAGGAGAGAATGGGCAAATTTAGTAAATTAAATTATTATAGTGAGAAATTAATGGGAATTAAGTTAAATCATTATATATACAGTGGTACCTCGACATACGAGTTTAATTCTTTCCGCAACCTTGCTCGTATCTCGAAGCAAATTTCCCCATACAAAACAATTGAACTACCATTAATCCGTTCCAACCCCCAAAATGTCACCCCAGTTATTTTTGTTATGTGGTTTTGAATAATAAAAACCTATTTATAAATGATAAATATTTATTGTACAAAAACAAAAAAGAGAATCTAAAGAAATAAATTAGATATCCTCACTGGTCTTTGCCTTTTTCGCTAGATTTTTCTCGCTTTCACCTGTAGGCCGTTTAGAAAAAAACATGTCCAAGGAGGTGTGTTTCTTCCTAACTCTCAGAATGTTCCGGAAATGAGTTAAGCAAGTGTCATTAAAAAGATCATATACACGACCCGTTGCAACTTTTTCTGGGTGTTTCTTTTCCACGAACTGTGAAACTCTCTCCCACATTCCTAAGATCTCCTTTATCTCACTTGTAGAAATAACCTCCTCCTCTGACTCCTCGAAACCAATTTCTTGCATAACCTCCGTATGCTGTTGTGACTGTAACTCTTGTATCTCCTCAGTCGTCAGTTCCTGGGTGTGCTCCTCGACGAGCTCGTTCACGTCTCTCTCATCCACCTCTAGACCCATGGATTTCCCCAGAGACACAATCTCATCCTCTACTGACATACTGGGTTCCAATTCTTCGTAGATCCTTTCAGCTACAGCTTCAGGCCACAGCTTTTTTCATACAGAGGTCAAGGTCCTCGTTGTAACACCCAGCCAGGCCTGATCGATAATTTTTAGGCAAATCGCGATATTAAAGTGGTCCTTCCAGAACTCTCGAAGGGTTTGTGGTCGCCGTTACTTCAAAGCGTCGCCGAAACAGATGCTTGGTGTATAGCTTCTTAAAATTAGAAATCACCTGCTGATCCATGGGCTGCAGGATAAGAGTGGTGTTGGGTGGTAGGTAGAGAACCTTTATAAGTTTGAACTCCTCGAGGATGTCATCTTCGAGGTTTGGTGGATGAGCAAGGGCATTGTCGAGGATGAGAAGGGCTTGCACGGGTAGGTTTTTTTCCTGTAGATATTTCTTAACAGAAGGGCCGAAAACCAGGTTTACCCACTCCACAAAGAACTTCCTGGTGACCCATGCCTTCGGGTTCGACCTCCACATAACTTGCAGTTTTTCTTTCAAAATCTTATGTGACTTAAATGCTCTGGGATTTTCTGAATGGTATACGAGCAGAGGCTTGATCTTGCAGTCGCTACTCGCATTGGCGCACAGTGCTAGAGTCAATCTGTCCTTCATAGGTTTGTGGCCTGGCATCATCATCTCTTCTGCCGTTATATATGTTCTATTCGGCATCTTTTTCCAGAACAGCCCTGTCTCATGACAGTTGAAGACTTGCTGAGAGATATATCCTTGGGCTTTTATTAGATCGGAAAACGTTTTGATGTAATCCTCAGCTGCCTTCATATCTGAGCTTGCTGCCTCACCATGCCTGACAACGGAGTGAATACCGGTCCTCTTTCTGAAATTCTCAAACCAGCCCCGGCTGGCTTTAAATGACTCTTCCGATGCCTCGTCGTGGAAGTCTGCGGGGTTTGCTTCAGCAAATCTCCGTAGATCGCTCTTGCCTTCTCGCAAATGATGGTCTGCATCAAGGTATCTCCTTGGAGCTGCTTCTCTGTCACCTACACCATTAGCAGTTTCTCCATATTTTCATGAAGGGAGGTTCGCAGCTTGGAAATTATTGTAAGGCCCTTAGCCGGCGTTACACTCTTTATCGACTCCTTCTGTTTAAGCACAGTACATATCATGGACGTGCTACTCCCATACTGCCTCGACAAGTCAACAACTCGAACACCTTGCTCATGTTTTTCTATAATTTCACGTTTTAATTCAATACTCATCATCTTTTTCTTAGCACTTGACTTTTCACAAACTTTCTTCCGATCCATTGTTATAAAAATAAATGAACTACAACTGTAAATGTAAATGTAAACGCAACACAACTTATCACAGCGGAAGCACGCTGCTAACTGATTCACTGACCGTGATGGGCGCGACCGCGTGCTATTACCAGCCGACCTGCTAAACCGAATTCGTATCTCGAATTTCGCTCGTAACTCAAAGCAAAAAATCACTCGCTCGCCGGCTCGTATCTCGAAAAACTCGTATGTTGGGGCACTCGTATGTCGAGGTACCACTGTATATATATATGTGTGTGTGTGTGTTGAAATTGAACTTTGACTTATCGCCCAGAACGCGGCCATAGAACGTCTCGCCACTAGAGAGCGCTGCTACTGTCTCGGCTACATTCCACTAGGGGAAAGAAGATGTTTTGCGCGGGAAGACGCTATTACGAGGTTGGAGTGGGCACACACGAGTGTCTGAGATATACTACCGCTAAAACTGTTTTACGAAATAAGTGCACGGAGCACAACCTCACTGGAATGAACTATTTACGTTTTTTTTTAAATTTCATACTTAAGTGTCTGTACATAATCGCTGTAAATAAGAATAAATAACTTCGAATAAACCAAAGTATCATCATTGTGAATACCCGGACTTTACATACATACATACATATATATATATATATATATATATATATATATATAATAGATCCCCATGAAAACAACTCATCATGAAAACAATGTTAAAAATGATTACAGTCTTACTTCAGAACTTTAAAAAGGAAATTTGAACTGGAATTCGAATGTCCTTTGAGCCTTGAGTATGTTATGAATTATCAAAAGGATTAGTCAATGATTCAGAAAATTCGCATTTTTTTCCAAACAGATATTTAAATTTCAGTTTATTAAAAGAAATTTTTAATCAGTTTGTACAATAAAATAACTCTTCCTGCAGGTCAAGTTTTAAATATTTAAAGTCCGTAAATCAAAACTTTCCTCTATTTGAATTGATATTTAAATAATTTCAAATCCATTGAAAAAAATTTTACTATGGGAAAGTAAAAATAACTTATAATTTGACTGAGTATTAGTTAAATTATACTTTGTAGAATTGATGATTATATAAAGATTTTTTTAATGGCTCATTAAAGTAAATTTATGGAAGTTAAAAAGACAGCGCTAAGAACAAAAAAAGACAATATTCAAGTCAAATGCAGCTTATAAATTTGGTCTTTCAGAATTATTATTTAGGTTAAGGATTAAAATAAAGTTTTTGTGCTTGAGAACATCAAAATTCAACGTTTCAGGTATATTTTTAAATTTTCAGAATGTTTTTACTTGTTTCTCTCCTTTTCAAATGTGTGACTTGTTTTTGATGAATTTTGTTTCATTAAGTAATACGTTTGACTTAGTAAAATAGTCAAATTCCCTTTTTTTGCAGAAAATGTCTTGCACAAAGAGCTATAGAGTGAAAAGGAAGAGAGGTCGACCCCCAAAGAGAGAGAAATCAGGTTAGTTCTTTTTTACGACTTTTTTTTTTTATTTCCGGTTGTCCAAACATTATCTTACAGCTTCAACGTTATTCCATATTTCTGTATGTTTCTTAATAAATATTTATCATTGAATCTTCTCTTCACGAAATGATATTTTTTATAATACTGTTATCTTTAAATTGAATAATGATTCAAAAATCAAATATTCCCCATGACTTTTCCGATTTTCAGCTGACTGTGATCTAACCATTATATTGAATATTACGAGTTTTCAATTAAACTAGTACTTAGTGTTTGAGTTTAATGTTTTTTCTTAAGACCATTATCTGATAATAAACTTATAGTGTGTAAATCCATAACTCGGAGAGAACTTAACATACAATCTTTCCCCCAACTTTGATTTCTTAAAAGCAATCAACAGTTAGAAGATCATTTTTAATTAATGAATTATAAATTATTTTCTGTTGGAGAGTGATGCTGAGGCAAGTGAATTTATAAAGTATTTAGGAACATCAAAATGGTACTACATTTTAGTTGACCAGAACGATTTCAAACAATCGTTTAAGGCTGTTCTCGTCTAATGTTAAAGAATAGGGCTCAAAGTTCGAACACATTTTCAAGTAGAAGAAGTCCTTCAATACTAATATAAATTACTATGGATATAACAAATATAATTATTTATTAATTAGGGTTCTTAGAATTTTGATTTTTTAAAAAAAAATATATGCAATTTTTTGCCTTTATGTAAAATGATATTCAATTTTCTATGTTAAAAAATTATATATTATGTATAGGAGAGGAAAAGTTCGAACACATTCTCTACAAGAAAAAATTTAGTGATTCAATCAGAAATGGATCAGTTAGAAGTATACACTTCTCTCTGTCGAATAGCGTAGGCAGAATATAGTTTTATGTCGTTATTAATCAATTTTTTAAGATTTCAAATGAATTTTTATTAATTATTAATGTACTTCGGACTATCTGCAACAGATGGCGCCAGCATAATATAATTAAAATTTAAGTATACATTTAGTTTAGTTTTGACATGATAAAATAATATTCAAATTTTGTTTTACAACATTTATACTAATTAAATGTATTTATGTAAGCTGTTAAATAATAATCATTATATTGATTGCTTTTATTAATTAAATTTGAATATCTTTGAAAGTAATATATGGCAACATTTCAGAGTGCTATCTCTGATAAATGCCTGACAACTCTCTTCGTTTTTTTTTTATTGTTTTCCACTTTTATTCACTATATTTTTTCCTGAATTTTTTATTTATTTTTATTTTTTACTATTATTATTTTCCCTTATAAAAATAAATAAAGTTACATTTTTAATCTTAAACGCTTTTCATACTAGGAGAAAAGAAACTTTAGATTTATACGCACACACACCCTTCCAAAAAAAAAAGAGAGAGAGAGAGTGTAATGTTTGATTGTGGTTCGAAAATATAGTGAAATGAGTTACGCCTTTTAAAACTTAACAAAACTTTATTTAGAGATTGAAATAGACTCGTAGCACTCCTAGGGAGGCCTACTCAGCTGCTCCCATGCTACGAAGACCTTCAACTGACTCCACAGAACTCACTTTTCTCTCCCTCCTCGCGGGCGGTACTGCCAGCGCCGCGTAGCGGAGGCTCCGAACCATTGCTCGGATGGGATGGGAACACTACAGAAGAGACATAACTCAAGTAATAGACATAACAAATCTTTGGCTCTTTCAACTTTACAACTGTGAAACTCCATGATGTTCCCCCATTCTCCAATTGACCTTTGTACACGATGCTCGTTTATCGCTCAAGTTGAATATTCCAGCCAACACAACGTGCCAGATACCTTAGAATACTCAGCGCCATCTATGGGTGTTATTCAGAATTTTTTCATTCATCGATAACGCTCTTAACCAAAGTATACGAATATATCTTATTCTTTTTCTGCTATATAAAACCAAATAATAATATATTAAAAGTGGTGGCTATTTTCAACAACTACGACAGAAATTAAAACATCTTAATAACAAGCAAGAGAAGACCATTTTGATCTAGATGATAAAAGCATTTCAAAAAGCGACTGTATAAATTTTCACCGGACCGACAAATCGAGGGGTCAAATTATCCCTGTCGTTTATGTCGCTCAAACTCAACCGACATTCTTCCTCATTGAAATGGATAAAACATTATTCCCGTCGAAATGGTGACCCATGACTTGAATACTAGATGGCGGCACAGCATAGAACTAGTTGCATTTATCCTCGTATATGTGTGTCTCAGACAACTGCACACTGTGCAAATAAAACCGCAACCAACATCACTAGTAATATATATGTTATTGTGCACTCGTTAAATAGACCTGCCATATCAATTCGAGACAACCAGTAATATCAAATTGGAACTGTTGAAAGTGAAACTCAAGATGTATGGCAGGATGCATATCAATTGCAATAATGGTTGGAAAAACAATCTTATCTTAAATATCGTTCTTCGTATCATCATGATGATATGAAAGGGGAAGTGAGTGGCGATCCTTTTCAACAGTGACAGCAGTTTCAAATGCTTTAATAACTCATCCCTTTAGGGATTCTCTTTTGTCCTAGTTGATAAGAGCACTGCTAAAAGTGACTGGAACATTTTTCACGGGATCGATAAATCGAGGATTAAATTAATCCCCGTCGCTCTAGGTCGCTAGATCAAGTGAAAAAATAGAATCGCTCCCGTCGAAAACCGATATGGTTTGTTTTTCAACTTATATTTTTTAATACTCAAATGATGGCTATTAAATATTTAAACAGACAAGCAGCTTTACTGCAAAAATTGTTTCTTAAATTATTGCAATTTTTTATTTACTTTAATCCCCCCACTTCTTTACACTTGTCCCAACCGTTTGGAATCCCCTCAGCAAAATATTCTTTTCCTTGATAGTGAAACCCCATTTGTGTACTTTTTCTTTATCCCTTCGATGATCTATTAAATTTTATTTAACCGCTAAACATGCGCCATGATACATACACTCCATTTCCGCTTCATTTCTCCTTCTCCCTTCTAGGTGCGCGCGCATCTGAGCCTCTGAGTCTCATTGGATCACTTCGTCCATGACGAAATCAACTGGTTTGTATGTGACGCTCGCTACACCGTGTAAGTGAGAGATCACTGTACATTCCCTCGTGGATATTTCCAGAAATTTCCTTTACAAAATCAAATTATTATATAAAATTTAAATTACCATCACTCTAGTTCTAACAATTTATTTTCAATCATTTTTAGTCGTTTGAATTGATTCCTTAACATTTTGCGTTCCTGGTCTCATGGTTTCAATATGATCCGTCTTCCTTGTGAATTAGTGTAGTAATTACTGTTTATTCATTTTAATGTCTTTGAACTAGCTAGTTAAAGGGAGATATCACGAAATGTCTTATTTATGAATAACGAGTCCAGTTTAAATCCACATCTTTATTTTAAAATTAAACGTGTGACATGGAGTGGTTACATATTTCGATTAAACTTATGTTATTGTGGTGATATCTGTGATTGATAAATGAATTTTACACCTGTACCTCAACTAAGAAATTATGAAGCAGCAGTGGGGTTCCGGTCGCCGGATTCTAGAAGCGTGTGAAAACAAAGAATGAAAAGGAAGTTAAAGTATGATTTGTTTGAAATATGGTACGGCATATCTAAACTCCTGTAAAAAAACTGGCGCATGGTATACGAAAGGTTGGCCATAGGACAATTTAGGCGGCGGAAATAGAGATGTTGGCTTATCGCACGAAGACGATTTGAAACGAAACATGTTTTCTACATTAGAGAGAGTAACTACGGAAATTTGAGAAAGATTCCAGCAGCTTCAGAATTTGACCAAAAAATATGCTTTTCTAAGGCCTACAATAATACTGGGTGTCGATGATGAGGAATGAAACCTCTACCAAGTTCCTCAAGATATTGACAAAGAAGATTTTAAGATTGAGTGCATGCGTCTACAAGCTTTCGTAGCTACAACAGACAGTAAAAAAAAATTTATTTGATTCTGGCTCATTGGGTTTAAGTTCATTTTTGAATCCAAACTTGACGGATGGTTACCTAATGTAGTTATAATGTTGAGAATATTCCTCATAGCTACTACATAAACAATGGGAGTTGTGAGAGAAATTTCTCGTAATTGAAAATGGTTAAAATTATTTAAGGTCTACAATGTCCACGTTGAAATTAACAAATCTAGCAATTTTAGCAATCGAAAAGATACAAATTAACATTGACGATTGTATTAAAGAGTTTACGTTGCAAAAAACATGTTGAATAAAATTTTAATTTAAGAAAGACGTTTTGTTTTGAAGCCATTCGAAATAGTGACAAATTTTCCCTTCTCACTCCCATGGAACTAAGCATAGTATTCTGGTGCCTTGTTTTATCGTACTAACTTTTAAATGATTACTTAAAAATTTTTAATCTTCAGCATTAATTTATATAGCTTCAACAGATTATAACAATCATAATTTATATAAGCATAATGTGAAAATTTACATGTCAGTTTACATACATAGAACAGGGTGGCACTCATGAGATTAATGTAAACTGCATTCTGATTTTTCGTGTGTTATGAAGAGCCTTATAATAGTTATATGTACCAAGTATACATATTCAGGTTTTATTAATATGACTACATATTATTCTATGCATGTATATATACTTTTACTTTTTTTCCTTCTTAAATGCTATGCTAAGGATATTTCCTAATATCGTGTGAAACTTTATTTTACTCGGGGAAGTGTAGCAACTCGACGTGGCATTGATTCAAGTTGTAGGAAGTTCCCTGAAGAAATAATCAGCTTCTACAGCAGCTACCAACTTTTAAAAAATTAGCTCATGGTACTTAAACAGGTGAGTTCAGATGCGTCATATAACTCTTCCACGTTTTGTACCGTCTTGCGTTGCTAGGGGTTAGTAAACAAGGATAACGATAGAATCTGCTAAGCTTAGGAGGAAAAGGAATAAAATAATCATTCAGTTAAATTAATGTGGAGGTCCAAAAGGGATCTCCACCGAAAGAGTTACGTTCTATGCGTAAGGGGTTGGTGTGTCTAGGGGATTTTTTTGTCGGATTTCGTAACTGGAGTTTTAAATTATTTACTAAATCTAAAAATGAAGAGACTTGTTGAATTGATACTTTTAATATGAAAGGATATAGGGGAAATTAACAAGGGGAAACTATTTATAGGGATATAAATTACTTTTAACTCAGGTCTTCTATAAAAGATGGACAGACAAAGTTTACCATGCTCGCTATGGACGTTCAATTGTCACCGCGAAAGAAATTCTGTTATTCATTTCGGGAAGTGGGATAGCTCTTTTGCTCCTCGATCGCGAGCTCTTCCTTTTTGTTGCAAAAAAGAGGGCGCTGCATTAGTGCAACTCATGATGTCGACTAGTGATGCCATCTATAAAGTAAATGATAACCTAGTTTCACAAAAGGCAGATAGGAATTAGTTGAAACATCCTACATTAATTAATTTACTCTCCAGTTTAATGAAGCACCAATCTGCAATAGTCGGGAAAGATCTCCTGTACGAGAAGATGATCGCTTTATGATGGTGCTATAACTGCCAGAGAGTCGCGTTTATTGAAGATAACTCTGGACTAAAGATATTGGCATGAGTGCAAATCAGCTTGGAACTTGGATTTTCGCTTGTTCTTTCTGCTTTCTTAAAGGAGTCCTGGCGTATATTTAATAACCTTTTTAATAGAAGTATGTTTACAGACATGATTAACTTTTTTAATGATTTAATTTTTACATGTAAAACTATATATTTACAGCACATAAACATTATTTACCATTAATGAAACTTTTAAAACTGTTTTCGAAGTCTTTTTAAGTTTGGTGTTAAATTTGTTACTGAGAATAGCAGAGAATTCTTCAAATTTTAGTTAAATTATTCGCGACTTTGATTTGCTTTTAATCAGTTTCATTGATGAAAACGATTGTTCACTTCTGCATGTCGTTCCAAAGCGATATATATAATTTTTTGCGTAGTGTCATACCTCTGGGTAATGTTCTCATATTAATACGAACGCTAGAAATTAATTACGTCAGAAGTATTTTTATCTGGAAAATGTTCATCAGATTTTATTTTTAAAAATGAATTTGTTTTTAAAGCAATCAGTTTCATCGGTATGTTACTATGCATTTGCATTATGTTTTATTGTTCACTGAAGAAGATTGGTTTTTAAAGGCGAGAATACAGTGTTCTTTTGCAAAATCGTGAAAACCACCGTTAAATGTCTCTTGCAATATCTTGATTTTTTTTTGTACATATATATATTTGATTAAATAGCTATTATTTGACACTACGATGGCTCACTCAGAATTGACTGAAACGCCACTTGTAATCGTTCAATGCGCCATGCCATCTCTGGCCTTACAGGCATCTATAATTGTGAATATATTACTGGTGCAGGATTTTGTGCACGAACCGACTTTTCAGTTATGTCTCATATATGTTTGATAGTATTCATGTGTGGCAATTTAGGAGGGGGGGGGGTCACTTCATTCGCTGGAATCGTCCAAAAAATTCCTTAAACCAATCACGAATGATTTTGGCCAGGTGATATGGCCCATTCTCGCCCTAGAAAATTCCTTCATTGTTTGGGTATATGAAATCCATAAATGCCTGCAAGTGGTTTCCAAGTAGAAGAACATAATCATTTCTAGTCAATGATTGGTTTACACCAAGGGTCGCCAAACATTTTTGATCATCGACCCCTAAAAATTTTATAATTTTCTAATCGACCTCCTCTATAAAAAAAATGTTGAAAAAGGGAAAAAAAACTTATCTGTTTCTTAAATAAATTAAATCATTTATGAAACAGTTTTTTCCTCTTTTGATTTTGACAAAACAAATTTTTACATAAATCAGTGAGAATGATGTGTCGCATGACTCTTGGCTAGATTAGCAATATTTGGTTCGAAATTTGTTAATTTCATTCTTATTTTGTCTCGAAGCTCCATATTCCATTTATTTATCTTTTTTGTTAAAATAGAATTAACATGACTGAAGCCAGATTCAACCATACATGAACTTGGGAATGCAATTAGAAAGGGATATGACGAATTACAAGTTTTGTATATTTTTATGTAATATTTTTATTCGTACAAAATTTTCTCACAGTTAAATTATTAAAAAGCATCTTTGCTTCAAGATCAAATTGTAATTCAATGACTTAGTCTCGCAAATTATTGTCGTTATTTTCAACTTCAGCAGAAAGTGGCGCGATAGTACTTTCTGGGATATCGATATTTTTAATATCTCTAAAGCGTAATTTAAAATCATCGCTTAATTTTTGGAGATGATTTGTATGTTTCCAATTCTACGTCGGTTATATCCAACTGTCTTAAATTTAAAAAGTATTGAAAAATCTTCTGGTAACAATGAAAACTTAAACAAGTTTAATTTATCTTGAAAGCTTAAAAATAAATGTTCGTACTTGAATTAATGTAATATCTTTTCCTTGGTGACGTATTTGAACATCAGTGAACTTTGTAAATACATCGGCCAAATAAGAAATATTGTTTTTTCCCCCCAGTTCGTCACTTAAGGCTAGATTAATTTCACTAAGAAATTCTGTAACTGTTTAAACAGTTTAACAAGTTTTTGTAAACATGCACCTCTTGACAACTATCGTCTTTCTGTTTGTCATAATAATTGGTTTGATAGTTCGTTTTCCTCGCAAAACTTATCAAGCAGTCGTGATTTAATAGGTTGTTTTCTAATTTGGGTCATCTTGTAGTAAAACGGAGCAAGAATCAATTCTCACAAGTCTGAGAATGAGAACTCATCACGAAACACGCATGCTTGAAATGGTAAAAAGATAAATAATTATTTAAAAAATTATGCAGGAATGAGAAATAAAGCTTTAATCTATTATAAAAACTTTACTTACCATATTATAATTACAAATGGCTTTCCAAACGAATATTGTTCATGCTGCGTTTCTGTCAATAAATTTGCCACCGAATAGCATTGGTATTCATTCATCGACCCCTAGATCGGATTGACCTCCATAGGTGTATATCGACCACTTTGGCGACCCCAGGTTTACACATTCACTGACAGTTTTAAAATGTCTATGGAATTAGCAATATATATTTATCTTCTGGGTTAAAGAAACTTTTCTTTCGAATTAATTGCAGAGCAATATGCTAGTGGGTGTGACAACTGTAAAAACACATTTTTGTAATTTGTTTTGACGGATATAGCCGCTATTTGTGTTTATGGTGCAGTTAAATAACATATATGCAAAGGACAGTTATAACCGTAATGACAGCTAAGATTTCTGTCTTAAAAAATCCTATAATGAGGTACAAAACAAATGTAATACCCAAATACAAACTAAGACAAAAGAAGTTTTATAAATAAACTAATTAAATGCTGTCAGAGCAACCAATTTCTGGTGGAAATTTTCAAAATAATTTGGACATAAAGTAGGTTTACTCTGTATCCTTTGCATATCTATAAGCGACGTTTCTTTCCTTGCATTTTTCTCCAACATTCTTCGGAACGTATAAAATATGCTTTTCTTTTATAATCTATCTGTCAAGGCTGGAATTTTTTGAGGAAAGTGTTGACATTCAGAAAGATTAAATTAATAGATATTTTGGCTTGATGTACTTGGTTCACTGATGACTGAAGGGCTCATAATTCATGGACGAATATCTTCACTTTTTGTTGCTAAATTTTTACTGATTTTTTTTTTCCGGCTGGAACTTGAATCAAACATTCTATCAAGCTGTTTACAACTGAAAAATGTTTCTACCTTTTTTTTCCTTCTATTTTCGATGTTTTTTTTTTTTTTTTTTTTTTTTGGTGCAATTTCTTGTATATGAAGAAAATATTCCAAAACTTATATCCCAACAAATAAAAAATTACTTTTTTAAACACCATTGGATAGGCGTGGTGAATAGCAATAATTGATGTAGTCAAAATATTCCTTCTTTGAATCACCTTTTAACAGTGATTAGTATCTTGATATGACAGTTTATTTGTGTTTTCATAAATTCAAACATAATATTGTAACTGCTCAAGCCGTCTTTTATTAAGAGAAATAATCATGACAGTTCGTACACTTCATTCCTAACGGACAGAATAAATATTTTACTGCTCCTATTAAATATTTGACTGTACTGTCTGTGAATATGATAAGTTTGACCATGGACCCAGTCCTTGCTATGTAAGAGCATCCCATACCATTATTGAGCAACCACTGCTTGCACAATGCTTTGTTGGCAACTTTGGCCATGGCTTCATGGAGTCTGCACCACACTCTCAAACCTTACTATCATCTCTTATTGGAATTGTAACCCATCAAACTAAGCAACGTATTTCTTGCCATCTAGGATTCAACCTATATTTTTACGAACCCAGCACAGACACTGCAGCTAATACGGCATCGTTAGTAAAGGCGCTATGGAGTAGGTCTTCTGCTGCCACAATGTTTCAGCTCCAAATTTCACAGCAATGGCCTCACGGACACATCTGTTGGGACGACCCACACTGATTGCTCCATGTCTGATAACATTGACATACCCTACGTAGACATCAGTGGTCTTGGTCATTAAATAGACGCTGCCGGATAAAATTTTTAAATGTATTTAAGATATTTATGAATTTTTGAAGCAATCATACTCTTAATAATTCAAGTCTCGGTAACGTTAATCGTTTGAGAGATGCGATTCTGGATTTTGCTGTTATGAAACTAGCATTAATAAAACTACCGAAAGATCGGTAGCAAAAATGACACTGCTTCGAACGCTCTAGAGCTTGGATGAAGAAAAATATGCAGTGCTAATTCTTACACTGATTTCAAGGGGGATCAGTTCTTTCATTCTTTCAATAAATAAAAATGATTGCACCAAATTTCCCAATTTTTTTCATTCGATTCAAATGGTAGTTCATCGTCTCTGCCAAGTCTATTTTCCCTTGTTTATTGCTATAGTAATTTTGTGATGATTATAAAAGGAGAAACAATTACTTCTGGATCAAATATTTTCGATGCCATTTGTAGTACGCTCAGTTTTGAATTTTTCAAATAATCGGAAACATGTTAAGAATGGGTTGTGCATCTAATTAAAATGTGTCATATTCCAGATTATTCCTAAGCACCTTAGTGATCTTTTTCTTTCCTATGGGATTTACTGTCTTTGGTAAACACGGGTGACGCACTCCCGGGATACCCTAGCGATCCTTCTCTATTTTCGACCCTCCTTCTTGTTAACCATTTCTACCTTTTTTTCCAACTTCACGTCTAGACCACAGTTTAATCTTGTTTGGCGCAGCATAGCCATATCTGGCTCTTACACCAATAAACTTTACATTCACTCACTCACAGATTATTCCTAAAACGTTTACAGGACGTTCTTTTCTCACCTTCTCTTCAGCCATCTCTCTCTCGAACCATAAATTACGCAACTTTTTCGAATTCGTCTCAAACTTCCTCAAATAATGTCACCCCAAATTGCATGCGAGTCATTCTAAAAATTTTGAGAGATTTAGAATAATTTTTATCTGGAAACGAGAAAAATCTTAAACAGTCTCTATCTTCATCTGTCTCGATGTCCAAAAATGTTGTTTTAATATCCGTACAGAATGCATATTCATGTTCTCGAAATTGCAATATTACATCTAATATTTTGGATTTTAAAGATGATCCAGACCATCAAACAATCATTAAGAGATCTTTGTCCTTGACGTATTCTGATTTGTGGTGTCTCTGTCAAATTTAACAACTGCAGAATGGAGCATATAATAATTCTTTTCGACGTCGGCATTACACTTCTCAGTAATGTTCAATTTTAATTGTTCATTAACAACATTCTTATATTCATTACATACCCAATCGTATTTTTTATTATTATCTTAGCACTTAAGTTATAAGTTATCTTCGTTTTGCTACCGCAAAATTGTCTTCTAAATTGTCCGGCCTGATGCACGTTAAATCTGTCGGGGTCCAAAGTCCTCCCGTTGGCGTGGTGTTAATTCCTTTTGTTAATTTTTTTGCTCCTTGCAATTAATTCCTTTTGCTTTGGTTCGCTTTTTTGACTAACGAATTAGTGATTTGTTTCAAAATGACGTTTTACAGCCGATGTTCTACATACCATTGTTCCAGAACATAAAACACTTACCGCTTTGTCGCCTTTACTAATAATGCCATATTTCTCAGTCCACTGAGTTTGAAATTCTCTGATACACTTACTGTCTTGCACTTTTTTTTTTTTTTTTTTTTGCTGAACTAGCGATATTAAATAACAGTTAAAAATCGTAAATATAACACAAACAAACTTTAAAATACAGTTGTGTCAATGAAATTGACTATTATGCTATGCGTAAACAAACTATGCGTCATTAACAATTATAGTCCACGATGTAACTACAATAACAAACGTTCGTTCGTAATATGCTTCATAGTGAACTTTGTGATCGGTGGCATGCCCAAAATATTGTGTCGCGTGCCATTGGTTCGCCATCCCTGGAATAGAGGATATAATAAACAAGTATAGCTGTTTGAGTTTATTCCGTAATTTTCAAAGAATAAGCATTTCGCATTCTGAATACAATCTATGAAATTATGCAATATCGTATGATTTTCGCACTGAATTTATATTCAGAAGTTTTGATATATGCGCATCTATAATAATATCCTTTCGACCAAATCTTTCTTTTAGTATTTTTAATGCAACTTCATAGTTTTTTCAGAGCTCATGGCTAAGCCGCGTATAGCTACTTACGCTTCATTTGTCACACACATGCGATTTTAAATAATTCATCTTTTCAACATTACTAAGATTCGAATTTTTGTGGATTGCTTCTTCGAATTGAGAATGAAAGTAATTAAATATACATTCCCATCGTTCAGAGGTAATTGCAATCCAAGGAGTGTTACTGCGATTTGATGACAAGGAATTTTGCTGTTCTCAAAAACATTCGTTTTTTCAATTAGTTTGTTTTCGTTTTCTTTACTGTTTAGTTGATTTTCTTTAACTCACATTGTAACTGTGTCTGGTTCAAATTTTTAAAAGTTTTTTTTTTCTTACATTTTAAAGTGCTCAATTGAGCTGAAATGTTCTATACACGATTGTTTTGGATGACAATACGATAATTTAACTATAATTAATAAAAATTAATTGATCAAAAGTAATTATTTAAAGAATTAAATTTTACTCCAAGTTTCTCGCCAAGTCGCCAAATCCGTCGTTTTTGTAATTTATCGTTTGCTTTAATTTTAATTACATGTAGCTGAAAAATTTTCAATGTAACAATCTAGCGTTTGCTTTAATTTTAATAACATTTAGCTCAAATATATTCAATTTAATAACATAATTTATCGTTTGCTTAATTTTAATTACATGTAACTCAATTGATTAACATATTGCTTAATTAAGTAATAAAATTTTTCACGCATTTATTGAAGACAATAAATTTAATAAATGTCAAACAATAAAATAAATTAATTAAAACTAATTATTGAATAAATTCAATTTGACTCAACGTTCCGTTTTGCTTTTGCGGCCGACGGTTTTGCTGAGTCGTGGGTTCGAGCCTTGATGCCACAAAAGACCCGCCATGAAGCCGGTGCTGATGCACGTTAAATCTGTCGGAGCCCCAAAGTCCTCACGTTGTCGTGGTATGGAAGTTAGGAGAAGGGGTTGCCAGTTCAGGTGTCGTCCTCGTCTCTTGACCGAGGTTCAAAATTACGAGGTTCTTCGCCAATAGCCATCGTGTTGCTCCTGTTGCGACGTTAATAAAACCAAACCAAACCAAACCAAATCTCCCTTTGCTCTTAATTTTTTTTATTTCTAAGGGCAGATTATAAACAGTTACAGCGAAAAAGATAGAAAAAACAATTAAATTACAATTACAAAGAACAAAACACAAAATAAGAATAAGAAATGCTGGAACAAAGTTCTTTAATCCGACATGTCTCTAGCCTCTCAGTAACGTTCAGAAAGAAGACTTTCGAAGCGCGGGGCAGTGGAGCAGATGAGCAGAGTCTATATCCTTACCAGAGCTGCACAGAGTGCTAGCCGGGAAAGAAGCAATTTTGAATCCATAAAAGATGTTTCTGTAAGCAATCATATCCGATGGCTAGGCTGAATTCAGTGACCGCTCTATGTCTTGGACCATTACTCAAATTGGAGACAGTATTCTTCCAAGCCTTGTGAGATAGACGATTGGAAAGGTCCTCCTGAGCATGGGCTTTGGTAGATTTTTTAATAAGGTTTTTAACTGTACAGAGAGGCAAAGGACGAGAAACATTCTGCTTAATCAAAGCACCCCTTTTAGCCAGATACTCCGCTGTCTCGTTACCTGGAACCCACAGTGGACAGGAAACCACTGCAAAACAATTGTTTTCTCAATAGAAGCCAGGTTCTCGAGGTGAGACGACGACAGTCCAAAATGTCCTGCGTTAAGGTATGTTCATCAGAGACGATGGCTAGCAACGCGGCTTTTGAATCGCAGAGGACAACAGCTCTTGTAAACTTATCTAGGTGGTAGTGTAACTGAGACAGGGCTGTGCGAATTGCATCAATTTCTCCGTCAAATGCAGTACCTCTCCTCACAGGGAAGTAGGAAGAAAATATTTTGGAGAAAACTCTTGGCATTTGCGTTAGGGCCAATGTCGATGAGGGACCCGTCAGTAAAAATCCGAAGCCACTCGGGTTCGGGGTAGTAGGTATGCAATACTTCAAGTGTCAAGGCTCTTAAAATAGAAGAATCTGTGTTGCTTTTAGTAATCTTTTGACACAGATCCGGGTGGCTGTCAATTTTATTGGTTTTTGTGATGGAGGAGTTCTAGTTCAAAAATTAAGCTGAGTGAAGTTTTTAACTGGAGGAAGCCCACTGATTATTTAGATTTTTGGTCAAGTCCCGACTGACCTCGTTCCAAAGTGAAAAACATCCACGTACTCTAATGATCTTTTCCAGAGAATAATGGCCTTCTCTTGAATCACAGTTCTTAGTGGCCAATCACCAGTCAACAAAAGCATGGCACCTATCGGGGTGGTCTTTACAGTCCCTGTAATAATACGTAGGTCCTGATTTTTGACCCTTTCCAGGAGTTAAAGTACATTTTTCCAGGCCACAAAATTTATGTTACGCAAAGTATGAAGTTTGAAAGAAAACCCATGTTCAAAAAACTCGTTTTTTAACCAGTTTTATCATTTTATTTGCAGGTACTGTCCACGTAATAATATTGTCTTTACATGTCTGCTGCTTTTCAATTTCTCCAAGTTTACATAAATTTAGAATATCTCTCGTATTTCGACAAATCTTCATCTTTAGCCGCGAGTTTTGCAAATATTACATCAGTTGTACCAACCTATTTATCTTCTTTATTTAATTCAATTTCTATTGACATAATAGTATCAGTTGCCTCCTTTCTGACATACTCTTCTACCTTTTTCAAAATTTCCATATTCATTGTAGCTAATTTAAATTACTCAGTTTCGCAGAGATAAATTTTATTCATTTCGCTGTTTATCAGAATGTCTGGTAATTTAATCAGTTCTCTAATTATCTAATTAAACATTTCGTTAAAGCTTATAATCAAAAGGCATGGTCTCGGGTTTTGGCTCCAAAAATGTGTAAACTAACTCTAAAATTCACAATTTAGAATAATGGAAATTTCGGTTACCTGTCAGACTGGCTGCCTTTCAAATAAATAATCGGTTGATAAAATAATCCTTGAGATTTGTTTTGACTTTGCTCATTAATTTAATTTATTATAACGATGTCACAACACATTTAAACAGATAATAATATTAGTTATTAAATTAAAACATTATATATCGGTCTTTACTCGAGGAAGACAGTTACATCTTTAAAGTAGAGAATGACTCGTACGGCACGAAGCGATCTCTATTCTCCAATTTCAACATGTTACACTTTAATCAGTTGCATAAGTCGTTCATTGAATTCATTAAGTGATGAACATAAAATTTTTTATTGGGATTATTATCTTCGTCGATTTCATGACGAAGGAAAATTAAATCAACTGTTTATAGCCCGCTGTGATTAATCGGAAATCAGGGCTAATATGATTTATTTCCTGTGCACAGGAACTGTTCTAGTGACTAAAATTATTTACAGCTTCATTTGTTATTGCATATATACAAAAAACAGCATTGGGAGGAGTTCCTCAGTTGTCCAGCAGCCGAATCAGCACACATCTCGCTTCGTTCATCCACCAGCGGTAAGCCGTACTAGTATTCTGTATGGTGGCGCCATTTAGCAGTTGTTACATTAACAAATGATAGTAAATATAGCCACTGGTTACAACATAATGTAAATTGTCAAAATCATGATCTACATAAAATAAAAATTAAAATTGAGTAAAGTTTTAAAATCATAGATCCCAGTAACCCATACCATTCGTTATTGATGCATATTTCGTGTGCATCTTAGGAAAAGCTGGTTCTTGTGAACAGAACCGAAAGTCTCTTTCGATCTGATAACAAAGCATGTTCGATGCAATTTCTCATATACAGGGTGTACGGGTATCCAAAATTTACGGCTTATTTTAAAAGCACCCGAGAAATATAGCTTATTTTTACGGAATTATTCTTTACAATTTTAAAAAAAATATTCAAATAGAAGAGCATCTCACTAAGATTTAATATCAATAGATTTCGATGTTGCATCTTTTGTTGCGCGACAAAGGTCTAAACAGTAATTCAGTTCTCTCTCCAAGATTTTCGTATCATATCAGGAGCTGTCAGACGAATTGCTGGAATTAAGCGCTTCTTCAACTCGCCCATAGTTTAAAAAAAATTGTGTATACACAATGGATTTTAGGAATCCCTAAGCAAAAACGTCAAATCTGGAGATCTTGGCGGCTAGACTAATGAAATCCGGGAACAGATTTTTTCCCCTGTCGATTGCTCACTATTGTATGAGAAGGGTTTCAAGGAGAGTTCAACATAGTGGTGGGTGATGGAGATAAAGACTACGGATAAAGTGGTGCGATAAGGGGTACGATCGCCCATGAGTATTTGAAGAACTTACTTATCTGTTTCGACCGGTGGTGTTATGTCTAATCCAGAAAAGCTATAAAATAAAAGTATATTTATAGACATTAATTTAATAATACAAAAGATTATTTTTTAATTTTAGGATTGAGCCCACCATCCACTTGACATTATTTAAATGCCGTCTCAGTCCAAATGTTTTTCCCCCAATGGTCTTCTATACAAATTTTCTTTTTCGAAATATAACTATATAACATTTTCTTTTCTTTCTTGAGTTTTACAAGATAATATCTGAATATTTTCGCATAAATGAATTTATCTGATTCATTTATAACAATATAAAGTTTACACTACTTCTCTAAACTGTTATATAATTTTACCTTAAAATATTTATGTTTTTACTTGTTATAGAAAGTAGACATTCATTTAATAATTACAAAAAAAAGTCTTTTTAATATTAGGAATGAGCCCACCATCCACCCGACATTGCTTAAATGGCGAATTAATCCAATTTTACTTTTTTTTTACAACGTTTTTATGTATTTCACTTGGTGTGTGTCTGTCTGTGTGTGTATCAGTGTGTCATCAAATTTTCGATTGTTAATTTAACCAACTTCCCATCAAGCTAGAGCTCTGAAACTTTGGAAATCGTTCTTACTCGCCTAACAATGCAATATTTAGACATTTGCGACAAGGTTTTAACTAATTTTTTTAATAATGCTGTTTAGCCCAACCACTTGGCGATTTTTTTTTTTTTTTTTTTTTTTTTTTGGTTGAACGTTAAGTCCGCGAAGCGGACAGGGTAGCCACATTTGGAAAAAAAATTTTAATATACTTTGCCACCATATAAAAACGTTGGTTTTTATCTCGAAATTTTTTTTATACATATCATTTACTTTCAACTCATAATTTTTTCATCATATCGCTTTTCAAATTATATTTGATTTCCTTAATTTTGTAATGTCCGTAAGCATATGTTCTAATATAATCATCTAAAATATACCTCTTATCATAGAATGATGACAAAGCAGTTTAATTTTGTTTTACACTATAAATTTCATGATTTTCCCTTTTGATGAGAATCATATTTTCTTTTATACTTTTATTTTCTTTCAAACATTGGATATAATCATTATGTCTTAATTTTTGATGAATAACAACTTTGGATTCTCCTTTTCCAGTCTTCTTTTCAGAGTCTGGAGTTAATATTGAATACATTTTAGCTTGAAGACCTACAAACTCAATAATAGGCTTTGAGTTCATCTCATCCTTAAAACAACCGATTCATTTTTTGTTTTCCCCCTCAGTATAATCGATGATGCCGTGGATAGTCAGAGGTGTCGTACATGTCTTAATTTCCCCCCATATTTTTATAAATATAATTTGTCTCAATTTCATACATTAAGGAGTCTGTATCTGTGAATAAAAGATTTGCTTTATCTATGTAACGATTCTTTATGTGGTTATAATGAAAGTTAAACATTTATACATTACTTAGTTCTAAAATTACAAATCCTATGTATATAGGTCGATTAAGGGTTATGGAAAATCTTAATTTTTCTAAAATTACTAAACTAACCGTAATAATTTTAAAACGTTTGAAAGTAGGGGGCTGCAACTAACTTTTTAGCTTGCTTTTCGGAATTGACTAACTGCATATTTGAATGCTTTCTAGCATTCTCCATTGTTTTACCATGCACTGAGTTATTTAACAATTTGAAAAAATCTTTCTCAAATGAAGAGGCTGATTTTCGTTGATTGGTATTAAATGAGTGTATGGCTTTAACCATGGTTTTTGTTTTCAACTTAAAACTTTAGGATTAAAACTAACAAAATTTCATAAAGAAATGTAAAATTGCAAATTTTTATAATATACGAAATAATTATTTTTATTCGTTAAATTTGGAATTAATTTTTCACTTTCAAGAAATTTTTCACAATTGAATGTTTGTAATATACTTTTCGAAGTGGGTGACATCATATGTTCTTTAATCAACATTTTTTCTGGTGCCAAGGGATAGTCACAATGCAAATTGTGAAGTTCTATAGGGTATTCAAGATCAACCTCAAAAATATAACCGATTTCACTATTTTCATCTATGGATAAAATCCGCTCTTTATTAAATACACCTGGAGAAATCTACTTAAAATCACCATAGAGTAAGGAATGGGACATTGCTCAGCCGTATAAATTATTTGCATCTAAATAAATAATATATTTAGACGGACTTGAAGGATCATAATCCTCTAAATACTTATTAATAGCTTTAGGGTACCTTTTACATATTGTTGAAAACCCCTTCGAATTTCTTTTTCAATAAACAAATGCATGTCAATGTTTGTAAATAATTCTAGAAGTTGTTAGCTAATTTTTAAGCATGCTTGCCAGGCCAAAGATGATGATGTAACGTAGTGTGCAGGATTTAATTCATAATTTTTAAGACATATTTTTCTGAAATTTTCAAATACATCAGCTAATAGTAAAACATCAGTGGCTACATATAGATAGTGATATTCACCTAGGGATTTTATTTTGAAGGTGGACCACAAATTTTTTTCCTGTTCATAATCTTCCGCACTCACATATTCCCCAGATAATGTGCTGTAAAATGCAGAAGCAGGAGGTAAGGCAATCTCCAAAAATTTTTGAAAGTTATCCACATATTCATATGGATGAATACCTTTTCGAAGAAGATGAATTTTTTCTTTTGATACATTCTGCTTTAGAATGCTGAAATCACTTTCTTTTAAATTGTGGACTAGATTTTGTAGGGAAGTTGGTAAAAACCGAAAGCTATCTATAAATTACAGAGATACTTTAAAACTATTTTCTTTTGTACTTTCCCTCATTGAAAAAGTAATATTTTTTCATATTATTTGCAAGAATATTAAATTAATACCTTTTAAAATTCTCTAAACATTTGATTTTGTGATGTGCATCATAATATTTAAGGTTTTGAAACACAACAGGTATCATTTTTGGTATTTTGTATTGTAAATTACAAAGATTATATATGAGCAGCACCTCCGTAACACCCACTCAAATGACAACTGTCTCTAACTTTGTCGTTTTCTAGGGGATATTTACAAAAAGAGCACAGTGTTACAGAACTGAATTTATCTTCTTCAGGTGTAAGATTCATTGGAATAACAGTGGTTAACATTGAAGTAATATCTTTCTCTTTTATTAGATTATTTATGAAAGGAATTGGTAGCATTGGGTCCTCTATAAACAGTGATCGTCTTAATCATTTTTCCATCGACATCAATCACAATATATGTGTAACCACAAGATTTATGTTGGGCTATTTTTTCCGTTTATGCGCTTTGGTTTGTGGGCTGGACATAGTGGTAAGGAATGAGTATTGATTCGAAGTCGGCGTATATTACGAAAGGAACTTTATGTTGAAATTCGATTTTCTGATACTGTAATATGTTTCGATCTGGTGGAGATATTTTAATTTTTTGTGGGCTTACATTTTTACAATATTTTAGGTGCTCTTGTAACGAATCTTCACGACAAAATCGGTGCAAACATCGATAGCATACATGAGTTTTACCATTATGTTTGGTCAAATTACTTATCAACCTCGAAAAGTTCCGAATGAGACAATAATGCTGCCTTTCCTCGTTTGATATATGTAACAAGTTTATGCAATCATGGTCTTCACGAGAGGAAATAAATATACAAAGGGAAAATTTCGTCTTCAAAGCCGAATACATTAATGCGAATATTATTGAGCTTTTCAAGGATAGAAATATTTGTTACAGGCACACGGACATTTCGCATTACCAAGCTTTATTTCTAATTCGTGAGGGATACAGTGATGAACTGAATTTGCATTATTTTCATAATCAATTTTTAATTTATATGCTAATAGACACCAAACAAAACATTTTTGATCTTCATTTTTAATGTTCAATATCGCTTTTTTTTTATCAACCAATGTCTTTGGCAAAGGGATATAATTGCTGGGGCTAAGTGGTTGGTATTTTGCCATGTTTAATTCTAATTTTAAAATTCTTTCCAGAGTCCAACCTGAACCTCTTTGAGTGAATTCCTCGAATGAATTTTGATTTATTTTAAAGGCCTCTTCTAAATGTTCACATATTATGTCTTCCATTAATTCCACAACACAATTCAGTCTGAAACGGGGAGTGATATATTTCATGTCATTTTGCTGTGTGGTTCGCTAAAGTATGGCTCGTACAACTGTATACTACTTAATAGCCTTCTTTTAATTTTAACTTGAGTTCTTCAAAAATAAAAGGTCTAACGTATTCAAAAAATTTAAAAAAATCTAATTCGTTGTCTGTCATAGAGTCGAATGTTGTAGTTGTGAATACATTCAAAGCATGTGCACTATTATCGTGCTTACTTTTCTTGCAAGGAGGCATCTGAGAGGGAATCAATCTACGTTTAGATGTTGCGTTTGAAGTACTTTGATTATTAATATGCTAAATGGTTATTTTAAAATGTGCTGATTTATATATTTTTTTTTAAATATCTTTCCTGGAAAAAAAAAGTTTCCACAGAAATCACAAGAGTGAGTTTTTCCTGTTTTATGACTTCTCTTGTGTCGAAATAATCCATCATTCCTTGAAAAAGTTTTACGACAAATGTCACGCACCTAAACGGAAAGAAGCCAATGCTTTAAAATTATCCTTACAATATTAATAGGAAACAGTATAAATATTATGCTATTTCATACCTATCCTATACTAATGTTAAAGAATAACCCAATAGTATGCAAACACAGTATAAAACAATGTTAAAAAAAATAAATAAAATTATTTATATATATATATATATATATATGTAGAAGTTGGGGTGAAGGAGATTGTTCATCCCGAATCTACGCTGGTTTGCTCTTACGCAATGGGCTGGTTGTCTAGGGGGGTAATTTCGGATTCCATGTAATGTTGTTGATGATATTCAAGGATGAAGCTTGCAGTAGCTTTACTTGTTTATTGAGAGAGATGAAGAATGAAAAGTTATTTACACTATTATGTGAAAAGTAAGTTGACCAGTTCATCGGAGCAAAATAGATGGCTGCCTCATTTAACCCATATTATCGATGGACGTTGGAACGCGCTCGGGCGTTGAAGTTTATTTCCGACGCGGGTAGCGAAGGAGAAGAGAAGCGGAGAAAGAGGCGGCAAAAGAGAGCGCGAAAACGAGCGTCACATAGCTTTATTCTCGGATAGGTGGCGCTGCATGAGCTTATCACATGACTCTTGAATCGTGGCGACATCTATTGAGTATCAGAGGAACTGGTTTTACAGTAGATTGAAAAAATAAAATTAATTGCTTAATAACAGTGGATGGAAAATCTACAGGAAGTTCGACCCCTCAAATAGAGCTGTCACTCAGCTACTGGAATTTTTCAAAACTAATAACACAATAATAGTAAAAATGAATTTCAAAGATCTTTGAATATTCTACATGGAGCAAATATATCAGATTTTTTTTAACACTTCCATAATATGAATAATAAAAAATTCTGATATAAACAGCATAAAATGCAAAAAAGCATATATAAAAATGTAAAATAACACAAGATAATATCTATAAAGGAAAACAATATAGTAGCAAATTAAATCAAACAAATTCACCAAATATATACCTATCTACTCTCATATTTAATGGTGTTAAGAAAATGTTTTATTATGATCTGTTTCATATTGGAGGTGATCATCTCAAGATTAAGTTTGTGTTTCTTCTTCTTGTAAATCCCAATTCTCAATTGTATTTCTTTAAAGTTGTAGCACTCTTTTGCCTTTGCTGAAAGTTCTTTCTTATGTGCCGTAATATTAAGCCTTACGGCGTTGTATGTATGAGCTTGGGCATATGATGCCTTCGTTGAAGCCATTACTACTCTATCTGTTTATTTTCTTTTCTCTTTTCGTGAATGCCAATCGTCTGTGGCTATGATAAAACTGGTTCACCGCTTCTTTAAAATAATTCTCAGTGAGTAACGCTTTACGGTAGCTTGCACATCTTTTCAGGCTTGTAGCTTTCTATCATTTCAGTAATTCTTTTTAGGATTATTATGTGATTCAGTTCTACTTTTCTCGACGTTTTCCTTGTATCTATTGAGAATGCTTGATTTTTCATATTTAACAAATTCTACCCATTCTCGTGAGTTGACTGATGCAGTTCTATACTAAACCTTGGCTGCTTCGTACTTTTAGGTTTTGTTTAGGCACATGCACAGAGACTTAAGTTGAATAGTTTTCTTCATCCATCTAAATTCTTGTTCGAAAGTCCTATCGTAGTGACTTGAGCATCACCTATGCCTGTTAAGAGAATTTTGTTCTTCCGCTAGTTCGTTGGATCGAAGATTCTTCTGCTAGTATTTTCTCGTAGTAGTGACTATTCAGTGTCGATAAGCACTAATTTCTTGTTTCCAAACATTATTTTCCTGTAAGATTTTCTTGACTGAGGTGGCTATTCATGTTGCAGTCGGTATGCTTGTTTCTCGTGAAATTCGTAGTTCTCTTCAGTGGCTTGTTGTACTCTTCGCTGAATCGTTGAATCTTCCTAAACCTGTAGTAATTGTTTGAGCGTGATTAGAAACATTTGAATTCGAATACGCTCTTGGTTAATTCGATTTTCGTATTTGATTTACGTTGATTTCCTTCATGACTTCTATGACTAGCGGAATGAGCATCGTGATGTCGTTGTAACTAGTGGTTGCTGCAACTCCTCCTGATCTACCCTGCTCGAACTTTCGTGGTGATTCAGGTTGAAATTGTTCTGAAGCTCTGAAATCTTGTTTTCCCTAAAATGCAGTATTAACTGGCTTTTGACTTAATGTTCTCCTGACGTCTCATACTCTTCAGAACTGTTCTGCTAAATTCGGCTGGCGATTATCGTTCTCCATTCGTCTGAAAATGTTCTTATGAAGCACTGTGAGACTCTGGTCATTTAGATCTGAGGAGATCAATTTCCTTAATTCTTCAAGATTCGAGTACTAAACCTGATGTCCATACATCAAAGTATGTTGCAAGTTCAAAAAATCGCAGATTAGTAGGCTATAAACTTTTGATGCAGTGGTAAATAACTGGCGAAACTTTTCTGGCGTTAATTTAAATCTTTAGTAAGGTTCTTTTACGTGGTCATGGTTGTTTGCTATCTCCTCAGTTCACGTATGATGCTGAGAATTTCATAGAGTCCTAAAATATGAAGCAATGTTCTTTGAATGTTAGCGTTACTAGCACGTTCGAATAAGACTAAATCTAAACTAATATCTTCTTTCTTCATATTTATGGAGAAATTTGGATATTTCCTTGCTCTAGTAATTTATGTTGGTTTCATCAACCGTTGGTATAGTTTGAGGTTGATTCTCATTTAAGTCGCTCTAACTCAATTTCATGTTGATCTTGTCGTCGTTTCTCTTCTATAGCAACAGGGTTTTAGAGCAACTTTCTCTCTTCTTGTTTTTTTCGTTGTTTCGTCCTGAAGTGTTTCAAGGCGCAACTTTTCTTCAATTTCTTCTCTTTTCTGTTTCATCATTTCTATTATATAGTAAACAAATTTTTTTGTGAATTCATCATATTAGATATCTTTTATTGTGAAAGTCCTTAATTTTGTAACTGTCTTGAAGAATCAGGCTTCGATCCTAATTCTTTCTAGGGACAAATATTCTTCCCGAACGTCCTTTCAGTGAGGGTAGACATTTTAAAATTATATGAGTAATGGTTAAACAGAAACAATTAAATACGAATCAATCAGTTTGATTAGTACTCTAATCGTTTTTACGTAATAACAACAAAGTAAAATACACACTTATTATGGTGAATATCAGTTAGTATTGCTTAGATAATGTGTTATCCAAAATATATAGTTTTTAATAATAATGAGGGACATTTGAAATAAATTGTGAAAATATAAAATATAATACTATATAATTGTTAAATGACAACTTTTTTAAAAAATTATATTATCAACTAAATCCTTAGTAAAATTTCCACAGAACTCAGCAAAAGCATTGTGAAAAGAATATAAGTAATTCAATTTGGAAAAACAAAATATTCTAGACATACAGTGAAATTCACAGAATAAAAACAAAGTCATCTATTTTGAGAGGCACTTCAATTCCTTAATTTAGAATTCAAGAATCTTGAGTACTATTTTAAGTAATAAGTTATCATTCATTGAGAGTGAAATGAAACAGCACAGGACATGTTACAGGTTACAGTTGAAATTATAGGAAGGAGATCTGTTGTGTTACGATTTTGAAAGAAATCTAATTACTTATAGCATTACTCGTTTCTGTTATGAGAGCACCATGATGATTTGATATCATGGCATATCAATTCACACAACACATAATCAATAAAAAACACTCTTAGATTTTGAACTCAGATGATAATTTGAAATATATATATAAATGCACTTAGAAAAGAATGATACGTTTAATTTACAACAGATATTTCTTCTTATAATTAGAAAAAACGTTACATGACGGCATTGGGAATTAGATGATTGTCCGAAAATAAATGCTTACAGTACCTGGAATCTTGCGATGAAACTTGCACATTAATATACGCTGGATTTTATATATATTTTAAAACAACTCTTACAGCAATCGACGGCATTTATAAAGAAGCTTAAACTAAACACACATTTAGATTATCCACTAGCACAAATAAATAACTTGATGCGAAGAAGCATTTGATGATAGAAAAACTGAGGTTCTACTTGTAGGACACACTCGTCGTCATGGGAAACTAATGTAGAAATGGATTAGAGCTTTACATTTTTCTTTTGTAGAAGATACGTTGTCACTTTTGGTTACCTTTATTCTTGTTGTAGAAGATGCGTCGTCTTTCAGCTATTTTGTTGATCTCAGGGCAAACATCAATTTTCTTTTCTTCATGTAATTTTCTCCCATTAATTTGACGCAATCTCGGTCGATCACTCTACATCTTGAAGGAATCACTGCCAGGCCGCTATAAATTTTGTAGTAATCGGACGAAATCCCCATAAATTTTGTAGAAGTTGGGGTGAGGAGATTGTTCTATCGATCTTACATGGTTTGCTCTTCCCGCAATGAAACAGTTGTCCTAGAAGGGGTAATTTCCGGATTCATGTAATGTTGTTGATGATATTCAAGGATGAAGCTTTTGTGCTTTACTTGTTTAACGAGAGATGAAGAATGAAAAGTTGTTACACTATTATGTGAAAAATACGTTGACCAGTTCATCCGGAGCAAAAATAGATAGCTGCCTCTGTTAAACGCCAATTATCGATGGACGTTGGAACGCGCTCAGGCGTTGAAGTTTATTTCCGACGCGGGTAGCGAAAGGGAGAAAGGAGAAAGAGGCGGCAAAGAAAGGAAAGCGAAAACGGAAGCGTCACATGGCTTTATTCTCGGATAGGGTGGCGCTGCATGACCACATGACTCTTGAATCGTAGCGACACATCTAACCAAACTATCAGAGGAACTGGTTTTACAGTAGATTGAAAAATAAATAATGCTTGTAATAACAATTGGATGGAAAATCCTTACATTATATATATATATATATATATATATATATTAATATATATAGTATATATCTCTATATATAACATATATATATATATATATATATATATATATTAGTGTATCTCAACAAATACAAAAACTCATGCCAGCTCTTTTTTTTTTTTCTCATAGCATTCGCTTAAAAAAAGTCTGCTAGATAAAATCATTTTACAATTATTATATTTGAGAAAATCAGCTAGATCAAACATTAGTTTTATATATGGTTCGAATTATAAACAGTTAAACTCTAGTTGTTTTTAGAGCATAATTATTATTACACACTTTGGATGGCAACAAAGCCCTAGCATCTTGGGTTCCTTCAGAGTTACGTATGGGGGGGGGGAATGTGGAAGTGACTTTATAATTAAAATTTAAATTATCTCTGATATCTAATTCTTAACTTAAAAGCACTTTTTTCTAAAGCTATTGCTCCTCAATTTTAGCTATCTTTTATATTATAATTTTAACTCCTGGGCAAGTGAAATAACCAAAGTTCAGTCTCAACCTCAATTAATAGCCAATCTACTGGGGATTAAAGCCCGTGAGGGTTATGCACCCCAAAAACAAATACTCCTTAACTATAATTAAAAGGGTGGTTGTTTGTAAGTTCTAAAACGGGGACTACTTGCTTGCTTGTAGAAGGTGTACAAGCATTTTTCTCCTGCATCTCGATGTTCTGTTGCGTTCCGCAAACATTATCATCCTATCTAGGTGAATCATCTACAAATTCATCTACCATCTCTGTTGTATTCAATACTTCCTTTAACTCATCCAGTGGAATGCCGAAACTAATATCCCACTGTAAATAAAATGAAATGTTATATCTATTGAATTGTATAATGCAAAATATTTATTTATTCATTTCAAAGCTAATTTTATTCAGCTAAAATAATTATTCCACTCTTAATTTTTAATAAAAATGAATGATTGAATCAATTGAGAATTTACATTAAAAAAAGTTTTAAAATAAAATAATGAAACACTTACGTCTTCAACATCTGAATTCATATTCTTTGAAGCTGCCATTTCAGTTTTATTAGATGTGTCACTGGAAAAGAAGCTGCTGATGTCTTCACTTTATCTGACAAACTAATGAAATGAGCGAGGATCCCAATTTGTGCGAATATATATTTTCTATAATTTTCCAGAAAATTCTTGCAAAAACAAAAACTATGTTAGTGCATTACCCCCACAAATATCTTGCATAAACGTTATATGAGAGTGCAACACTATCACTTAGAAAAATGTCTGGTTATCTGGTAAACATGATTAAATTCTTTGCATTCACGTATCACTAGATTCCTTGGATGTTTGTCGACTAAGAGTTACTTTCTGAAAATTCTCGAAAATATAAACTCGTGTTAGTGATTACATAAGCGTTGTGAAAGCATGCAACACTATCACTTCGGGGTAATCAATTGTTATTTAAGATAATAAACATGATTGTTTTCGCTATCGCTTCGTATCTCTAAGTTTCTTTGTAAGTGTTACTCGATTAAATGTCATTTAATCTCTGGCTTTCCTGGACATCTCTGCTTGAGCTTAAATATACTTTCAGTTTAAACTTTAGATTTTCTTTTGAATTTACCTAACGTAAAAATGACTAGAGTTTTATTAAAAAGAGCGAGAATCTATGTATTTGACAAACGGTAACCCCAAAAAAAGCACGTGTGAAAAAAGCAGACAGTATTACTTTAGAGGCGGTTATATCCAGGATACCACTGAAAATGCATCCGAAGGAATGGAGGATTTTTTTCACATCGATGAATCCAAATTTGTTTAAATGTACTGGAAATATTGATTCACCGACTCTCGTTGGCAGCGATAGTAATTCAGAATCTCCTCAACTCAGCGCTGGATCACTCATTAAATCTCTCCAAGAAAATGCGTGTGTTTTCCACAAAGATCTCAATCACTGTGTTTATTTACGATGTGAAATATATAAAGGAATCTGCAAAATTCACTTCAGGAAGTTTCTCGTAGCCGAAGATAATGTAAAACCTACCTTCAATGGAGTGGCAATGGATTTACATTCATGGTTTGATTTTTTTCAAAAAATATTTGACTTCAATCTTTTGTATAATTCTTGCGAATAACAATATTCTTCTGACGAATGCCAATTCTCAAGTGGATGTTAAAAACTTGCATACCAATACTTGGGTCGCTTTGGATGATGACCAGTAAGCAATTTAAGACTTTTTGCACATGACTTAAATGAAGAACTTCTTCATTATCTTTATTCGAACTATCTACCCAAAATAATATTGATGAACTATACACCAAATTGTACGAAAATCCGAGACGAACACTCTTTGCTGAAATCGCTCATCATTTCTATAGAAGAAAATATTATGAGTGAGTTCCCCCCCCCCCAATTTTTCAGTGCAATTTGGTACACTTATTAATGCGTGTAATTTGTAAATTTAGAGAAAAGATGTTATGTCCTAAAAGCAATGAAAAATTTATTTCTTGCATATTTATCTCATTGCGTTTCATTAATTTTCAATTTTTGAATGCCTCATTAGACAAGCTTGTCCAAAACTTAAAAGCCCAATCAATTTATTATTGCAATATATATTTCGGTAATAATTCAAAATTTATTAATACAAAAAGTTGTTATTTTTATGAATATTTTGATTCGTTCCTTACATTTTACGAAACACAACTTCCCCCCATGTCAGCCTTTTTTAATAGTAAACAAAATGAAAATGTATCTGAAGAATCGAACGTGCTGAAAAGATACGGAATATATTTCAAATCTAGAACATTAAGAGATTATCATGACTTATACATGATTGTAGGTGTGATGAATATTGCTTACAGATATATTTAAAACTTTAGGACTCTAGTCAAAGTTATTATAAAATTGATGGCAAGCATTTCTCTCAGAGTAGCGACAACTATTATTTCGGGGAACTTAACCCTCACGGGCTTCTATCCCCTGTGAAATGGCTTAAAAATGATTGGTGAACTGAACCTTGGTTTTTTCTCTCAGAGTGACTAAAGTTCGATTAAAGCTACACTGGCTGACATAAATTAAGGAAAAATCACAAAAATAGCGATAACTCGCCCAAAAATAAGCCATTTTCAAAGAAATTTGAATATGTTGGTAAGTAAAAAGAACTGAACGATATTACATTATGCAAAATAGTGGCGCAGCAGTCGGAATACGTCATTTGCGAGGAGCATAAAAATGGATGTCTTGGAGCATGGCGGCTGAGATATGAAATCTGGTATAGCAAAATTGTAACAATGTCCTCCAGGAATCATTTGACCGAAGAATTGCGATGACGAGCTATTGGGAGACTAAAGGCAGGACAAAGTCAGATAGAAGTGGCTAGATGGCTGAATGTGAGACCGTCTGTGATTCATAGACTTGGGCAACAATTTTTATCTTATCAAAAACCTTTGATAAGATATCTGGCGTAAAATTTCATGAAGTTATACGAGGTGTGGATATTAAATAACTGACGGAAGGGAAATGAGGTGTGGATATTAAACAAAGAAACTGATGCTGTGTAAATGAAATACACATGCGCCAAACGCCAGCGATAGACATCTTTTTAGCATGAAGCCTTATATTTCGAATGCAGTGCCTCTTGCTTCTGCAAAAAAATAATAATAATCCGTATAGCCGTAGCCTTCGTTCGCATTAGTTATTTTTTGTTTCGCTTAAAAATGATAAGTGTACCAAAAGAAACACGAATTGTTGCGAAATATCACATAAAAATTGGAAAAAACTACTGAAACTTATAATTTATTGAAAGAAGTGTATGACAATGAATGTTAATGGCGTGCACGTGTTTTTAAGTGGTGCAAGCGTTTTCAAGATGGCCGAGATGACGTTGAATATGATTCAGGTCCGGGTCGCCCTTCCACGTCAGAAACGGATGACAATTCGAAAAAATCGGTAATCTGGTTCGATTTGATTGTCGGTTAAATATTCGGGCGATTGCTGACAAAAAAAATCATTTGGTAAATTTTACATAACTATTTTAACATGCAAAAAGTGTGTGCCAAAATGGGGCCTGAAATTCTCACGTTTGAACAAGAAGCTCACAAAAATGTTTGTACGGACACTTCGCACGCCATTGCAAATGACCCTAACTTATTGGAAATAATAATAACGTGTGACGAATCGTGGTTTTTTTTTATTTATGATCGTGAAGCGAAGCGCCAATCCATGCACTGGAAGAGCTTATCTCCACCGAGAGCCAAAAAAGCTCGAATCGGCAAATCAAAATTTCAAAGCAATGATTGATTTTTTCGATATTCGTGGGATTGCGTATCTTCACTGGGTTCGTGAAGGTCAAAATTTTAATCAACATTACTACCTTCATGTTCTTGCAGAACTCCGTGAAAGAATAAAGGGAAAAGGGTCGTGAAAGGACATGTCGTTCCGCATTGTCTGTCTAGAGGTTTCTAGGCCAAGTATAGAATACCAGTATTAGACCATCCGCCGGATCTTCTGCTATGCGACTTTTTTTTTCTTCTAAAGGGAAATCTGTATTAAAAGGAACAAGATTTAAGCCCGTTGAAGTTGTGAAAGCGGCACGCATCCTGAATTAGCTGACAACTTCCAGCACTGTTTCGAACAATGGAAGATTCGCATGGAGTTTTGTATTGAAGAGGAGCGATGAATATTGAAAGGTGATAATAAATAAATATGTACGAGATCAAAATAAAATGTTTTACAGCGCCAGTTTCGTTATTTAATAGCCACACAATGTACCCTGCCAAATTTATATCAAAAAATTACTAGTTCATGCTGTATATTCTATCATATATATATGACGATGAGAATTTCTCTTTTTGCAATTTTTTTTAGCTCTTGCACTAACTATCCAATAATTTCATTTAATTTAAAAGCATTAAATCCTAGTATTTCTCAAATAATAAATTTAAAAGTGACTATCAAGTCAGAAATTTTCTGACAATTTTTTCGATTATTTCTTTAATTATTATTTCATTTTTTTTTTTTTTTAATGTTTAATTTAGTCTTTCGAAAACCAACACGAGATGTTCCTCACAGTTAATTTCTAGACTAACAATATTGTTTGATAATAAATTCTAGAAATATTTAATAAGTTTATTATTTTCCTCATGAAACATGATTTTTTTTTTGAGTGTATTCGTCTACCGTGAACCCATTTTTTAAAGATTATTTTCAACAAAACATTATGAAATATCTGTTATCATCCGAGTTTATTCTTATTATCCGAGTTACATTTTTATATCCGAGTTTATACTACATAATATCACGAGTTACTCTGTGATATTATGTGCATATTTTCACAGGGAATTTCGCCTTAGCTCTGTCACGTATTTTTTCTGACTGGAAAGTTACCTACATGTGCATCAGTTAGATGTATCCACAAAAAAGATAATTAAGTTCACTAGTTAAAATCATTTCCTGTTAGGTTCTTTTCAACTGTTGCATTTACAACAATTGATTTTTTCAACTTCAGTTTATCAATGTTCCTTTTTTGTTTTATAATGGGTATGGGGCATTCTGTGACTTTTGTTGTGCCACCACATACCATTGTTTTTGATTTCATGCAAGGTTAAACCTCGAATTATCAAATCAGCAGGATTATCCTTTCCTATACAGTGATGCCATTCTTTGGGTTTGCTTAATCTTTGTAATTCTTGAATACTATTTTTCACAAGCTTCACCTTGTGTCTGTACGAGCCTCATTTGATCCAGAAGCATGCTATTGACGAGTCAGTCCAATAAAATCGACTAATAGGGAGTTCAAGAGCAGTTTCAATTTCTCGACTTATTCTTGCCGACAAAAGTGCGTCCATGAATTCCAAACTGGGGATCGAAAGAGTTTTAAATGGAACTACTCTGCTCTTCGATGCGACAAAACTAAAAATGATATTTTCATCATCCGATTCTATGCGTAAATACAGTACCCTATGCCTTCTTAGAGGCATCTGAAAGATAATGCAATTGAATAGTAATTGCGTTTTGGGGCAAAGAATTTGAAAATAATATCGGGGAATACTTATTTCCTTTAAATATTAGATCTCATCACACCATTTTTCCCAAGAAAGCTGTAATTGTTTGGGCAATTAGTCGTCCCAATCCAAACCTAAACACCAGATTTTTTGAATTAAATATTTAACTCGAATAGCGTAAGGACATGTGAAGCCTATTACGTCAAATAGTCGACCTGCTGCTTGTAAGAGTCACTGAACATGAAGTTGATAGCGTCTGAAGTCTTAGGTGGAATGAAAAGATTGATCTACTTCAAAATTTAATTTCTTTAATTCTTGTCTGAGTTCGGGATAGTTGGTTCTCCATTTTCGAAGATCCATGCTGACATCCTTAAAAATCAGTACATTTTCTTTATTGTCAAAGCTCGTTGGACGTTGATCTGTCCGCATAGTAAATCATGTGCGTACAAAGACTGAGCAATGTTAAAGGAAATGGATAACCAGCGTCTGAGGGTATAGTCGGGCACCCTGCACCTAGGGATTATATCTGGGGACCTCAGGGACTTTCCTTCTTCAGGTAAGTGCAGGTATCGTGACCCCGAGGCACCCCAGTCATCTTTTTCTTTTCTGTGGGGTTTACTGTCTTTGTTTAACACGGTGACGCACCCCCGGGTTACCCTAGCGATCCTTCTCTATTTTCGACCCTCCTTGTTTTCCAATTTTTGTCTTTTTTTCACGTCTAGACCACAGTTAAGTCTTGTCTGGCGCAGCATAGCCACATCTGACTTTTGCGCTAATAACCTTTACATTCACTCACTCACTAACGGCCACTGTTGGCTTTTTTATGTGGTTACAAAGTTTTTGTATCTATTTTTTTCTCTAGTTGCTTAAATAATGGACATCCTGCTACATAAAGCTAAAGATTATGTTGAAATTTTAATGACGCTCTTTGTCACGATCATGAGAAAGAAAATGTTGTTCCATAATTGTAGCAAAGTTCAAGCCCTCTTGAATTAAATAAACTGTTTATGGCTGAATTTCACCTTCGTCATTATCGACTTCTTTATTATCATAGTCACAAATTCTATCAAATCGTCATCATCCAAAGGACTTTCTAGCATGAATTCTTCGATCTCAGCCGTTTGCTTATTGTTAAAACCTTAGTCACCAGCTGTATTTGACAGTTATAATTTCGGAACACATAACTTAATTTGTACTACGAAACTTCCACTTTTGACACGAGCTGACAAAATTTTTTTCCCAACAAACACCACTTTTGACACGAGCTGACAAAATTTTTTTCCCAACAAACATTTGAGGCTGAAGAACTAAATGCTGAAGTACAACGAGATGAAGAAAAAAAGTTATAAAATTCGAGTATTCCTCTTAACTCCAGAATACAAAGTAAACTAGCCATGAAGTAGATAGACCAAGTCATTCACGCATGTGTGGGGCATAAACCAACCGTCTTCTGATTACTGTCAAAATTAGAATAGAAAAAAAAAAAAAAAAGTGGGGGATTCGTGCTAGGACAAAAAATTCGTGTTCAAGAGTTTATTGGTAAACCGTGTTATTTCAAAATCTTGTAAAAAAAAAAAAAGAGTTGAGTATTTCTTTTTTTCTCTTTAGCGCTACACATATTAAAAGATTCTGATTCATGGTTTTTATTGCAAAACAAAACATTTTCCTCTTCCTGGCGTCGCTGATCGTTGTTCAGACATTGAGAATGAGTTTCTTTTTTCGGCGGTGGCTTACTGTTATGTCTACCGAAATGGTACTTTTTATTTTTTAATCTTTCTTGTGGGGGAAGGAATTGATGACTGGATGCGTAATGACTTAATTTGAAATGATCTTTTTCGGCTTCGAATTTCGGAATTAAGAAACTGTAAAAGAGCATTTAAATCAAATTCCTTATCATATTGAATGCGATTAAATTGCAAAACAAATTCTGAAGGAATTAATTTCAATAAAATGGGCGTCAATAAATTTGAATAAGATTCGCCTTTTATTCCTAAGTTTTCTAGTTTCGTATCTGCGTTTCTACATTGTCATACATTTTCGTAAACTCATAACATCATTAGGGGTTTTAACAGGTGTTAAATTTAATAAATCACTCAAATGAGCATTGATTAATATATTTTTATTTCCAAATCTATTCTTCAATAAATCAAGAGCTCTATCGTAATTCTCATCAGAAACGGCAAATCCGTAAAAACAAACAAACATGCAAGTGCATTATCACACAAATATGATTTCAAATGATTAAATATATCAACCTTGCTTAGTTTCGCATTATTATGAATAGAGCTTTCAAATAAGTTATAAAAATCTAACCATCCTGAATAATTTCCTGAATATTTAGTGATATGCAATTTTGGTAAATTTATATTTATATATTCAGAATTATCAGTATCAATCGATTGGATATTTCTCGAAACTGTTTCAACTTGGATAGAATTCATTTTCTTAATTTTGGAGGAAAGCTTTTGTGTTTTCCAGAATATTATCTTCTCTTTAATTTTTTCTGAAGCATCCATATCTTCAGAAATCGTATCAATAGTTAATAGATTTTCTGTAGTTAGTTAATAGATAGATAGCTGTTTAAAGAGTTCAAATTACTTTCCTTTTCACTTATTTGTTCAAAAAATACTTCAAACTGATCAACGGTTTCGCCTTCTCTGTTGATCGTTCCTTCAATTTTAGTAATCAGTTTTATTAAAATAGAACGTACCGATGCATGTTTCTTTTCCGATTTTGAAAGATCTCCAGACATTTTCGCTTTTCTATCCAGGTATGAATCAATTTCTATAAAAAGTTCATTTACCTGGTTCACTTGCGATGGTGGTTGATTTCAATATCCGTTTTTATTAAACAAGATATTTAACAGAAAACGAATACATCTGGACATTCTTGTGCCTGGAAGGTCTCAGCCAAAGTCTGTACTAACACGCTTTCTAAAGGGCCGCGGTAGCCTAGTGGTCAAGGTCGTGGACTAGCGGCCTGCGGTTTTCGTTCAGTCGTGGGTTCGATCCTTGGCCGCCAAAGACCCGCCGTGTAGCCGGGGCTGATGCACGTTAAATCTGTTCGGGGCCCAAAGTCCTCCCGTTGGCGTGGTGTGGATGTTTGGAGAGGGGGGTGCCAGCTCAAGTGTCGTCCTGGTCACTTGACTGTGGTTCAAAATTAAGAGGTCCGTCGCCAATAGCCCTCGTGTTTCTTCTAGTGCGACGTTAATAAAAACTAAACTAACACGCTTTCTAACAATGCGTGGCTCCCTCTATCGCGTGATGTGGGAATCTAGTTAATGTTTAATACAGGCCGTAAAAATAGTAATAATTCATGATAAAAAGGTTAATCATATTTTTAATTACATTTTTATATTATAGAACATTATAAAAATTACTAAAAACTACATCGGCTAATGCCTGAAAATTAAATAAAAGGAAGAGCTCATGTTGCCTCGTGCGAGTCAGATAAAGGAGTGTGCTGTGATTGTCCAAGGTAAAGACAGGTTTTTGAGTGAATGTTCATCTCAGTTCACTTCTCTCTGCTCGCAAGCTGATTCCAGTTAAGGGAAGTTAAGGTGGATGCCGAGGCACGCCACAGTACTCCCCCCCCCAAGTACCAAAGGTACGGCAGTCAGAGTTTTTCATATGGTGAAAGGTCCTTTGATTCACACAGTTTATGGCAATTCACAGGTACTTCGGGTTGAATCTGACCTTTCTACCAGAACGAGTCGTGGCAGGTACGGGCACATTGTGATCAAGTCTAGGAGGATGCACAACCGGACGATTCCTTTTCTTTTCTAGGGAGGGTTCCTTTGTCGAGTCTGTATCATTCAACAGAAAAGCTGGCTTAAGCCGATCAATGCTAATCGTGGATGTTCTGTCATTTATATTGATTGTAAAATGTTTGTCGGTCCTACTCAGAACTTCAAATGGTCCTTGATAGGGTGCTGTCAATGATGGTTTTAATCCCTCAACCCTGACAAAGACATGAGAGCAGGTTTTGAGGGCTGTGTGCACGAAACATGAGGTGGATGAATGACAGGAAGCAGGAGTTGGCTTAAGAGACCGGAATGTTTCTCTCAGTCTTGAGAGAAACTCAGAGGTATCAGTTGGAGCCTGACTTGGTGGTTCAAAAAATTCTCCTGGAAGCGTAATGGTATTTCCAAATACCATTTAAGCTCAGGAAGCATTGAGATCCTCCTTGATGCACGCTCGCAGACCCAACAGGACCACTGGCAACGATTCTATCCATTTGGTGTCGTGGCATCGAAGAACTTGTTTGAGGGTTACGATGGAGCCTTTCAACCATACCATTCGAAGAAGGGTGGTACGGAGTAGTTCGGATACGCTGTATTCCTAACATGGAATTTCAGACTGTGGAGAAGATGAGAGTGGAACTGGCCTCCTTGGTTTGTGGTTATGATAGCAGGTACTCCAAAGCGCGATATCCAGTTTGCAATAAAGCTTTTTGCCACGGCTTCTCCAGAGATATCACTGAGAGGAATGACCTCCGGCCATCGGGTGTAGCGATCGATGCAAGTCAACAGGAAGGTGAAACCGTCAGATGGTGGAAATGGTCCGACCAGATCGACATGGACGTGCTGAAATCTTTCAACGGTTGGAGCAAAAGGTTGTATGGGGCTCACGGTATGTCTCTGGACTTGGGATCGATGGCAAGCGATGCAACATCGTGTCCATTTAGTGATGTCCTTCAGCATAGGCGGCCAGATGAAGCGGTCTTGGATGAGCTGCTTTGTGGCACGAGTACCTGGATGGGAGAGATTACGAAGAGAGCGAAATACTTCAAAGCGAAGTTCCTCCGGCACGTAAGGCCATACTTTTTCTCTACTGACATCACAGAAGATTTCAAGAGCATTTTCCATTTTTAAAGGTTTTAATTTAATGGATAAATCATTGGAAGAAATTAAAGTTTTTAGTTCCTCATCTTTGGTTTGACTATCGGCTAAATCTTGGGAGATCAGTGATTGAAAGATTAAATGCATTAATTCTTGAGAGATCATCTGCCACGGAGTTATGAGATCCTGAAACATGTCTGATATCTGTGCTGAACTGCGATATGAAATCGAGATGCCGGAGTTGACGGGGAGAACATGAGTCCAAGATTTTATTAAACGCAAAAGTTAAAGGGCGATGATCCGTAAATATGATAAAATTATGTCCTTCCTGCTGGTGCCGAAAATGTTTTATTGCTAAGTATAAAGCAAGAAGTTCCCTGTCATATATGCTGTATTTTGTTTCTGTTGCACTCCAGTTTATGGGAGAAAAACGCGATAGGTTGAGGACCATTTTCAGTCAAACAATGTAATGCAGCCCCAACTGCGGTGTTGGAGGCATCAACTAGTAAACGGAGCTGTCGGTCGGGGGTTGGATAAGTCAGGGTTGCAACGTTAGCCAATGATGTTTTGCGCCATAAGTCGGTATTTTTGTGCCGTTCACAGCGTACAAAGTTAAGTCGTGTTGAACTTTAACATGAGGAGCGAAAGATTTCGGAATAACAGAAATATCTGCACCTGTATCGATCAAAAAAGTTATTTTAGATGTAGAATCGGCTAATAAAACATTGTTAATGACGCGATCGCCAATGAGGCCAGGTGATGATCGGCATTCTAGTTTTCCGAACGAAAGGAGCATGGAGTGGCACACTTTTTTTGCCCTGTTTCCAAAATTTGTATGATGAAAACAATATCCATTTGAGGGTTCTTGGTACCTTTTAAAACGATTTCGCGAATTATTGCGATTGCGGAAATGGTTTAATTTGCGGGCTGGACTACGGGAACGGTTCACAAAACTAGTTAATTCGCTTACTTGCTGTGTAAGTTGAGCAATTTGTTGCTCTAATTGCGCAGTTTTTTGATCAGATGTTGCTGCAACTGAATTAATTCCCTGGGGGAAAGCTATTTCATTGATTTTATCAGCAACGGTAGCTAGCCGATCGATTTCGTTGAGAGCAGCTGGAATTGTTTGCATTCCATCTGGTAAACGTCCGAGATACGGCGATTTTAAGAATGGCTCGCCAACAATATCGCCGGCGAGGGAACGCATGCGAGTAAGAAGCTGTGATGGCCGCTGGTCCCCTAATTCTAAACCCCGGAGGAGAGTTCGAATTTTAGAAGCCTCACTTTCCGAGTGTACCTCGATTAGACGTTTTTTTAAGACTCCATATTTTCCGTTTTCAAGTGGTTTTAGGACTAAATCGCTAACAGAATTTAATATGTCTGATTCAACAGCAGACAGAACATAATTAAATTTAGTGGTATCATTAGATATTTTTGCTAAGTCGAACTGCGCTTCTAATCTCACAAACCATAGCGCAGGGTTATGGTAAAAAGGTGGTGGTTTAACTGCCACGTGGGCAATATGTTTATTATCGCATTCATTAAGCATGATAGAGGGTAAATAAAAATAAAAATCTATTTTAAGTAGGTATATTTTTATGTTGTTAAAAAACAAAAGTATGGAAAATGAAATTATACTTGAAATATTATATATATCTATACAAGATACATATGATACGCAAAAAATTATTTTTCGCGAAAGGCTCAAACGGTTTTTTTTTAAAAAAAAAAAAAAAAGTTAGTCAGCATAGGTTAAACGTGAGTGCAACAGAATTTTTTTTAAAAAAAATACTGCACACATAAATGAACAAGATAAGTATGAAAGCTTACTGATTTTCCAGCGGCAGCTCAGGCATGAAATCATCTCGATTTTGCACAAATTAGAGGTAGGAGGAATCCAATGTGAATCGAATAATGAGAAAATTAAGGGTCAACATTATTTTCTTGAAAAATAAACGCGATGCTAATAGATTGAGTTCCCGCGTGTTCGATTCAACACAAAAAAAAACCAGGGTCACCAATTATGGCGTGATGTGGGAATCTAGTTAATGTTTAATCCCCGCCATAAAAATAGTAATAATTCATGATAAAAAAAAAGGTTAATCATATTTTTAATTACATTTTTATATTATAGAACATTATAAAAATTACTAAAAACTACATCGGCTAATGCCTGAAAATTAAATAAAAGGATGAGCGCGTGTTGTTGCCTCGTGCAAGTCAGATAGAGGAGTGTGCTGTGATTGTCCAAGGTAAAGACAGGTTTTTGAGTGATTGTTCATCTCAGTTCACTTCTCACTGCTTGCAAGCTGATTCCAGTTAAGGGAAATTTAGGTGGATGCCGATGCACGCCACATGCTCTATCAAAGAGTGGCTCGACCAGTGCTTCCAAAAACTCGCAATATCAATCCTGCTACAGTGTTCATTTCGTTAGTGCAAGTGTAGTGCGCATTTTTTCCAAAAACTTGCGATAGCAGTCCCGCTGCAGTGTTATTGACTGTGTCAGAATACCTGATACGTATCCATATTAAATTTATCGTACCACACTGATATTAATTTTAATTATTATTTTGCTTGATATTTTATAGAGTAATTTCATATTGAAGTTATGTAGCATTACACTTTGATAATTATTTTGCATGATATTGTTTTATTACTTTTATTGCATTGAATTTTTTTTTTGTATCATTACACTCTGATTATTCTTTTCTTTCTTTCTTTTTTTGAATTAATGTTCCTTGTTTGGTATTTTGAGTATGTTATTAGTTTATTTGCCCATTTAAATTTTAATTGTTTTCTAGGGTGCACAAAATTTTATGATTTAAAGACTAGCAATATTATAAAGTATGAGAACTTTTTTTAAAGTGTATTGCCATATCTGTAAGAGCTTTGGTGGACAATCAGGTCCTAACCTTAATTTTTTTTGCTTAAATTTTTTTAATCGTGTCGTTTCTGGGAAAAGGTTAAAAAGCTGATCTCATTAAGCTTGCAATCGAGTTAGATGAAATTAAGTCTAATGGGGAAGAAGTAAAAATAATTGAACTAAAAACAAAAATTTTAGCAAGTGATACAAATAATACCCAAAGTTTGTTAAACATATCTTTGAAGGAGTAGTACCAAATAGGACAGATGAGGAGAAAGAACAACAACAACAAAAAAAAAAAAAAAAACAAGCACTGTGTAAATTTGTGCTGCAGAAAATACGACTGTAAAATGAGACCCAGAGAGTTGCAGGTAATCAAACTCTACCCAAAACAAGGATGGAGTTAAAAAAAAGCTGTTACCAAGATTCAATCCTGAAGTTGATAATATGGACTTGTTCCTAACTTTATTTGAACGTTAAGTGAAGCTTCTGAACCTTGATGAAGATCTGTGGGTCCCCCACCGCATTGCCGCCCTACCCAGTGAAGTAACCTCCCTCATTGCCCGTGAGCGTGAGGAGAAATGCAAGGATTACTCCACATTTGAGGAATGTTTCACCAACGGTTCAAATTAAGTACAGAAAAATTTCGGGAACTGTTCTCGCAACACAGAAAAAGCCCAAATGGGACCTGGAAGGACTATTTTGAAATTCGAGCTTATTTTGAAAGTTGGCTCAATGAGTTTAAATATACATTTAAAGATTTGCAGAATTTGATGATTGCTGATCAAATGAATAAGAGATGCTCGTCAGAGTGCAAGGAACATTACCTGGATATTTGGGAAGAACTTACCTCACTAGAAATGTTACCAGACAAGTTGGAGATTTTTGATAACATCCGGCATTCCCTACCCAGTGGACCAAAGAGACATGTGAAGTCAAGTAAAACCCTGAACGATGGAAATCAAGTAACATCCAGGAAGCTTGAACGTCTTCCGAAAAGGGAACATTCACATGTTGTTCCAGATGAGAGAACATTTTTCAAATGTTATGGGTATGGAAGACCAGGGGTGATAAAGTCTAGGTGCCCTATCTGAAACCCCAACTTCTCTTGAAGATCGGACGTAGCAACAAATCATGTCAATGCTTATGCAACTGAGACTAGAAGCCCTTGATTTGACCTTAATCAACATAACTTTCTGTGGGAAAAAGGGCGTGTATGTTCAGACACAGGATCCTTACATTCAATTGCTGGGGAAAAGATGTACCAGATATTCAAGGATAAGGAACTTATCTTCCAGGAAACCACGTTAGCAATGAACTTAGCAGATGGTCAACCGACCACAGGTGAGGCCTCACAACCCAAGTGATGGTAGAAATTGAGGGAATATCAGTCCTCACCAGGTTCATCATTCTTCCAAAGGTAAAAGGGAATCGAACTCTGCTAGGTACAGACTTCCTTATTTTTGCTGGTCTGGTTTTGGATGTGAAGAATGTTTGTTCGCACTTCTGGGACAACTCTACTTACAAGTATTCCGTTTGGGGAAGAATTGGACACCCCATCCTTAACTGAGAAGATGTCCAGCAACACCTGCCAATTAAGAGGGGGGGGAAGATGATTGTTTAACCTCTGTCCAGAAGGAAAAACTTATTAGAATCCTATGAAAATATCTTTGAACCAGGGGAAAAATCAACATGTTTTAGAACAACAAGATACTAGGAACTTTTACGTGGATAAAAAAGAGAAAAGCTGCCCTAAATTATTATCCTGGAGAACATGTCTTTGTAGCATCACATCCGCTGAGCAACGGTTCACAAAGAAGTGCAAGATTTATGCCACGCAGAGATGGGCCCTGATTAACAATTAAGAAAACATAAATAATTCTGCACTTTAAATTTATTTTAATTCTGATGAGAGGGTAAAATTAATAATTTTAATAGGTAACTTGTAATGTTTGGCCGTTGCCGAGATGGACCCTATGTGTTTTTAACACAGGTCAGCTTCATGTTATGAAATTGCTAGTATTGGTAATCCGGATGTTCCTCTTGGAGTTCATTACTTACCAGCTTGTAACAATGACTAGGTAAACCCCTTCATAATCGTAGCCATCCACCGAAGGTCCCACAGATGCCTAGTTCCTCGTTGGGACCGGAAGGGGAAGATGTAACCAGTGGCTATATTTACTATCATTTATTAATGTAGTAACTGCTAGATGGCGCCACAAGACAGATTACTTGTACGGTTTCCCTCTGGTGGAGGAACGAAGCTAGATGATTGACAGATTCGGCTACTGGAGATCTGAATGCGCTCCATCGTGCTGGAACCCCTCCCAATGCTTTTTTTTTCTTCTTTCTTTTATAATATGCTAGAACACATGAAGTTGTAAATAACTTTAGTAACTAGAAGAGTTCTTCTGTACAGGAAAGAAATCATATTAGCCCAGCGATGGATTATTTCTGCTTTTTATTGAATGTGTATGGTGATGAATTGATTAGACTTTGAGTTATTGTAACTTATCTATTCAAACAAAGAGCTATGGACTGTATACAAAAATATGAATGTTTATTTGAGCGACGGTTGGTACGTCGTGCTCCTAGGGTGATGTCTACAGGAAGAATGAATACAATAAAAAAAAGAATATGACGACTAGCGCCATCTGCACTCGCGGGTCGTAACAGTCCCCGCCATTGAAATGAAATTTCAATACAAATATACACACACAATATGGTTACAATACTTAAATACAAAATACACGATACATTATACAATACTTAAATATGTGATTAAAGTTGAATTATACACAAACAATAATTACTAATTACAAAATTTCATATAGGTAATATGCAAAGGTTTCTAATTGTTCTCTTCAATATGTTTCCGTTTGGCATTCGCAGGTTCACAACTCGGACCTTACCATCTGTGCCGAGAAATACTTCTGTTATTCTACCCGTACTCCATTTCGTACTGGGAAGATTTTCGTCCTTTATTAACACTAAGGATCCGACTGAAACATTATTTTTTTTGAATTTCCACTTGTGACGTTCTTGCAAATTATTTAGATAATCACGTTTCCAAAGTTTATAAATGTGTTGAGTAAATTTTTTTACTCTTTCCCATCTCGACAACCTATTCTCGTTTATATTAGTTACTTGTGGTTCAATTATGGATGTTAGGGGTCTGCCAACTAAGAAGTGTGCAGGGGTCAGAGTTTCGAAATCATCGAAATTTGATGTCAAAGGAGTGAGTGGTCGGGAATTTAGTACTGCTTCAATTTCACAAAGTATGGTAATGAACTCTTCAAGAGTTAAATGTGCATTCCCTACAACTCTTTTTAAGTGGAATTTAAAGGATTTTACCCCTGCTTCCCATAGTCCTCCACAATTTGGGGACCTCGGTGGGATAAAGTTCCACTCTATGGATTCACTAGTCAAAAAATCAGCTAATGTTTGATCAGGTGATTTAACTATTTTGAACAATTTTTTAATTTCGGCGTTTGCGCCAACAAAGGTTTTACCATTATCAGTGACGATTTTTGCGCACTTACCTCTCCTACCAAAAAAACGTTTTAAACTTGCTATGAATGCTTGGGATGTGAGATCAGTCACAAAATCCAAATGTATAGCCTTTGTGCATAAACATACGTATATTACCACATAAATTTTATTTAGTACTCCTTTTCTTTGATTTTTAAACTTTATAAGGAATGGGCCTGCGAAATCAATGCCTGTGACATTAAAAGGGTAGTTCGGAGTTACACGATCTCTCGGTAGATTAGCCATAATTTGATTTGATGTGATAGGCTTATTTTTGAAGCAAATTACACATTCATGAATAATTCTACGACAATTATTTCTGCCATTGAGTGGCCAGAATTTCTGACGAACAAGATATAAAAGTGAGTGGGGTCCTGCATGCAAATATTTTTTATGATAATAACACAATATAATATCAGTTAAAATATGTTTACTCGGTAAAATCATTGGGAATTTAGCCTTCTCATTGAAATTTGAATTCGCAAGTCTGCCTCCAACTCTAATAATGTTACTCTCATCAAGAAAGACATTAAGAGAAGTTAACTTGCTTCTTGTAGGAATAGGCTCACCTGCCAACAATTTACGCATTTCTTCGGGGAACTCCTTTTCTTGTAAGGAGCGGATCAGCCAATTTTCAGCATAACTTACCTCTTGTGAAGTAAGGGGTCCTTTTATCTTTGCACTTCTGGTTCTGCAGTTATGTATGAACCTGTAAATAAAACTTATAACTCGAATTAATTTTACATAACTGTTTGATATATTAATTATGTTCGCAAAGAAATTATTTTGAGACATTATGAATGAAGTAATTGTCAGGGAAATGTCATTTCCAGGATTTGAGTTCTTTTTCATTTCTGCTGAATACAATCTTTCTGGAATCGCTTCATCTAGTCCATTGGTCAGGAAGTTGGTTTGACTCAGAAACGAGGGTCCATTCCACCACTTGGAGTTCTTTGAAAGAGCTTCGACACTGATTCCTCTTGTAAGGAGATCTGCTGGATTGTCCTTGCCTGAACAATGGAACCACGACTTCGGATCGGTGAGGGATTGGATTTCCCGAACTCTATTCGCCACAAAGGTTTTCCATTTATGACTGGGACCTTTGATCCAATATAAAGTGATCTGAGAGTCCGTCCAGAAAAAGACTGTAGTTGGACATTTTCGATCTATTATTTTCTTAACTTCCTTTGTTAAGCGTGCAGCAAGTAGAGCACCCATCAGCTCCAATCTGGGTAGGGATAACTTTTTCAGAGGTGCAACACGGCTTTTAGATGTTACGAGATAAACACTGATTCTGTCCTTGTGCTTAACTCTCAAAAAGATGGCAGCTCCGTATGCTCTTTGGCTAGCATCGGAGAAGGTATGGATTTGGATTTCACTTGAATCTTTAGCACTGGAATCGAGGATCATTCGTGGAATCTTTAGTTCTGACAAAAGAGGAAGTTCTGACCACCATTGTAACCATGTTGCATAAATATCTGGTGGTAGCTCGTCATCCCAGGCTAATTTTCTTAGCCAAAGTTCTTGTAATAAGCATTTGAGCTTAATTGTGTAAGGCGATAAAAATCCAACTGGATCGTATATTTTACCAGCTGATTGTAGCACAATTCTTTTTGTGACAGGTTTTGATGTATCCAATTCTAGCAGTCCTTTCACATCAATTGTGAAATAGTCGTGGATGACATTCCATGGTATCCCTAAAACTTTTGATGATTGGACTCCAGAATCGTTTTCCGAGTGACGAGGATATGTCTCAAGGCCTTCGTATTCCCATGTTTTCATTAAGGCTTGATCATTTGAATTCCATTTGCGTAATTTCATGCTAGCATCTTTCATGATGGTATCAGCATCCTTTGATATTTTTAAAGCTTGGGAGATGTCATCAGCACCACTAATTACATCATCAACGTAGAGACAAGTGTCGAGCAATTCAGTTGCTGCTGGATACTGTTCACGATATTTCTCGATATGATGCTTAATCGTTGCGGAGAGTAAGAAAGGACTCACGTTCACTCCAAACATCACACGCTTAAATCTGTAAACTTGAAACTTGTAGGGCTCGATTTGATTTGAACCAAGTTCTGGAAACAGAAATCTAACTGCATCTCTGTCCTCGTCGCGCAATGAAATTTGTAAGAATGCACGTTCTATATCTGCGATAATAGCAATCTTGTTCAAGCGAAAGGAAATGATCAGATGGAATATGTTTGGATTTAAATTCACACCTGGCCATATACAGTCATTAAGAGCTAATTGTCCATCTTCATGGGAACTTGCATCGAAAACTATGCGCATCTTTGTAGTTAAGCTTTCTTGACGAAAGACCGCTTGGTGCGGTAAATAGAAAACTGCTCTATTAGTTGACCTTTCAGTTTGTAGAACCTTTTCAATTATTCCTTGCGACTCATATTCCTTTAAAATTTCAGAATATTGAATGAACAGAGTTGGGTCACGAATGAATCTTCTTGTTAATGATTTAGCACGTTTTTCTGCAACGGAAAAATTGTCTTGTAATTCTTGTTTATCCTTTTTCCAGGGAAACCCAACTTCATAACGAGCATTATTGAAACGTACTGAAGTCTTAAAATATTGCATGGCTTGGTCATCTAGATCACAGTTCGGTTCGTCTGTAATGCCTAATGACTCTAGTTCCCAAAATTTTGTTATACTGTTATCAACCTTATCTTGGAGGAAATTGCAATAGTAATGGTTTGATTGTTCGTTTTGAATGGAACCTGTAACAATATAACCGAACACAGAGTCTTGCAATATTATTTGATCGTCATATAACTTTATTTGTGCACTCTTTAATAACTCATAAAATATTTCCCCTCCAAGAAGAATGTCAATACGTTTGGGAATATTAAATTCCGTATCTGCATAAATTATATTTTTTGGAAAATTTATTTTTGTGATATCAAACGGTTCTGCAGGAACACATCCTGTTATTTCAGGCACTAAGAGAAAGTTAAGTTTTCTTTTGAATGATCCACTTTCGTTTGAAATTTCAGTGATCACTCTTTCTTTTACAGCAGTGCAAACACCGTTCACACCCACAATTTTCGCGTTTATTTTTTGTTTCTTCAATCCTAAACATTCCGCGGCTTCGATGCTACATAAGCATTGCTGACTCCCGCTGTCTAGAAGTGCATTCAACAGACGCCAGCTGCCTCCCGCACTTTGAACTTTGACCTTGGTGGAGGAGAGCAAAACCGATTTGTTCTTTACTGTTGTATACAAACACGATGTAGCGGTTGAAGAAAAATTTACTTGTGGTGAATCGTTCATCGGCGCAGGAGTTGGGTCATAAATAATCCTAGATGAACTCTGCAGGGAGGGAACAGGAAGGTTGCCGTTCGTTGGGTTAGATTCTAAACGGGGTTTACTTGCATTGCAAAGAAGTGAATTATGGTTGGCATTGCACCACTTACATTTTTTGTTTAATTTTAAACAGTTCTTAATAAGGTGATGACCGAGACAATTAAAACACAGATTTAGAGATTTCACTCGATTGTTCCTATCTTGAATAGACATATCATGAAATTTCTTACATTTAAAAACTGGGTGTGGTTCTGATAAACATAGAGGGCAATTTTTTTTATCACTTTTTACAACAAACGTTTTGAATTTGAGAGGATTTTCGTTCTTTGGTTTCAACGAGGAATTTCTCTGCACGTTTTCTAAAGCTTGGCTTCTTTTAATTAAAAAGTCTAAAAATTTATCCCATTCAGGCAAATCATTGGAATGTAATTCCATTTCAAATTGTTTACGAGATTCATCGTCTAGACGTTGGGTGATAACAAAAATTAGCATTGATTCACACAAAGCGTTAGGTTCTAATTCTAATTGTTTTAAAGCTCTCAGATGACTCTGAATGGAGTCAATTAAATTTCTAAGGTGAAATGCAGATTCAAATTTTATTTTGTTAGGATTCAACAGTTCAGCAATGTGGCTATTAACGATTAATCTTTTGTTTTCATATCTTCGTTTTAAGGCGTCGAATAAAGATATGTATGAATCATTAACTGTTTGTAATTGTTTTGCATTGCCTTTGAGGGCAGATTGTAAATAATACAATTTTTGAGAATCCGATAAACAAGTATTATCATCAATCAATGTTACAAACTGAGATTTAAATTGTAACCAATCAACATATTGTCCCGAAAATTCAGGTAAATTAATGGCAGGCAGTTTTACGTTACAATTCTCAAAATCATTGTTTACAGACAATTTAGAGGTATTCAAAGCTGAAGATTCAAGTAAAGTATTGAGACTCACCTCTAAATTATCAGCGTCTTGTTCCATTTTATCCAAACTGTTTTCAAAATCAGGGAGTTCTTCATCCGAAAGAATGCTGTAACTTTCGTTTCGTAAAACGTCGATTTTCGCTTTGACCTGGGAAAGCGAGACTTGTTTACTTTTTACTTCCACTTGATTCAATGGAGAATCAGCACTTTCTAAAGAGTTTTTAATCCGAGTAATTTGACCGAGCAAATATGCTTTCCTTCTGCTCAACACGGTGAGTTCCGATAGTTCTTTTGGCGCCATGTTATCAATTTTCGATTCTCGGGCTCGTGTGACCACAAATACTGTATGGTGATGAATTGATTAGACTTTGAGTTATTGTAACTTATCTA
>BMAW01002564.1:263903-355999 GCA_019974015.1 Nephila pilipes | reverse complement strand
AAAAGAATATGACGACTAGCGCCATCTGCACTCGCGGGTCGTAACAGAATGATTTCTGATGCATCGCAGTTGGCATTTATAAGATTTGACATTTATAACATTTTAAACGATTTGTTTGCTTTGTGTGTGTTAGGCGCCTATAAGAAGTACTTTCGGTATTATTGGCTCTAAAATTATTTCAGGAAGCTTGAGAAGTCTGCTTCCTAGCATTATTATAGTTTGAAATTGGTTGTTTCTTGCATTGTCATACCCCTCCCCCTGAATTAAAAATATATTTGATTAGTATTTAAAGGAATGAAAAATGTTACTTTGAGTAAAACTTTATTAAATCGATACTTTTTTAATATTATTTAAATGAGAGTCTGAATCGTGATCGTTACTGAGGCCCCGGGGTACACATGCATAAACATATAAAGGACTCTGATGCTTTCACTATTCTGTTTCCTTGATAACTTGGTTCTCTCCAGAAAGTCTGCCGACCCCTGCACTAGAAGACACGGGCGGAATTGTGGACAAGTTGCGTTTGGGCTGAACTAAGATAAATTGCCTTCTATATAGGGGAAATTCGAAACATTTTTTTTATTTGCACAAATAAATTGGTACTTGTCTATTAAAGCGGGGCTCACCAATTGAGAATACTCCAAGGTAGTAAAAAGTATCAAGCAAGTGAAGCGCGAAATTGAAATGTTGGAAAACAAATAACACACCCATTAATAATATAGAACTTTTTTTAATAATATTTTTATTTAATAATCTTTTAATATGTTTAGTATTAAATATCACCCCAATTAGTTATATAAAAATTTAGATATTTAATATTAATATTTACATAACATTTAGAACATCTCTCTTGATTTAAAGGCCATATTTCCGAAATTGCATTTACTATTTCATTGAAAGCACACATATTTCCTCCACATAAATTTCGCCAGATACGATTCTAGATGTCGAGCCGGGCAGCGTTGTTTCTTGTTACGCCACTTAACAGAATCCTACATTCTTTCAACATTTTGCGCGTGAACACTCGTTGTCGAAACTACAAAATTGTACTTATGGTTCACCGTGAAATGAGTAAAACCTGCATCTTCAAGTTCTTTAGTCTTGTACCCCTTCCAACTATCTGAATAGATAGTTGAACCTTCTTGTACATATTCCAGAATTTTTCCAAGCAGTGTATTAGCATCTCTGTTCGATATTTGAACAAGAAAGGACTCGCCATCTTCCCGGCATATTCCGCCGAAAATCCACTGTTGAGGAAGTACTCGACCTCTGTTCTTCTTACGCCGCGCGAATAAACTTTCATCGATCTCCACAATTTTATCGGGTCCAACTATACGCCTATTAAATTTCATTATATGATGTAGAGAACACACTTCTCTCATGTAATGATTCCAATCCACTGTTGCACTTTTAGGCATATTCAATTGATTGCGACACCATTTAATGGACGTCAACTCCTTTGCCCAACAATACATAAATCATATTGCAGTTACGAATGGTATTCTGGAACCGCTGAACCAACTTCTAACGCGGACGCCTTTCTTATTCGAACAACTTTTAATACTGCATCTCCAAACTCTTTCTTCATTAACATACAACATCATGACGTGACCATTTTTGCATAATAGTGTGTCTGGTAAAAGACCTTCCTCTTGCGAAAAAAAGATGGCATCCATTTCGCTATTTGTTAAATTGAAGATTGTCAACGACATTTTGGAAGGGAACAAAATAGGTATTTTAAAAAATAATTCGAAATCGGTAACCTTAACGGGCAAGCGATATTTTACTAAAATGAAGAACTGTTTCTTTAGGACTGCAACCTCAGGAACTTACGACCAAACTTGGCGATACATCTTGCTCGCTTAGCGATTTTCGGTCTACAGCCGAAATCGTAATTTGGCGGGCTCCGCTATAATAGACAAGTACCAAATAAATCTTTTCATCGTGGGATAGGATTTTGGTCCAAAAGTCACTCTCGTTTATCATTTGGTTTATTTTTAATGAAATTTTCCAATGTGTCAAGAACTTTTGCTCCACCCTGTATGTATATCAAAAGAATAATCTTTTTTTTGCCGTACAAAAAAAATCAGCTAGTTGATCGCATTTATGACTGAAGTGGCCTGCAATTAAAATATTCGAATTTTTCATTCGGTCTTTGTTTTTTTGTCAAAATTCCTTGTAGTTTCCAGACAACTTTAAATACTGAAAAAGTTCTAAGAAATTATTTTAAAAAATTAAAAAGAACTGCTGGGCAACGACGACCTTCATTAAGTGGCTTCAATGACTTCAAAATTAATTTATGTGGTACATTATATTAATAATTTTCGCATATCCTGTTGAAGCTTTAATTTGAATAATAGTGTGAAACATGAATTAATTTGGAATAAACTTAAAGAACACATACATGAAATGGTTTTAAAACAATAAAAGAAAACCAAAGTTGGGATTTTAAAAAAAATCCCACACAAATAATTTAAAACACGAAGAGGATGCATATGTATAATAATTTGAATGAATAGTTTTCAGAAAAGAAAAAAATAAGACGTTCTTTGTCAGACAAATCTGGAGGGGAGTAGTCTCCAGCTTCCCATCACCACAAATAAAAAAAATATGCCACACATTCAAATGTCGTAATCGCAAGTATAAAGAATGGTTTGCAAAGTATTTAGTAAAAAAACGTTTCAGAACAAGATCCAAAATCCAACACGTCATTCAACTAGTCGAATTTCCTGTTGATGTGAAATTCACATCCTAATTTATCAGTTCAAAGAAAGGCAGTTGGCCCAAAGCCAAAACCGGTTGTGAAATTATCTTGTTTTTCCAGAAATTGAGGTCAAACTCTGGGTAGAAAGTACAACAAAAACTCAAGTGTGGACCAATAGGAAAGCAGTATTGATCGATCTCGACTAGTCGTGTCTGGTCACGTATTATTTCAAAATTTGTGCAGCTGTAGGTTATGACGTCATAGGTATAAAATGTTTGGAACGTTCGTTGGAGGCAGGAATTCTTTGTTCGACGCGGAGGAATGGAGGCAAACTAGATTGGTGGCTTGGGTTAACATGGATTACGAATGACGATTCGGTATGTACATTCTGATGTACCTAAGTGCCAATAGAGAGTGATGTTTCCTTTTGCAGTGTTATGATGTGATTAGTGGTGGTTTAATAGTGGAATTGAGTAGAGATTGCATTGACTTAATGGGAATGGAATCACTTGTGAATTAAAATTTTTTTAGAATATCAATAATGCTAAGAATTGGATGAATCTATCATTTCGAAAATGATTTTGAATTGAAATAAAATACACAATTCTCTGAGTTTGGATATATAATTTTTTTTTTTTTTCTGAATTTACGAATTCTTTTTTCTTTGAAACCCGATTGGAAATGATAACGTTGAAAACAATACAGTTGACATCAAACCTTTAAAATTATTGAAGACTGAAACGTTTATCAAAAAAATATAGAAATGAATTGTTCAATTATTAATCGAATATTTATTTTCGAAACTTTTTTTCTCTTTTACATTGTATTTCATAAATTCGAAGTTTTTCCGAATATTGTTGCTCAAAAATTGAATAAAGAATAACAAGTGTCTGTTTTATTTGTGTTATTATTTTATGCATCTAGTTTGACAGTTGAATGTCGGAATATTTCCTATCCTTTTGAATATGATCTCAATCATGATACATATTTCTACTGAATAACAGTTATGTTTTACGAGTAACAATTTTAAAAAGAGGCTTGCATCTTTTTTACTTCTGATTTTGTCACAACCCTGTGTGAGATAAATAACAAACTTTTTATCATACAGTATATTCAATATTATTTATGTTATTTACTCAAAATTCGCAGTTTAAGAAATCTTAATTGTGTTGAACAATGTAAAGTTCAATGATGATCTCTGATTAATGTTTTCATTAAAGATAGTTATAGTGTTTATAACTTTTGAAGCATACTTTTTAATATTGTCAATGGGGCTGTAATTTATTAGTAATTAAAGTCTTTAAAATTAATTATCATGGAATAATGTCAATAACATAGTATCAACATCCTGTTATAGTATTTAAATATGTGACATTTGTAAATCATTACAGTTGAAACTTTTTTTTAAGTGTGAGAAATTTATGAGTCTTGTTTGCTTTTGTGCAGTATACTGTGCCAAAATTCAATTTTATAATAAATGTTATTGCTATTTACATATTGAACAGTATACATCTAATATTTAACATTTGAGCTTAATAAATTTTTTTGCTGTAAAATGTTAATGCCTGCAGTTATTTGATTAGAATTTCTTTTTATATTGTATTAAGATTAATAACATATATCTTATGGAATATATATTTTAAGAATTTTTTCTGTTAAAAATGTTAAAACCGTTTATATGTTTTGCAATTATATATAAGAGAACTTTTTTTGTTAGGGGTCAGTTGATCTGTTAAAAGAAAAGTACTACCCATGAGAGTGAAATTATGAACTCTTTCACATGTAAAATGTATGGATATTAAGTCATAAGCACTAAAAGAACTTAGTACACTAATTTGTAGCATTATAAATCTTTCAAAATCTGTAAGCTAAATACTTATTAAGAATTAAATTTTTTCAAATATTCATTTCAAGTAATTGGAATTTGAATAATTTAATTAAAATTTTTTTTTTAAAACAAGTGTTGGAACTGGGTTTTTTTTTCGATATATATTTTTAAAATTATCTAAATATATGTTCATGCAACGAATATTAAAAATTTTAAATTAACTTTTGTATTGCCTTGTATTCTTGCTATCAAGTCTATGATAAAATTTAAAATTCTCGAATAAAATTACTTGGTACATTCATTATACTATTGCTGGAACTAATTTTGATTATGAATGACATGCTTTGGTGTAATATTATTTCATTTTATGTGAAAATTATTTGAATTTTCATTATCTGTATTGGCCAACACATTACTTTGTTATGAAATTAGTTCTATGGAAAATTGAGGTATTGTATATATATATATATATACTCAAAATCTGAATATATATTCATTTTATGTTACATAAATTTGAAAATATAATTACATTATTTCTTCTATTTCTGTTTGTAAAATTAAATATTTGTATATTTCAGATGAATATGCATACATTTCAAAGAAATCCTTGTCAAAGTTTTACATGTCTGAATTGATACAGTGGAGAAAATCATTAAAGATGGAAAATCTGTCTAGCTTGTGAGTAGTTCTGTTTTATATCATTATAGAAAATAAAGTCTTAAAAAAATTGTGTTGCATTATTTTAATTTTGATTTCTAGATATCTTTGTTTCTTTAAATTTGTAATGTATAATCTGTTGTATTTTGCATTTCTTATAGAAAATATTATGTTTGTTATAAAATCTACTCTATGTAAATATTTGCCACAAAAATGTTTTGATGTAATTAGCTCAATTTATTAAGCTGACAATATTCTGAATTGGTCATTGATGTATTAGTCACTCGACTGATGAAGCGACATATATGTAGTATAGTTACAGCTCTCTATTTATTTTCCTTTTGTAAAAAAAGTCGTTTTTTGTTAAGTGTGTTTCTTTCCTTTGGCTCGGGAATCAAAGGAATCTGCTGTAATATCAAATGTAGCTTTAAATTATCATGTAAAAATTGTAAATTATTTTGTGTAAATTATATTGTCTTATAAATGTAAATTTACATTAAAGCTTAATTTTCAAACATATTAAATTAATTAGAATGTTTTTTGAAATATTTAAAGATCAAGTAAACATATCGTTAAAAAATGTGGGTGGATTTTTTTATTGAGTGTTTTCTGCTGCCTATTTCTGCCTAACACAAGGATTTCTTAATTTTTTACAAATATTTGGATGAGGCTAGGAACTTATATTAATTTGTTAAGAATTGAAATAATTCAATATCTTTCAGTATTTGAATGAATAGGTTTTCACAGTATGAGTGTTGTGTAATTTTGTTCAGATTAAAAATTTAAGACAACTTTTTCACTTAACTAAAATGCAAAGCAAATAGACTAAATCAAGATAAGAAAATTAACTGCTTAACGTATGAAGAAATTACACTTACTTTTGAAATATCTGTCTTATGGAAACTGAAAGCATTCTATTACTAATAAAATTTAAGTACATACTTGTGATACATGATACAAATTTCTATGATTTATTTGTTTTTGAAACTGGGCCAGTAGCTTGAGATGTTACTATTTAAAGCCCAGTACATCAACCACTCCTATACTGCATGAGTTTCAAGGGTACATAAATAAATATTTACTGAATGACTATTGGAAGAAGTGAATTATTAAATGAAATGTTGCTGTAAAACAAAATATTCATTTCTTCTCTACTTTATATGAAGCAAGATTATAAATTTTAACAAATGAAAATTTTATGTTTGTCATAGTGATATATTGGAACCAATCACTCATATGCACTAATGAATTTCTGAGGAAAATTCAAACAATTAACATATTTTTCCTGTTGGAAGAAGTTGTAACAATAAGCAAAACTAGCATGTGGCTATTGCTGGGATATTAGATTTAAATTTCATATTTTAAATGTTGCATTATTGAAGACATCTGATTGCAAAAGGGTGCCTTTAATTTCGGTTAAAAATTTTTCAGAAGTAATGTATTCATATACATAATAGACATACAATTAATTTCTAACTTTGTTTTTGGTGTATAAATGGACTTATTTACTTAGGAACCAAGCTCTGTTAAATAATATAAACATTTAAAAATTGTTTTTTAAATACTGTGTTATAGCCTACAGATTTTTCAGAATCATCACTGTACTCTTTGTGTTGTTTGGATGCATATAGACAGTGTTTTTGTACAAAAATGCTGAAAAACATTAGACTGTAATCTTTCTATTGACATCAATACTGAAAATTGAATGGCACATATTTAATTTGGATAATGGGTTTAAAGTGCATTCATAAACTATATTCTAAGATATTGAGTAAGCCTGTATTTTCTTTACTAATTGAGAAATAAGGATTTTTCAATATCTACATCATTTTACATAGAATAGCATTTGTAACTTTTTGGAAGTCTGTATTTTATTCTTATGTAATTAAGTTGCTTTTATATAATCTTTTTTTTTTCTTTTTCAATAAGCATGTTGTCTGATCTTATTGTACCTACAAAAATATATCAGGTATGTCAAGCTTCACTTAACTTTATACGATTTGCTATGTAGTGTACCAGTGTGAATTGGGACAAAATAAAAAAAATCGCTTATTTTAGAAAACTATCCTCTTATTCATTCTATACATTTACAATAAATTTTCTAGTGTGATGTATGTCCTCCCTTAGTAGAAATAATCTTTTGCAGACGTTTTGGAATTGAGGCTACTAGATTAATACACATGCTCTTGAGTTCATCATGAAACCACACTTGAATTGCATTGTTTATCATGCATTCTTTTGTTGTACAATCCATCTTGCTTAAACGCCTCTTCACAATATTCCACAAGTTCTCTGTTGGATATGGTTCTGTTTCAAAGGGTCACATTCTCTTCGTCTCACAAACTCCGAAATGTATCCCTGCACAAATAAACTACTTTCAGTTGTCAGCAGTCTATGATTCGCACTATTTTGCCTATGCTAAATGTTGTTTCTTCATTTTATGAGTAAAAAAAAATTTTTTTTTTGTTGGTTTCTTTGCTTTGCAACCAGCGTCGAAGCCTATGCCATATAGTTGAGCTATTCACATCAAAAGCAGATGCCAATAAATCCCTTTGAAGGTCTGAGCTTGCTTTCATTGGATAATTTTGCTATTTCTTATTAGAATTTTGTCAGTTTTTGCTGTAGTTTTCCATTTGCACCCACATCTTCCTTTCTATTTTGGAGAGGCTGATACGCATTCTTTGAATGAAGTTAGGATTCATTTGATTTGCCTATACCAACTGCAGAAGCTATTTCTCTGTCATGGAAGTGTGATCTTCAAGAGCTGCAATTTTAGCACATTACCTTGGTTATATCCATTTTTGAACATGTGAAAGAAGAGCAAACGCTAATAACCAACTGCCTCACTCAATGGCTCACAACTGAGGAATAGATAAGTACTTCTTCACAAAATACCAGTTTGGTCGACCAGTCACTCAAACTCTAAGCAGATAAATCTGGTTTGAGATGGTTCACAATCAGTCTAAGCAGATAAAATTGGTTTGAAGTGGTTTCAGACACATCTACCAAAAAAAAAAGTTCCAATTAATTTGTACAGTATAGTATGTAGGTTTCTTGAATTTTGATAATTTTTAATTGCATTGTAGATTTCACATTCTCTGAAATTTTTTCTTTCTCTAAAGCTATGTGACTTTAGTTCAATTTCCTTTAATGATTTCATTTGGCTGCAGTTGATTTTTTTTAAAAAAGTGTTAGTATGGATATATGAATTTTTAAATAGATTTTACACATTAAGGAACAGTTTTTCCAATCATCTTAAAAACAAATTATATAATTTTATTTCTCAGTTGAATTCATTAGATTGAAATAGAGTATTGCCACCTGTCATAAATATATTGGGAGTTATGTATTTGGAAATGAGTATATATATGTCTTGGCTTGTTCATGTCATTGTATCATTTCCTACTTTTGCCATGGTCTGTCTGAAACATCATGTAATTTGAGAAACTTGTTATTGTATGTTCTTTCTAATTCTCTTTTGACTCATGGATTCTACAGAACATTTTGTTTCAAAGGTTGTCCCTTCAGTTCAATTAGATCCATCATATCTGTGAATAGTTTTCTTCTGTACTTGCACATTCTTTAGAATCTTTGTGATTCATCTACATTGAATGACTGTTTCATCTGGGTAATTGCTTCAATTTTTAAATTATCAGGTTGAATTCCATCCGTTAAAATTCTATTTGGTCCACAAAATCATCTCATTACATTTGAGATCAAGTATCTATGTTTGATCTTGCATCTTTTGAGTAATTTTTCTATTAAAATCTCCCCTCCCCCATAGATTACAATGTCATTTGCAATATTAACATTTGGGAGATGGGTAATTCTCAGAAGGAGCTGATCTTTATGATGTGACTTGAGCTTTGTTGCTTCCTCCCTTTCTTTTTGCCATTGGACAATTATGACCATCTGTCATTGGACAATGTGAAGAAATGAACATTCTGGTCACCTTCTAGGCATTGGGGGGCGGGGCGTAGTTGCAGTTTCGAAAGACCTTTTTAAGAATTTTTTCTTTAGTATATCATATGATTCTTTGATAAATATAGGATTATTGAAACATGAAAAGTGGAATAATGGAGTAAAAATTTATCTAAGTATTTAACTCCTGTATGAGACATGTTGTAAAGCAATAGGACTTATAGGTCTTGTGTTTTGATTGTACTGCTAGCCATAGATTCTTTCAGAATTAAGGACAGCATATATATTAATAAATTATTTCCATGCAGTTAATGAAATATTTTTATTAATTGTATTTATTTGCTTCTGATTAAAATCACATCAATATTTTCTAATTTCATACCATTAGGTTTTATAATATTTCTTGAATCATAAGATTTACTTATAAAACTTTATACAGTTTTTGAAACTTATGAAAGAGTTTTAGCCTTTGATTTAATCCTCTTTTTTTAAGTTGGGAAGTTTGCTTAAAGAAACAATTTTAACTGTAGCAACTCATTGTTGAATAGTTGATGGGGAGTGGGGGTCATACAATAATGAGAGTAAGTGAACACCTTAAAAACACAAATACATGCTAAAGAAATTTATTCTGGTATTTACACATATGGTCACAAATATGTTATCAAACATGAATTCCACAAATGAATTTGTCTGAAAATGCTTGTTTTTTTCTTTCCTTTTACGTAAAAGAGAACCTGCGTATTCAATTTCATTTGATTTGAGATATATTTTTATTTGAATTTAAAAACTAGTTATAAGTGAACTGAAATAACTAGTGAATACTGAATGAACTTACTTCAATGAATTGATATCCATCAAGACATTTTTCTTGTATTTTGATTAAACTTTTTAAACAATATTGTAAAAAGTTCCTATGAATAACAAGCAAGGAAAATTGTTGCATTGTAATCTTCCTTTTTGTTTTCCTACTTTCAAATTTAACCTTCATATAATTAAAGAAACACTTGTAGTTATTATCTTGCGTTTTATATAATGTTAACAATAAATAAATAAATATTTGCTTCCTAACAATATTGTTAAAAATATCTATATTATTAATCTATTTCTCAAATTATTAAACAAAAATTGACAATTTTAAAAACACAATCATTTGGGGGGGGGGGGGGATTTGAACAACAAGTAATTGCTTTCAGACTTATTCAAATCTACCTATTATGGTCTGTTTATTAACTCTTTTCATTGAATAAAAATTTTCATTATTATATTTTCTCTCTTTTAGTTACTTTTATGTTAGCATTATTAAAAAAAAAATGCATTTTTCATATGTTTATATAAGTACAAATGAGCTCAATAAAAAAATGTTTCAAAATTAGAATGTATGAAATTTTGTTAAATGCTGTTCTTAAATATTTTTTCAGTTTTCTTGAATTTTGTAAAAATAATTTGCTAATTTTTAATATAGCTGTAAAAAACTTAATTTTCTTGGGGAAAAAAAATTAAATCTACTGTATAATCCTTTTATATGATTAGTGAAACAATAGATATAAATAAATTTCCTATAGTTAATGACAAACTTACTATTCATAACTAAATAATCCATGTTTCTTAATTTAAAAGGTGTAATACAACAGTGTTTTGAAGTGTGTTTACCAAAAATTAAAAGAAAAGTTCTGCTACAATCGTAATGAAGAGTTTGGAATAAATTTCTGCATAATTTAAATAAAGATGTGTGCATCCATTGGCATACCCAGAGGATTGCAAATGGGCATGTGCATCCCCCAAGAATTTTTTTCAAATTTGAAATATTTCAGGATATATTTTTTTTATTGTACTGTTACAGATATTCTAAATTTTAAACGTAAGAATTTATTTTCTCTTCATGCATAAATTTTTCCCATCCACGAAGGAAAAAAAGTTTTTCAACTAAGTCGATCCTTGAGAAAAGATTAGAAAAGTGTTTGCTGTCTCTGATAGAGTACCTCTGCTTCAGTGTTCGTAGATGAAGAGAGAGAGTGCTTCCTTAAAACAAAGCACCCCCTAAAATGCTGATTTTATTCTCATGCTATCTTAATTATTTTCCTTAAATGATCTTTACTTTTGAAATTTTTGTAACTTGTTAAAATTATATCAATATTTGAACAGTTTTAAACAGGAGAAATAAGAGTGGTATAGCATATTATTTAATTTTTACCAAGGAAGGAAGAAATTTTAACACCTTTCTCTGAAAACAAGAGATTTCAGGCAAGTGATTGACGTTCAAGGGTTTGATAGCATCTCTTGTGTTTTAAATCAAGCCTATCCTTTATTAAACTACTCCTTTCATTAGAATATTTATAAAACCTGGAATATTTTCAAATGCCATTTTTGTTTGATTATTTCTTCGTGTTACTTTTAAATCAAATAACTGAAACATCATCATGAAATTGCATTCTTTATTGCATTTGACATGCCAATATCAGTCATTTAAATTTCTATATTATTTAGACAATTCTGTAGATTCAATTTTTCGACAGTTTTAGCAGAAATAAGAAACATGAAGGAAGGCTTATGTAACTACAAATTAGTAAGTCAATTGGTTGTTTAATTTGGAGAAATAGGTAATATATTTTGTTGAAAATATTTTTCCCTTATGCATTATATTCTCACTTAATTACTGGTCATTGTAGCCGAAAGGTCTTGGCATTTTTTTTTTAAATCGAGGAATGGGTTTGAGTTCTAATTCCTTTGAAAGCCACCATTTAGTGGTGTTGATGTACGTTACATCTGTAGAGACTCCAAGTCATTACGTTGGGGGCCGCGGTAGCCTAGTGGTCATGGCTTCGAATTTGTGGCCGGCGGTTTTCATTCAGTCGCGGGTTCGATCCTTGGCCGCCAAAGAGCCGCCGTTTTTTGGGGGGGGCTGTTGTACATTAAATCTGTCAAGGTCCAAAGTCTCTCGTTGGTGTGGTGTAAATATTAGGAGAGGAGGGTGCCAGCTCAGGTGTTGTCCTCGTCACTTGACTGTGGTTCAAATTTATGAGGTCCGTCGCCAATAGCCCTCGAATTGCTTCTAGTGCGACGTTATTAAAAACTTAACTAAACCTAGTCATCATGTTGGCGTGGTGTTGAAGTATGGAGAGTGGAATTTCTGCTCATAAGTCTAGACAAAAAAAATCTTGAAACTTGCCTGTAGTTTTTTTTCTCACATGACGTATCTTACTGTTTTATACTAATATATATAAATTTTTAAACTTTTACATGCATTTGGTAACTGGGTAATTTATTCCAGGGAATAGTGGTACAATTATTCATATGTAACATGTACAGTTCTTATGAAATCCAGTTTGAGAATATGTAAACTTTATTAGTAAAAATGTCAGTTGTTTTTTGCTTTTAATTGCTTCTACTTCAGATTACCTCTCACAAAAGCTTCTTTTGTGGCACCTTCCCTTGAATAATTACCATCAAAATACATTTAAAATAAAAAAAAAATTTCTTTGGAATAAGGGCCTTCCAAAATTCCTCGTTTCATTGTATAAGCAATGTTAAAAAGTGTCTTTTTTACACTGTATATAAAGATACCCTTTATACTGAGCAACGAACAAGAAATGGATCTATTCAACATTCGAAAAGAGAAGACGAGCAATATCCAACTGATATGGTTTCCATCGTAAGGTTATCAGTGAAAATAATCGTTGGAGATGAGGAAAATCGCTCCCTTTTTTTTTTTACTGGAAAAGCTTGGAAGTATCCTATTTTCAAACTACTCTTTATATTTTATTGTAAAAAGAAACCTGAAAAAGGTGAAGACAAAGCAAAAGATGAAAGTTTCATACCACTGAAAAAGATGTTTCACCTTATTGTCAGGAAACTTTTTTTTCTTAATGCATTAATACAAAGGTAATAAAACTTAAAGAAACGAACTATAAGTATTTATATTTAACAATTTTTGAAAGGGTGGGGAGCATTTTTATAAATAAATTTGACTGAAAAAGATCTGCAGTTATTTTCTAATTACTTATATTTTATTTCTGCAAAAATGAAGAGTTACTCATGAAGTTTAGGTAAATTTAATTTCAGAGAACAATTATTATTAATAGAATAATCATAATTGTTCTAACAATATATATATCCATTTATTGGACATGAAATTTAAGTATACAATTAATTTAGTTTTAACACGATAAATTTTAATGTACTAATTTTGTACTAAAATTAATACTAACTTTAATCTATATATATATAAGCGAAATACCACTGACTGACTCATCACGAGATCTCTAAAACTATACAACCGATTGACTTGAAATTTGGTACAGTTACTCATTTTGCGATGTAGACACTCGCTAAGAACGGATTTTACGGAATTCTAATCCAAAATGTAATTTTCATCCGTTAATCTTTTCTCATCCATTGGTTATGTCATTTTTGGCGACTTTAATACTAAAAATGACATGACCGACGCCAAACGGAATATATTTTCTTATATGTATACTGTGTATTGCTACCAATTAAGTATACTTGGCGAGATTTGCACGTGCGAAATGGAAAATACCAAATAATTTAATATTGATGCGCTGATGGAGGATGGATTTATCACCAAATATCTTCCACTGCCAAGTCGAAGCATTTCAATGACCTTGCATTGTGAATATGAAAAGCTATACTATGGTAACCCCAGCTGACTTCCTCCCGCTTTGCTCAGCAAACGATAAATTTTTATTGTTGTGGAACCTATACGTAAGTTTTAAATTCATTTGAAAAGTATTTTATTATTAATAATGATTGATAAATTACATTTGTAAATCTAAACGCAATCTTACGAAGATATTAAAGTTGGCTTTTAACAAATGAATAATAACTGTATATTATTCATGTCATTGATAAAAAAAATAAGTAGCTGTCAAAATATTTATTTTGATGTACGTATTAACTGTAACCTAATGTAAACATTATGCAAAAGTTTTGTTTTTGTATTTTGGCAATTTTTAGTTTTTGGTTTGTAGGAAATAAACGTTTTTGTTGTTTTAAAATGGCTGGATATTTTATCGTTTTCAGAATTATTTTTAATGATATGATATTTTACGAGCTATTATGTCTATTCAAATGCGGTTTTAGATATGCTGCTAGCGTAAGAGTTATCCCTTTGTAAAAAGGATAACGCAATATGGGTGACTTTTTCTAAAACTTTTTATTATACTTTATCTTTTTGTAAGTATTTTTTGTTGAATTTTTAAATAATTTGATTTTAAAAAATTAATTATATTTTTTAACTAGAGAAGTATTTCATTGTAGGTTAATACAAATTGATTATTCATATTTACTTTTCAGTTATACTTTTTAATAATGGATGTTGAATATATTTGGATAGATGGAATACCTACTCATTTCACAGTTTTTAAAATTCTTGGCGACGGAGCATGTTTATTTTCGTCTCTGTCTTTGCTGGTGTTCGGTGACATATCGATGGCGTATAAAATGAGAAATATTATTGCTTCTCACGTGTTTAACAACCGGGATCGGTTTAAATGCTACACTCAAATGCTATCTGGCGCTCCTTATAATACTAACGATTTATATTTTACCGAAATGTGTAAACCAAACACGTATGGATCTATTTGCGAAACACGTATGGATCTATTGGCGGCGACAGAGCTATTTCCCTATCAGTTTGAAGTGTATCAAAGCGTCTGCCTTATAGCATCTGTTTGTGAAACTATTCAGAGGAAAAAAAGATTACGCTTTACGGGAAACTATAATAGTGGTCATTTTGATGTCTATATTGAAATAGTTGGATTAACAAATAGAAGTAAAGTTAATCTTGGTGATGATAATGTGAAACAAAATGAAGAAAATGTGTCATCTTTAGTGTTTCAGCCTCAAGAAAATGTATCTATGCTATTTTCAAAGACTCAATCAATATCTATCATTAATTTATCAAGTTCAAGTGAATCGGATTATTAATGATGTAATATCTCTTCAATTAAATAAAGGTAAAAAAGAAGAAAAAAAAGATTCACAAATTCAATTAGATATGAACAAGTAAGACACGCTGCTGAAAGTATACTCAAAGTCATCTTGAAATACATATAGAAGCTGCTTCAAAATATATTTAAAGCCATCCTGGAAGTTATTAGAGAAAGCAATAATGGAAAATACTTTTCTAATACTCTGTGAATCAGGCAGTTGTAATTAAATGCAATGAAAAAAGATCAAAAGTTAACTTAGTGCCTTGGACTTCTAAAGCTTTGGCTTTAAATATATATAACATATATTGACTATTCAAATGATAAAATCGCCAGTATCGGAAAACGTTTGTCCTGTTTGTGGTGTTATGCTTTATAATTGATAGAAGAACCTCCAGGAATGTGCAGCAGCGGTGATCAAGTCCAAATTCCTGCTATTAGATCCTACCCTGAACCTTTGAACTTTCAGAACCTTTTCTTTCTATAATTATTTTGAACCACGGTCAAGTGACGAGGACGACAACTGAGCTGGCACCCCCCCTCTCCTAACATCCACACCACACCAACAGGAGGACTTTGGGCCCCGACAGATTTAACGTGCATCAGCCCCGGCTACACGGCGGGTCTTTGGTGGCCAAGGATCGAACCCGCGACTGAACGAAAACCGCCTGCCACAAATCCGAAACCTTGCCCACTAGGCTACCTAAAGATTGGTACGTCAATAATGTTGTTGCGTAATTTAAATTCTCCTAAATTATGTAACAGCACCAGACTCAAAGTGAAAACTCTAAAAAAAAAAAACGTTATAGAAGCGACTATTTTTACAGGAAAGTATGAGGGTGACAATATATTCATTCCAAGAATACCATTAATTCCATCAGATTATCATTTTGAATTTAAGCGTTTGCAGTTTCCAGTTATACTTTACTTTGCGATGACTATCAATAAAGCACAAGGGCAGAGTTTAAAATTATCTGGTGTAGATTTACAAAGTGACTGTTTTTCACATGGTCAATTTTATATGGCATGTTCAAGAGTTAGTTCACGTGAAAATCTAATCAACCTTCAACCAGAAAAACAAATGAAGAATGTTTTCTACAGAGATGTTTTGGAAATGTAGGCATATTATTTCATATTTTTCTAATATTTAACTATTTCTAAAATTAGAATAAGATAAAATAATAAGGAATGTAATAATTAAGATAAATAAATTGATATAATAAAAAATAAAAATGTAGCTGTCACTCTCAAAAATTGCCATGCATTCAAAATAAAGACAATAGAAATGTAATACACAAAAAAAAATTGTTTCAACAGGTTTAAAAAATAAAAAAATATATATAAAAATGTATTTTTATTTTTATGTTGACAATTTTTTTCATGGTTTTGGTATACTGGGGACCCGCCATGTAGAATAATGGGAACACATCGCACTACACAGTACCTCATCGATGATGCGGAATTCTGTTCAACGACAGATTTACGGACTAAATTACATTTTCTTTGATGAACTATTAACACTTAAATACTTTTCTCATATGTTTGAAAGTCTGGATAACCATTATTACAGAGAATCAATTTCTAAAATTTTTAAATTCAGATTATAATTAAATTTAAAAATTTCTTGATATTTTACGTATAGGTTCCAAAATATAATATTATCGTCTGCCCAGCGAAGCGGCCGGGTATCAGCTAGTATATTTATGTACACTATTAAATAATCATTATAATTATTGTTTTTATAATTTAAATTTGGACATCTTCAGAAATAATATATGGTAACATTTCTGTTGATAGATGCCTGACAACTCTCCTCATATTCTTTTTCTCTCTTCAATTTTACTCTCTGTAACTTTTCCTCAATAATTTAATTCTTATTTTTTTTTTTAAACTTTTATCATTAATATTTTCTTTATAAAAATAAATGAGAGGAGTTTAAATCATCATTATTCTTCAACACTTTGAATAGTCCTCTTCCTTTTAAATTTCTTTTTACTGGAAAATTTTTTTTAATTCTGCAAGCATATTCCTTTCTTTCTGTACCACCCCTTAAAAAAAAAAAAAAAAAAAGCAGTACCCTAAATGCAATTAATCTGTAGGCCGTTTCAACTCTGAAATTCTGTGTTGTCCTCCCATTACCGAAACTGACAAAAAGACCAAGAGGTACATTTATCGCCGAAGTGGGAAATTTCGACTAACACAACATGCCCAAAACCGTGGAATACTCAGCGCCATCTATCATTTTAACTACTTTTTTTTTTAAACTCCGAAAACCGTCTTAATTCTTTTAAAATTCGATAAAATGCTCGGCGATGGTTTTGGGAAATCGGGGCTCGAACACTCGGCTCGACTGTAATATCATAAACCACGAAATAGCGAACATAACTATGTGGCTGCTCCAGGCATTATTTCAATTAAATAAGATAATGTTATCGTTTTAGGAGGAAAAAAATGGATGTTAAAGTGTTCACATATGAATCAAAAATTTTTGCGCGCTTCTATTTTTTATTCATTTAATCATAAAAGTTCGATATATTTCTATTTGTTTCTTTCAAAAACAGATTTAGAAAAAAATAATTAATGGTCACGTAAGTAATGTATGCAGATATGCATTCTATTTTATCATAAAAATTTGAACAATTTTCATTCAGTCATAATACATAGTTGGAAAAAAAAAAACCTGTGTATGATGCTACCATTGCATCATCGCAAAAAAAGACCGAGAGCTGCGCTCGACCATCTATACCAACACTTCGCAGTCCTAAAAAGAATGCGAGCGCATTGAAGTAATTCACTAGTGATATCCTGTTAATGTTTAATTTTCAAGACTTCACATCAATAAGTGGCAATGTCCCTCGGCTAAATTGGGCCTCGCGTAATACTGTCGACCACTTTCAAAATTTTAAAAATCTCCTCGACTTGAAAATTTAAAGGTTTTAAAGTTTGTTAATAATTTTTCTTCAAAAAATCAATTTTGATCACCAGGCGTCGCTAGTGGCGCTTTGGTAAAAGTCGCTTAATTCTCTCTTTTCGCCACATTCTCCTCGCGTTTATAGTTTTAACTTCCTTTTAAATTTCACGGGTGACGCATTCCCGGGATACCCTAGCGATTCTTCTCTATTTTCGACCCTCCTTCTTGTCAACCTCTTATCTTTTTTTCCAACTTCATGTCTAGACCACAGTTTAATCTTGTTTGGCGCAGCATAGCCATATCTGGTTCTTGCACCAATAAACTTTACATTCACTCACTCCTTTTAAACCTCGCGGACTGCAGTGTTCTCGAAGTCGTTTCGCCTTCGAACTGAAGTCCCACCCCCTAATCTATGAACTTATGAAAGTCTTTGCGGGTACCAACCCGTATCTTGCTGGCAACTGCGAAGATGACTGGATAAAAATGGAGTTTAGCTGGAATAATTCAATTTACTTGCTGTAGTTGGTTCGGAATCGATGGGAGTAAAAAAGGAGAGAGAGGACCGATAAGCGGTCACCCTCCCGTTCAATGTCCGCAGCTCAGCGTGCTGCGTTATAGTTCAGCGGTAGTGCTACCGGTCGAGCAATGGCCGGTTCTGTTAGGAAAGCTTGTTTTCTGCTTGAAGTGGAGTGGCATGAAGGAAATTAACTTAAGTTGAAGTGAGCCTTTGGATAGGGATGATAAAGTGCATTACTATTGGTTGTCCTGGAGATCGGCTATTTCAATGGGAGCGGTGCATGCTCGGTATTGGAGTATGAGTTTAAAATATTGGCTAATAAGAAGAATTAAGTTGTAGATAATAAAAATTTATATAATAATAGTAAAGAATTACGGGGGTTCATAGGAATCAAGTAATATCTGACGAGGTCTTTTAATTTTAGGATGCAGGATGTAGTTTTCAAGGTTTTGGATATTAGAGTTATTAATGTTGTTTAAGGATGCAAAGAAATTTTTTGATAGATCTTGGATGTGTTTTCTGAATGTTTTAATTTTAAGTGCTTTTCTAATTTCAGTATTCCTCATGAACCATCTGGCTTTAGCAATCATTCTAAGAGTAGAATTTTGAGTTGTTTCTAGTATTTTAATGTTAGAATTACAGGAAAAACCCCAAACCGGGCATGCATAAGATATTACAGGACGCACCACGGAGGTGTAGAGAAGCTTTTTGTTTTCTATTGTCATTTTAGAATTCCGTCCAATAAGGGGGTATAATGCTCTTGTAAGTATACGAAATTTTTCACGCGTTTGTAGGAAGTGTTGTTTGAAAGTGAGTCTTTTATCAAAGGTTATTCCTAGGTATTTTGTAGACTCAGACCAGGGGATTTCTGTGTTGTACATGGTGGGAGGGGGAGGGAGAATTCTCTTTTTGGTGAAAATTACTGCTGCAGATTTTTCAACATTTATTTTAATTTTCCATGTGTTATAATAGTTTTCAAGGAGTTTAAGGTGTAAGCGGTTAAGGGTAAGGCGATTTTGTTACAGTTTTTAGGTTTTTGTACTTGGCGATTATTGCAGTATCATCTGCATAAAGGTTTAAATTTGTGAGAGAGTAATTTGGTATGTCGTTAACGAAAATATTAAATAAAATTGGTCCGAGCAGAGATCCTTGTACTACTCCATTTTTAATGTTAAAATTATTTGAGAGAGAATTTCCAACTCTAACCTGGAAAGACCTATTTTTTGCATAAGAGTAAAGTAAGTGTATAAGGGGGGAGAGGGAAATTATTAGTGATGAGCTTGTTTAATTAATCCGTCAATCCACACTCTGTCAAAGGCTTTTTGAATATCGAGAAATATAACACCTGTGGAATTGACGTTTTTCGAATCCTGACGAAATGGTTTCTGTTAGTTGTAGGAGTGGGTGAATGGTAGAAAGTTATTGAACGAAGCCATATTGATTTGGGTTGATAAAATTATTTTCGTTTATGTGGGTTTTAAGTCTGTTTAAAATAATAGATTCGGTGAGTTTGCTTATTGTAGATAAAAGGGAAATGGGTCTGTAGCTGTCTGGGAGGTGTGAGTTTTTTCCAGGTTTGAGTATGGGAAAGATGATAAAAGTTTTCCAGGAGTTTGGGAAAAATTTGAGTTTTAGGATTTTGTTAATGAGGTAAGTTAGTATTAAAATGATTTTTATAGGGAGATTTTTAAGCATTTTGTTAGTAATTTCATCTTTGCCAGGTGCCTTTTTAGGATTTGTTTTTTTAATGTATTCAATGATTTCGTCTGGGCTTGCTGGTTCGATGAAGGTGTTAGTGGAGGATAGAAAAAAGTCATTTAATGTAGTGGAGACTTGGTTATCAATATTAGTATGAAAGTCAGAGGGTCGGGGATTTTCGTGAAAGTTTGTAGTCAAGGTCTCTGCTAAGATGTTGGCTTTTTGTTTATCTGTGATAGCTGGGCCACCGTTTGTGGTTAGGGTGGGTATTTTTGGTTTTTTCTTTTTAAAAAAATTTGTGGTTTGCCAAAGGGAGTTGTCGGTGGTGTTAAGTGATAAAAGTCTTTGGTTCCTATTTTGATCTCTAAAGGTTTTGATTTCTTTTTTGATTATTGAGTTAATTCTATTTAGTTGATTTTTGAAGGTGGGATTTAATGTTTTTTGAAATTGTTTTCTTATTTTGTTTTTGTTTTTGATGAGGTTTCTAATGTTTTGTGGTGTGTAGGTCTGATTGTTATTTTTAATTGGTGTTGAGGCTTTATTATATGCTTCTTTTATTTTGTTTGTAATAAAATCAATTTTGTTTTCAAGTTGTGTAGTGGAGTTAATGTTAATGAAATCAAAGTAGCTTATGTTTTGTTGTAAGTGTTGGGTGAAATCTGACCACTGTGTTTTAAGTAGTGTTTTTGTTTCTATTTTATTTAAATTGAGGTTAAACTTTATGATGACTGGATTGTGGTCAGAAGAAAGTTCAGGAATTGCAGTGATCTCAAAAGGGTAGAGGAATTCTCTTATTAGAGCAATGTCAAGTGTGTTACTGGTGTTGTGTCTAAATCTGGTGTGTGTGTGGGGGGGGGAAGCTATTTGTAAATCAAGCTTGTCAGCAAAGTTTTTATGTTGAATTCCTCGGGTGGAGTTTTCCCTGCAATTCCAAGAATTGTGTGTGGCATTAAAATCACCAAAAATCACACAATTTGAGTTAGTTTGTAAGATGGTTTCTAGATCAAGTGTGAAAAGTCTTTTGTCTGAGGAGGGGGGAATGTAAATGGATGCAATGGTGAAGAAATGGTGGTTCGGGGGAGTAACGGTGATAATAGTGGCTTCAACATGTTGGAGAGGTGCTGTAGTCTGGAGATGGTGTGCAATATTGTTTTTAATTAATATCATGGTTCCTCCTGAGGGTTGGGTGTTAGTGTTTCTATCGTTTCTATATGGAACGTAGTTTGCAAGATAGAAAGGGTTGTTTGGTCTGAGTCTAGTTTCTTGTATAAGCAATATATCTGGGTCGTGCTTCTCTACGAAAATTCGTAGCTCCACGTTACGATTATTAACTCCGTTTGCGTTCCATGAGCACAAACTGAGGCCTAAGATATGGGGAATATTGCAATTGGTAGGTTTATTAGACATAAGATTCCGAGTCAAGGAGCGCCTCTATAATGGCATATTTTTGATTGCAATTATTTTTTACTGCCACGATCCTGGGCAACTGTTGTGCTAAGCCAGGGTATTTGTTTAATAGATCCGCTAGGATGAAAAGTTGGTCAGTGGGTTGGGCTGTATTATTTCCGTATCTATTGTATTGCGGGGGGTTGTTAACTGGTTGTTTTTTAAAGTATCTGGCCTCATTTTGTGCTTGATGTTCTGATTCGCTCGTTTTGGGTGGCGCCATCTGGGGACGTGGAGCGTTTGTAATTTTGCTTGTGCAAAGGTGTAATTTTCAGTTGTTTTATTACTGTTGAATGTTTTAGTGTTTCTATAATTAGTTGCACCTTTAATAGGTTTTGGATAAGAGGGACAGCGAGCCTATGAGGCCATATGGCCGTGGGTTTCGCAGTTGATGCATAATGGGTTAGTTTGTTTTTCTTTAATGGAGCAATCCCTTGTGAAATGAGGTTCTCCGCATTTTAGACATCTCGGTTGCATTCTGCAGTTTTCCGAGGAGTGGTGAAATTTGTTACAGTTGTAACATTGGGTTACACCCTTTCCTCTGTAATTTTCGATTTTAATGGCCATGTAACATAATCTGTCTAGTTCGAATATTTCTTTAGCGGCTTTTTCAGTCCTAGGCAAAGTGATAAGAAAGACGGGGAGAGGTCGTCTAGTTCTGCGATTATGCAGCTGCGCGACTTTTCAACCTCAAAACCAAGGTCTTTCAATTCTTCTTGGATGTCAGTGGTGGGGGTATCTCGTGGTAAGCCTTTAATACATATGCGGATCGGTCTCTCTGCGACCGGTTTAATTATATAGTATTCGTAATTTATACTTAGTAGGGTTTTATTAATTTCCCTATATTCTTTATCAGTATTTGTGTACAGTTTAATATATTCGCCTGAAAGGCGAGTACGTAAGTTAGGATATTGAGTTGTTAAAGTTTTAAGTTGATCTCTGTAATTTTTAGTGATTTTAAGCATTATTGGGGGTGGTAGGGAAGAGACATTTGGAATTTGGACTGTGATTGGCTTTTGCGCTATTGAAACGTGCGAATCAGAAGCTTCGTTACTAAACTGATTTAGATTTTGAAATCTATTGCTCGCTATGAGTAAGTTTTGAGACGGGATTTGGTTTTGGTTAATTTTTGCAGTTTTCTTAATGGGGGTGAGATGAAACCGTTTTCATCCTTTCTTTTATTTTGCTTAGTGGGAGTTTTTTTAGGTGATGAGTTATTTATTTGTATTTGCCGCGGGGTTAGATTGATATGAGAATGATGAGGACAGCCGATGATCTCACAGGGGTCAATAGTTTGGAAAGCACTTACCATTTGATCCCTTTTTGCTTCAAGTATGGTGAGTTCGTTCTGCTCAATCTGGAATAGCTGAGTTTCTTCCTATTGAGGATATCTTTGGATGTTGCCTAGTAGACTTGTCTGGCTAATTATTTTTAGATTAAGGACCTCCATTTCCATGGCGAACTTTCGTCTTGTGAGGCAAGGGGATTCTCCTTGTGGTATGGGAATCGGCGAGCTTGCTGGAGAAGAGGTTGGCGTCGTTGTCAATTCCATTTCTGTATTCGTATCCATATTCGTTCCGGGTCCGTAAAGGGGTGTTTAGATCAGTAGTGGTTGTCTTAGTCGAGTTGGAAAGAATTCCCACCCTCACTAAAAAGTACTGTTTAGGTTGGTAATCGTTTTTATGTATAGGAGGTCAGAGCTGGAGCGTTAGCAGTTCTAGTCCTTCTAGGTCGAGAGCTCAATCGTGACTACAATCCATCACCACTCCCCCTAATCTATTCTCCTCCCATTCCTATAACACATGGATCAATAAGTTCCGAGACTAACCCAGAGATGGCGCTCGTAGTAAACCAGTAACCAGGTCTTTCTAGAGTACTAACCTTTGCTTGAAACGTGTCAAAATTTTAAGTCGATCGGACCAGAAACAGCTGAGTTATCGAGGTTGGAGTAAAGTCGTTTTGTAGTTTGTTTAAAAAATGGAAAAAACCGAGTTTCGTGTTCTGATAAAACATTGTTTTTTAATGGGTAAAAACACCGTGCAAGCGAAACAATGGATTGAAAAATGTTACCCGGACTCTTGTCCATCAAAAGCAACGATTTGTCGGTGGTTTGCCGAGTTTAAACGTGGTCGTACCGACACAAATGACGCGGAACGCTCGGGTAGACCTGTGGAAGCCGTTACACCGGAAAATGTGAGTGAAGTGACAAAAATTATAATGAAAGATCGTAAAGTGAAGCTCCGTGAGATTGCTGAGATGACACAGATATCATATGGAAGTGTATTTACTATCCTTCATGAAAAATTGAGCATGAAAAAGGTTTTTTCCAAGTGGGTGCCGCGATTGCTTTCGATGGAACAAAAACAGCAACGAGTCGATGATTCAGAAAGCTGTTTATCGCTATTTACTCGCAACAAAAAAGATTTTCTTGCGTCGTTACGTGACCATAGACGAAACATGGATACATCACTACACTCCAGAGTCGAAGCGGCAGTCATCTGAGTGGCGCACAGCTGGCGAAAGCCGTCCGAAAACGCAGCAGTCAGCTGGCAAAGTCATGGCGTCAGTTTTTTGGGATACGCGTAGCGTGATTTTCATTGACTACCTCGAAAAAGGTAAATCGATCAACAGTGATTATTATATTGACTTGCTGGTGCGTTTGAAGGAGGAAATCGCAAAAAAACGACCGCACAGTCTCGGGACTTATTAATCCATGTGTTATATATATGCCTCTTAGCTTACGGCTACAGCATCCAATAGCAATGCGAGCTCTCATAACTTTCTATTCCAAGTTTGTTTCGGCAGTTCCTCACTGTCGAATACCCAGGTTTTTGATGCCTTGATCCTAAATTTTGATAAATATTTCTAATTATGAAAATTTTTTTAATTCTGTTCTTAACTTACAAATTGTGATGAGAGGGTAAATTAAATATGTTTTAATAGGTACCTCGTAATTTTAGCTGTTACCGTTGGAAAAAAAAAGCAAATGTCTCTTATCTCTCTTCGTAAATTATACAGCACGCATGTGTTGCTTACTTATGAAAATGACAATTTGTTGAAAGGATGAAATGTTGCATACACTAATGTTATGAAAATGGTAATTTATTTAAAAATATGTGTGTCTTATTCTCAAAATATTTCTACCTAAATATTGTTAAAAAAATTTGTGGGTTACCTCTTGAATAAGTATATACAGTTCTGTCAATCGAAATAAATAGTTACTTTTGGGGTTTGAACGTAATATGAACAGATGATGTACAATAATTATATGAATGTACATGGAAAACAAACACATTTAAATAACGTTTTCCCATAGCTATGTGATAATAAAATCCCAACAAATGCAAATTATAATAAATAATTCGAAATAAAAACCAACGTTTTTAAAAACGTTTTTATATGGTGGCAAAGTTTATTAAAAAAATTATTAAAATATTAGTTAAAACTGGTCACAAATATCTAAATATTGCATTGTTAGGCAAATAAGAACGGTTCCCAAAATTTCAGAGCTCTAGCTTGATGGGAAGTTGGTTAAATTAAATTATTTGGCAGTATTTTGCCAAATGTTGCTAAATTGGTCCGCAAAGCAGACTTAACATTCAGCCAAAAAAAAAAAATTTCGCCAAGTTTGGCAATTATTCAGATTGCGCCAAGTGATTGGGTTAAACTGCATTATTTAAAAAAATATTAGTTAAAACTTGTCGCAAACGTCTAAATATTGCATTGTTAGGCGAGTACGAATGATTCCCAAAATTTCAAAGCTCTAGCTTGATGGGAAGTTGGTTAAATTAACGATCGAAAATTTGATGACACACACACCAAGTGAAATTCAGAAAAACGTTGTAAAAAAGTAATAAAGATTATAATTCCTTAACACCTTTCGTCTTTCCTTTTTATTTATATTATCATATTACAGAATAATTTTATATAGTTTAATTAAATTGCAAGAACAGGTTAACAATATTAGTATTATAAACTCAGGCAAAAAAAATCGACAAATTTTAAATTTCTACAATTTTTCGTATTTTATTGTGCTTCCAGAATCAAATGGTCATCGATCTGGGACAATTTTGGATCAACAAGTTCGGGTTGAAGGCAATTAAAATAAAATCTTAATTTTTTTTGTCATATCATTATACCAAATAATTTTCATGATATATATATATATATATATATAATGTGACGTTTTTTTGTCCACGTTACAAAAAGTCAATATCTCTCTCCCCCCCCCCCCCTGCAATTTGCAGTTGATCGTGAATTTAATAGTAAATAATCGTGATTTTTATTTACCACCTTTCAAAATCTGGACTTTACGGAAAAGAATTTTTTAAAATAAACTATTGCTTCTCCTGGAGTTATATCTTGGCTAAAGTCTTTACCTCAACAATCACTTTATTTTACCTCAATTCCATCATCATAAACTGGACATGCTAATTTCAATTATGGAGGAATAAACTGAGTGCTGAACAGATACACAATATCTTCACTGATATATTCAATGTATCTAAAAAGGTCTATTGTTCATTTTAGTAATTAATAAAATAATTTGTATAGTGTATTTTTTTAATACTCAGTAAAAATTGTATAAAAAATGATGGATTACTTCTGTTTTCAGAAATCGCATATGAAGTTTATACTTTTAAGTACTGAAATACCACAGATATTTGTATTGTAAGCGAGACAAATTTTCAACGGATATTACGCAACTGAAAATAAAGTTTTAACAGAGAAACCTGTGTTTCTGTACAATATGCAAATTCCGAGAAATTTGCCAACTTCCCTCAACGAGTCGTAAATCACCATTTATCAAAAAAAGTATGAGTACTGCATGTACCCTTGCGCACTAAGGCAGGACTTCAAATTTTGCTTTGTTCTCTTTCCTTGTTTACGTTGCTGACTTTTCAAATTACAAGTGGCGAAATTTAGTAAAAAATTCTAAAGAGCATAAAAAAAGGCAGGTTTCTCTGAAATCACTTTTTCCCCCCTTCCTTTTCTGGTTATCCAAAGTATTTTTATGATCAATTTAGTGCGTGGGATGAGAGTTTTCAGATCTTGGTAAAAATTTAAAAAAATATATATATATACATCAGAAAAAAAAGCAACTCCACAGAAACCTTCCTTTTTAAATGCTCTTTCAAATATACTTTATTATATGCAGTTAAAATAACTTTTCTAGGTATGAGAGCTGTAGTAGGATACTCCGTAGGATTAACATTATGGGTGGCGTGTCGACGAGAGCTTTAACACTTGACGATTTTTTTCTTCTCTAAACAGCTGATAATTTGTAGCAATTCTAAATATTAACCAAAAGCCTAATATAAAATTTTGGAAGTTGGAATTATTTTTTTAAAACTAATTGAAACACAGATTTTTAACAGATTTTAATTTTTCGTATTAATAGAATGCTTGAAGCAGAAGTTCATGCAATCGCTTCTAGAAAATACAGTATTTACACCGGTAATCCTCCGGATACGGCAGCGGACTCGTTAAATACATGATTTAATTCATTTGCATTAAAAGTGATGTGTGGAAAATATGAAAAGAAATAATATTGTTTTTCCACCTCTCCACATTTTCAGGTGGCCGCGGTATCTTGGTGGTAATGGTTTCGGATTTTTCGTTCAGTCGCGGGTTCGATGTTTGGCTGCTAAAGACTCGCCGTGTAGCCGGGGCCCAAAGTCCTCCCGTTCCCGTGGTGTGGAAGTTAGGAGTAGGGGTGCCAGCTCGGGTATCCTTGTCACTTGACTGAGGTTCAAAATTTTGAGGTCCGTCGACAATAGCCCTCATGTTGCTTCTAGTGCGACTTTAATAAAAAATAAAACATAACCATGTGACCGAGATTTTCATTTTCTGCTAGTGCGACGTTAATAAAACGAAACAATCAATCCTGCAGATATCGGAGCAGAATATTTTTGGACTACCGAAAACACATGATTATTAAAAAAATCTCTCAAAAAACATCCATTTAAACTGCAAAAACTTTGCGTGCAACATTTAATACAGTACACGTAAATAATGTGTCAAAACAAACGAAATATCTAGAGAAGTGGAAAGATTTCTCTGTGTAGTATTGATAGCCTACATTATTCCATTAAAGTGGAAGGCATAAAATAATTAGAGCTTTTGTTAGCTTGTGTAAAAAGGCCGTATTACTGGAAGGGCTGGAATGTTGAAGTTTCGATTTATAGAGAGAATGCTGAACTGAATTTTGAAATCGCTATGGGACATCAGCTTCTTAAAAGGCTCTATATTTGTTTAGAAATTTTGATTATGGGTAGACGTATCACGTGCAAAAATAGAAAATATTTTGAATTGTTTGAGCAAAATAGTGTATAAAGCACGCCAACGGTTTTCTTTGAATGCCAATGCAGCTGTGGCGAAAAACGCTCTAGATGGCGGAAGAGCCTGAATCGAAAAACGCACTAGATGGCCCTCTCGCACTCTATGTGATTTGTGAATCGATTTATTTACCACTGAACTACATCTATAAAGTCAGTAGTGGTAGCCTTGTATTACGAAGACGTTTAATGCTGCAATAAATATTTTGTGAAACAATGTATCGTGTTATGTTTTACTAGGGAAACTATATCAATTACGATTTGTAATAATTTGCTCCTTAGTTGTAAGTAAATGTAGTTGTGGAATAAGATGCTCAAAAGCAGCTTAGTGTTTGGATTCAAATGAACTTGGAATTTTAGTGAATTAAACCTTAATTTTTAGTATTGCTGTACGATAATGGAAATTAATACTGCAGGAAATTTAGATTCCGTGATATAAAAAATTCTTTTTTACAAGTGCTATCATGGAATCTGAAATTGGATCATAGCATCTAAATTTTGATATTAATTATATAATTTAACATATAATTTGAATCTAAGAATGAGATTGATTTCATTTATGTGGAACATTATTCCTAAATTACTCAAAATCATTATGTAATTTTGTTAACGATGTGAAGGCTGTAGTACTCTCCAAAATGTAAGACTTAAGCTAAATTTTCAAGATATTTTTAAGGAGGGGTGGCCGCGGTAGCCTAGTGGTCATGGTTTCGGATTCGTGACCGGCGGTTTTCGTTCAGTCGCGGGTTAGGTCCTTGGGTGCCAAAGACCTGCCGTGTACCGGGGCTGATGCACGTTAAATCTGTCAGGCCCAAAGTCCTCCCGTTGGCGTGGTGTGGAAGTTAGGAGAGGGGGTACCAGCTCAGGTATCGTCCTCGTCACTTGATCGAGGTTCAAAATTACGAGGTCCATCGCCAATAGCTCTCGTGTTGCTTCTGGTGCGATGTTAATAAAAAAACTAAACTAAGAGGGGGGTCTTTTGGTCCTGTCTTTTTCTCGCCTTAGTAATTTTGCATTATCTTTTGAGTATGTTCCTTATTTTCAAATTCTCTTAATTTTTCAGTTCATCTAGGAATTTTTTTTTGATTTGTAAATATTCTTTTAATCCATTTATTTCAATTGTCTAGTTTTTTTTTTCTTGCTAACAATATCAAATTTATAATTTTGCTGAATAGCTATTTTTTAATGAAAATATATAAACAAGTTTCAATATTGATAAAAATAGTGACATAACACACGTTAACTTCAAAACGGAACTGTAGATGACGCCCATGATGGAAAACATTGTAGTAAAAGCACGAACTTGCCACTCAGTTTTTTTTTTTTTTTTGTCAGAGAGGGTTTGGATCTCGAGGTGTTAGCGTTTGCCCTGTCGCTGTCCAATCCTAGACTAGACTTAAGTTAACTTTAAAAATTTTCCCACTTAATGTTACTTTTAATTGTTTTATACTGTCTTTGTAACTGTGATATTTTATGTTAATAAATATTTATTGATTGGCCCTGATATGCTGTTGAAATCTTTTAATTTTATTTTAACCCAGTCATGACATAATAATCTCTTAAAGTGATAAATTGATTCTTAAAATCAATCGTTCCTGTAAAATGAATTATTTTGCAAATGTTTAAAATGAAGCAAACTATTAATTGCTAGAAACCATAATTCAATCATAAGAAAATAACAATCATTTTTGAGCTCAAGAATAAATATATGATGCAGTTTAAATAGTTAATTGTATGCTTGAGTTGTGATTTCTAGATCTTTTGCGTAGAGCAGCTGATGCACATTAAATCTGTTGGAGCTCAAAGTCTTCATCTTGTGATTTGGAAGTGAGAATAAAGCTAATTATATATATATATATATATATATATATATATGTTTGTATATATATATATATAATACATTAATGCTGTGATTTTATATAGTGCCATGCAAAAAAAAAAAAAAAAACCTTAAATATTTACAGAATTATTGACTTAATATACAATGTTCATATGCAATGTTCATAAAGTTACTTTATATGCAATTTTAGTCAAATACAGTGCTATTCAATATGATTTATCTGATTTTAAAATTCCATATTTTTGAAAATAAACTATACAGAATGATAATTAGTACAGGAATGTAAAGGGAAAATTCAAAAGTTTTTTTTGCAAGTGTTTGATATAACTTCCTTTAGTTACACTTATAATCTCAATTCGATATGTAACGTTATTCAACGTTGCCAATAACATTGAAAAGTATCAGTAGTAATTGATTGTACAGCAGCAGAAATCCATTGTTTTAAGTCCAACTAAATTTGTGGGTAATGGTGGCACATAAACTTTATCTTATACAAACTCCCAAAGGAAGAAATCTTAATCAGGTAATCGGGTGAATAGACATGGGAATCACATTTTAGGTGACTTGGGTAGTCAGCTGTTTAACATCAAGTCATCTGGTCCACTGTGACCAATCCAGCTATGAGGTTTCTCTGTGAAAGCTTCAAAAACATCTTTTATGAAATTGCTTCGCAAAGAACACAGGAACGTCATCTATTTTTCATCATATGAAAAGCTTCCATTGTTTTCTTTTGTATTCATATGTCATCATTCTGTATCATTTACTTTTGAACAAATGAAATTTTGAAATTGGATGAATCATTTTGAATAACCACATGTTTTGCTGCAAGTGAGTTATGGTAAAGTTTAATGGCACAAAAGCCAGATATGGCTGAGCTTCGCCAAACAAGGTGTAACTGTGATCTAGACAGTTGAAAAAATTATTATGTTACATAACAAATACATCTGCATATGTTAATACTATTTCTGTGCTGTTCTATGCATAAACAGAAACAGGTTATATAAAAACTAAAACTTAAGTACCTAAAATAAATTCATTTCAACATGCAATATTGCATTCAAAAAGTTTTGTAAACGATGAATACATACTAGTAATTTTGATATGTGAATAATAATATTATGAGTCATTATTATATTGTCTTTTATCTAATTTCAGAATTTAACAATTATTATATCATTTCAAGGTGTAAACAATGTACACTATTTTTGCATATTTAAAATCTTTTTTTGAATTATTCAAATTATTTACTTGGGCTCAACTGTTAATATTTTTTCCCCATACAATTATATTTATTATTAGCTGTAAAAATATTGATGAAACAGGAAGGATTGTAAAATAGACTACTTTCTTTGTTCAAAGGCTAAATTTTTAGACGCACTAGAATTTTTACTTTTGCATCAAGATTAAGAAGCTGTAACATATGGAATTAAATTTTGTTATGAAGAATTTTTCCAAAACCTGTTCACAAATTTGACGTCAATTCATATTCTATAAGCATTTAAAAATTTCTGCTATGACAATAATTAAAAATAATTGAGGAATTATTACACATTGAAAAACGTTCTTGTCTGTATTCGATTTTAATAGATTCTTTCTTGAATTAACACTTTTGAAAACGAATTTAATATTATATTTTTTACACTGAATTATTGCATTTGATTTTGTAATATATTATGTGCTTCATTGATTTTTCTGTAGCAAATGACATTTTAGTTTTTATATCATGTTTTGCAAAATATTTGCTAGCTGAGATGTCAAGAATGGGGAGTTAATATATATCAATTTTTTCTTTTCTAATATGTATTTTTTCACTTGTAATGTAGTTATATATATTTATATGTTAAGGTATATTCTTGTTTTTTTTTAAATGCAAATATGTTTTCCTTGTTAAATACTCATGATTGTAAATTTTTCATGCATACAGTAGTGCATAAAGATTAATGGTAGGTATACTAATATTTGTTCATTGTTAACTATCTTATTGAGTACATGTTAATAACTTAGGTACTTTTCCATTTCGCCGGCGCAAACCTCGCTAAGCAGACTTTATTGGCGACAACATACATTATACTCATTTCGTTTGGCGTTGTTTATATCGCTTTTGGCGACTTTATCGCCGGCGCCGGCGAAATGGATAAGTATCATAACTTTAAATATTATGCAAGATTCTTATTAGAAATTAATGAAATTCAACCTAATGTTTTATCACAATTAAATTTAATTGCATTGTATCTTTGCCCCTCTTTTTTAATATTTTAAAGACGAGGTGCGAAACATACCATTTTGAGAAATGATATGTTAGTTTAACTTTTATTTAATTCATATGTATTAAGATCAGCAGAGTATTAATATGGATGCATTGGAAAAGGGAATTTAGAAAATTTGTATTTAAATTGTTTAAAAATAATGTCTTATGTTAAGAAATGTATTTGTTAATGAAAGCTTCACATTAAATTTTTTTTTTGCATTGTTGAAGGCAATATGCTAATATTTTCAAGTGTAAGTGAATGACAGTAAGAAAACTAAATGATTTTTGATCCAGTTGCTCATGATTTAAGAAAATATTTTGAGAAAGGATACGGGAAAAAATAAAAACCTGAATAAATATACATTTCCATAATTTAGGATCAGTGAATTTTTTAAGTTGTGTATGTAATGGCAAAGAAATTAGTTTGTGTTTGCATTGGCTAAGGCTAATTGTAGGTGTGTAGAATGGCTTGTAAACATGATATAGATTTTGAATTCTTTAAATTATGATATTTCTAAGAATCCCCCCCCCCTCGTTATTTACAGAAATCTCATAGTCTAAGCCTTCCAAACTGTGTTCTGCTGGAAGTTAATAAGTGCTCCGAAAAAATGTTGATAACAAAGTTTTTTTCATTATATCAACACTTATTTGATTGACTTAAACTGCTGTTTTACAAAGTGTAACAAAATTAACTTACCATTGCAAGGAAATGTGTGTAGTAATTTTGGATACAAGAGATAAAATTGCATGTTTTGAGAGAAAAATGAAATTTTGGATTTCTGCAGTTTTGAACAGAATTAATATCATTCAATTGCTTTTCCACCTTACATGAATGTTTGACTGAAAATTTATAAATAGGTAAAAAAATTTCTGAAGTACAAGATGTCCTGTTCAAATGGTACATTAACAAAAATAGATAATTAATGTTACAATTATTTATTGCAACCAAATGTCTGTATTTAATGATGGAATTATGCCTATATTTACTGTGAGTTCAGTCACAAACACATCGTTTCTGTGGCCGAAATAAAAAATGTCTTCTTGGGAAAAGAAGTTCACTTTGGTTTGTTGAATATCAGTCAATTTTAATGCAATGGAAGTTCAGACAGTATTTCAAAAGGCTCTACCTTTAGGTAAAATGTTAAATGTATGTTGTGATAAATTTTTAGCTATGGGGAATGTTCGTAAGTCATCTCAATGGACTCGTAATGGTATTTCATAGCAACAATATGCTTATGGTCTTCTAAAATCAATCAGGCAGGCATCTCTTGAAATAGGAATTCCGAAATGTATGGTGTGTCATGTTTTGTAGAGGAAACTTTACTTACAAAGTTCAAATTTTGCAACATTAGAATGACCACTGAAAGAATTAGAATGATCAATACAGTAGAATGACCAGTGAAAGAGGTTTGAATTTCCTATGCGTGTGTTGTAATGCATTGGGAATTATTCTAAATTTCTTAAATCACATTTTTTGCTCTTGATGAAACTATGTTTCATGTGTGTAGTGAATAATACACAAATATGAGACTCGGGGAAAATCTTCATGTGTTTGTTCGTGATAGCCCAAAAGTGAATATTTGGTGCTGCATGTTACACTACTAGATTATTGAGTCCTTTCTTTTTTTTGTTGAAAAGGCAGCAACAGGAGAAGTAGACTTCAATGTGCTGGAACATTTTGTCTTTCCATAACTTATCATTTGTTGATAGATTAATTGATTTTTTTTTTAAACGTTGAATTTTGAAACAACACTAGAGATATTTGCATCGTATCTCATAATTTTGAACCTTGGTCGAGTGAGGAGGACGACATCTGAGCAGGTACCCCCACCCTCCTAACTTCCGCGGCAACTGGAGGACTTTGAGCCTCGCTAGATTTAACGTGCATCATCTCCAGCCGCACGGCAGGTCTTTAGGTGGTATCAAGGTTTGAACTCATGATTTGAAAAAAAAACCACGAGCCACAACCATGTCCACCATTTATCATTTGTATTTATTGTTTATTTTTCAACATAACAGTGCTTCATCTTGGAGGAGTTTTTTTACACATTAAGGAAGCATCAAATGCAACTTCCCTTACAAGTGAATTGGACGTGATAGCCCACTACAATGGCTTTCATTTACCAGACCTTATTCCTCTAGAATTTTTTATGGGACAATGTAAAAGATAAGTTTTTGCCTCTTAGTTACTTATGTAAACAAATTGAAAATCTGGAAAACATTATACGTGCCAACATATAGAATTTAATTTTTTTTATATTAAATTTGGTGAGTAACTCTTTCATGTTATGTTTATATTTTTTTTATATTTAAAACGTATTATTTTGTGTACTGATACTTTCAAAGGGAAGTTTTGAACAGAACACCCTGTATTTTTGGAGCAATTACATGACATGCAAAACTCTTCTGCAATTTTTTTTTGAAGATTAGCGAGGATAATTCTTGAGTTCAAAATCCATTTTCCTTAACAGTTATCTATACCAGCAGGCTAAAATGTAGAGAAAATCCAATTGATTCAACATGTGACTCTGTTTTAATACAAAAACTGGCCATTAAGTAATTTTGGGACAAATGTTTCAGAAAAATAACTTTGTTTATTGAAACAATCTAGTATTGTTTTATTTCTATTTACCTCCACATATTTATATGAAGCAGGATTATCTTATGCTGCAACAAACACTAAGTACTGTAACAGGCGTGATGTGACACAAGATGTTAGAATTCAATTTTTTACTATTATACCTAATATCAAGAAGATTTTCAATTTAAGGACTGAACATCATAGAAGTCATTAAACACTTTATTCCATTTATTATGTGTAATATTTTAAAATTCAAATAAACATTTAATATATAGGGAAAATAAATGATGATTATTATTTTTTAAATATTTTTTATGAGTAATGTCCTTGAACGAGTAAAATTTGAACAATTACGTAAGGCATGTTTTTTTCCCTCATTTCTTAAAATTTTATGGATTTATTACCTGCTCTTTAAAATAAATTAGGTACTCCGTTAAAATTCCAGAATTCTCGCAATTTTCTATAGGAGGAAATGTTTAGGAACTCCTGGTCTAAGTAGTATATTTTAGAAATATTTTTGTGTACTGCATTTTGTTTCAAAAGTGTTAAGGCATTTTATATTAACATAATAATAAATTATATATAATATTTATGAAATATATTATAATTATATACATTTGATTCAAATAATTGTAAAGGTTTTTATTGGTAATTTGGAGAGTATTTCTTCAAGAAATAGTTTTTTGATACCTAAGAAAAAAACTTATTACTATAATTTTTTTTTATCTCTATTATTTCAGTGATAAAAAAATTATTTAAAATTTGATAATTGTTGTGTGGAATAATGTCAGGAAAAATGTCAAGTTTAGTTCAATTATATACTTAATTCCATTATAGAAATTTGATCTACTGTTGTCAAATATGCATACGTTAGTTAAATCTTATTTGTTATGGGCCCATTTCAGCATCGGTTATTAAAAAATAAAAACTCTTAAATTTTAATTATATAAAAATAGTGATTTTTCCATCACGAATTCATCATCAATGCAAGTTTTGTTTCTGGTAAATACCTTTCAGATGGACAACCATGTTTGACAAACATTCATACTTGCATTGTAGATTGAGTAACATTGATGTTCTTTGTTTCAGGATGGAAGAGTGTGGCAAACATTGTCACGTGCTTCTTGAGAGGCTGAGTGAAGAGGAAATTCAGAGATTTACTTCTGGAAAAGTGAAAAATATTACAATGACAGAAGCTGATGACAGTTCTGATCTACAGCAGAAAAGTAATACAAAGCATTTGTTGCGAGATGCTTCATATGTGAACTCTGTAAAATTTGCAAATTATAAGCGTTCTAGACAATATTATCTGTACAAAAAGTCACATCGTTCCCCACCAGCAATAACTGATTTTAGTGAGTTTTCTAGTGAGGAAACTGATATGTCTTCTGGAGAGGAATTTATGGTGAATTCATCTAACATAACTTCCAAACCTCCACGTAAAAAAAGGAAAAAACTGCCATATGAGGTTGATTTTGAGTGGAATCCAAACTCTGACGTTAAATGTAATCAAACTAATAAACGTTTTCCTCTAAAATCTAAAAGAGGCCTGAAGTTCAATCCTCGAAGGAAGAGAATTGAAAGCAATTCTAGCTCAAGTGATGATGACATGTTAAACTATTATTATGATTCTGATCATGGAACAAAAAGTGAATCTGATGGTGAACATCTTACAAATCTTATTCCTGATAATGAAATATATGACCCTGATAAAGTGAATGTTAATATTGCTGCTTCATCTAAGAAAAAACTTCAGAAGGTTTCGAATGTTGATCAAACTATGCCTAAATCATCTGATGAACCTCCTTCAGAGTTATTGGACAGTGATGTACTTTCCAAAATAATGCAAGAGATGGAAGATTTCAATAAAAAGAATAAAAAACAAGTAAATAAAGTTAAAACTACTGAAAGCGTTAAGTCGGGTAATTCTCATATGGAGGCATATTATGTGCCAAATGTTAAAAAAAGACAATCTCGTGTGTTTAAAATCACAGATGAAGGTGTAACTCCTTCTCTCAGTTCTGTGCAAACAATTTTGAAGAATATGGTGAATGCAGTTTGCTCTTCTGAAAAAAAAAGATTGGCTGCTATTGAATATAGTAAAAAAAAGAAATGCAAATGGTGTGAAGTGCTTTTATCTTCTAAGAATGAAAATGACGAATTATGTACCAGTTGCAAAAATGTGGGGAAAAAAAGCTGTAATATTTCAATTAATAAAAATGTTAAAAAAGAAAGAGCAGCTAATGTTAAAGTTAAAACAGGGAAAAATAAGATAAAAAATAAATTGTTAAAAAATTTACCTAAGTATGATCAACAAAGATTAGTATATAGTGGCAAAGCTGATAAATTATCTGTTGGAAAGGGTTATAACCATTGTAAGAGTTTTATGACACCAAAAGATGTAAGTGTTGCAGCAGAATCCTCTGAAGTGGAACATACACCGAAAGATACTACAGTTTCAGGTATAGAAAAAACTAAAGTTCGGAAGAAAAAAATTAAGAGTAATATTGAACAAATTTCGACTCTGAAAATAGCCAAGAAGAAGGAAATTAACCCCAAAGAACAAAAATCTATTGATACCATAAAGCCTATTATGCCAATTTCTATTTCGCGAATAGTAAACAAATCTGATAAAAAAACCCAAAAGTTACCAGCAACAGATGTTGACAAGAGTTTGTTTTTCATGACTTTTCCAGATCAACATAAAGAGCTTGAAATCCCTCCAGAAATGACTATTAAAGCTGTGTGTGATAAAAATATGAATGAAAAATGTATTACTGATGTAACAACTCAAATACAATTGGATTCATCTGAAAATAAAGCTAAGCAGTCTGTCATTAATAATGTCCAATATGGCACTTATTTATTGCCTCCTGTTCCTACTGTTGTTGTAGCTAATTATGCTGCTACTGATGCCAAAAGTGGAGATTATTATTTATCCAGTGTGTATTATCAGAATGAAATGACCCGATTGAGAAATGTACCACAAAGAAATGAAAACGGAACTTCAGTTATAAAATCGGTTGGTCTTCCAAGTATGCCATCTATTGAGCAATTATCTAATATACCTCCTGTATCGGATTTTCCACATGTAAATTCATTATCTACTTCCAATGCAAACATTAACATTTCAGAAAATGCAAACATTTCAGCATTAATAAACCAACAATTGATAGCACATTCAAATATTTCTTCGCCTTATTCATCTCACACTAATAATATAAGTAATATTCTAGATTCATCCTTAAATATTTCATCTGATGCTTTTCAAAGGTCTTTAATTGCATCAGATTCAAATATTTCATCTCTGCTGAATAACACTGAACTGCAGATTGAACCTTTATCATCTAAAAATTCAAATATCACTTACAATTCATTTGGAAACCAAGAATTAAACTTAGCTGTGTCTTATGAAGAAAATTCTTCCCTTAGCACACAGGATTACAATGAAGACAATTTAGAAGATTCAAATAAAGGTTCTCTTTGTGGAGACTTGAACTTTACTAGTCTTGACAACATTTCAGAAGAGCCTATTTCCCCAACAAAACAGTTGGAGAGTGCTGACAAATCTGATATCACTGAGCAAGGTGATAAAATATGTGAACTAAGTGAAGATCAAAGTTCCTCGGCTGATATCAATCCGGAAGAAAATATTTCTTATCAATCAGAGACTGAGGAACTTTCTTCTGAAGCTTTGTTGGAAAATTGTTCAACTGAACTAGATGCTATATGCATACTGGGTGTTGTAGATCTAGACAGAAATCCAAAATGGGCTCTTAGTCGGAAAATTGAGTCAAATAAAAGTGAATGTGAAAAACTTAAGGAAACTGAAATTCTAAATGATACAGAAAAGGAAAAATTAAAGCTTGTTGAAGTAAATGGGAAAATTTTAGAAATTGCTCGATCATTATTAAATAAATATGGATCTTTTACTAGACTTGCAGGTGCTATGTTGAGGAAAGCTAGACTTCTTGAGATAAAGAAAGAGAAAAATTTAGAACATGGAGAAAGGTCTTCTTGTCAGTTTGCTCAAAGAGGTCAAATTCAACCTCTGCTAAGTCAAGATGACCCATCTAGGATTAAAGATAACATGGCATCAACCACAGGATTGCAAAATGCTTGCAATTTTGGATCACAAACTTCAGAATCTATTAATCACATTGAAAAGATCCAAACACAGATACAAGCTATGAGAGAAAGTTCTGCATTGGTGGAGGGATCAGCACATTTGGGAGTTGTGCATCACTTCCCAGCTCCTGGCATGTCAACATCTTCCAATGTGACCATGTCCTTAACTCCACGAACTGAAATGATGAATGAATTTCGTGAGACTCCATCTCGTGGCAGTGGACCTAGAACGCCTGCCCGGCCTGAAAGTGCTATGTCTCAGAATGATGAAAGTGTTTTGACTCCTCTGCAAATAAAGAAAGAAAAGCTAGAGACCAACTCTACCTCTCCATTATCTCAGTGTGCCTTTTCTCAAAATAATTCCTCATCTCGGTTATCTATTTCCACGCCTAATGCATCTCAATTAGCACCTCCTATGAATAATCTAGCTCTTGCCATGACACCAACAAATACTCAAGCTGTGAATACACTCAGTAGTCAAAGACTTCAAAATGTAGCATCTAATGTCCCTATCAATAACGGTAATTCTCACATTCAAAACATGATGCAGTTCCAGCAAGTTCAAGGAGGGCCACCTAATGTGACTGTTCCATTTCCTTCTAATTCAAATTTTTCTAAAGTCTTAGTGAATATTGCTTCAAAATCCCATCCTCCATCTTCAACAGTTGCATCTGCTATGAATCCAAATAATTCTAACACAAATGTTGTTTTAAGAAATGGCCAGTTGTATAATGTGCAGCAAGTTTTTATACCTGGAACAACTAATGTATCTCAAAGGTATGCCCAATCTTCAACTGCAACTATAAGCAACCATATGAGTACTTTTAATCTTTACAAACAGACTGTGACTTCCGGTGGAACAATGCTTGTAAATAGCATTGGACAGAATGCTTATTCTATACCAACAAATGTAGCAACTCCAGTTCTGAATCCTCAACAAGTATCTCAAGTTTGTAACTCGAGTAATTATCAACAAACCATGCAACATGTACCAAGTCCTGTTAATCAGTCAACCTCAAATGCAGCACTTTTAATGCCAAACAAGGTAAGATATTCTGATGTAACTGGATAAAAATTTGAATTACAGTGTGTAATACATATGAAAGATTTATCTTGGAAGTGGAAAAAAAGCATGGCCATAACTATTACAATTAGGTAAAGGTATTAATATTTATATGAATAAAAAAAAATAGATGCATCATTATTTAACATGCGTTAAAATTAATCATTCATCTCATATGCCATTTAATTAAAATTTTTATTTTGTGTTGCATATTTATCTATTTAACATCTAAATATCGAATATACAGGATTTTTTAAACCTTGATGAGTTTTTAACTCCTATCCTCAATGTTTCCCCCCTTAATTTTGGAATGAATTAAATAAAATACTGGCTAAATCTTGCTTACACATGTTTTTACTACCTAATTCAAACCTGTTAGTTCTTTCTATTACTGAAATGGGAGAATCAAAAGTTCAGTTTTTGATATGATCTAGTGATTTTTATTACATCAGTGAAAAGTAGAGCTTCGTTATTATTAATTTATTATGAGTTAAAAATAAACAAAATGAACATCAGGAAGAATTGTAGAAGTATTAGTGAAAGTTATTTTTAAAAAATTCTGTTATTTACTAATACACTGTGCTATTGAATTAGGAATATATTGGTTTGTACTAATGTTACATTGTTCCACATTTCTGAACATGTGTCGATGCTACTACAACTGGATATATAGTATAACTGAAGTATATAGTCCCTTTTAAGCAATTATGCTGTGCTTCATGAGAATCAAAATACTTACAAAAATACCAACTGTTTATTGCCCACTACCACACTCATTGCATGCAAGAACCAGATAATACTGTGAGTTGACTGTAGACAATTGAAAGAAAGTAGCATAGAGTTAATATTTTCAGTTTTGTGTGCTTCATGTGGAATGTAAGGTAAGAATAGGGCACCAGCAACATGAGCCATGGATTCTATATACTTTATTAGAGCTGTACATAATCATGGCAGTACAAAGTTTTGCCTGGGTGTTTTTTTCGGCAGTATTTGGAATCCCTGATATTTGTATTAAGCTCTTACTGCATCCAAATGTGTATAGATATGTTGAGTATAATCATTCGTATCGCTTAAAGTTTTTCCATCATCCAGATTGAAATGAAGTGTACCAACAGAGCAACTACTTATGTTGCAGGCCCTGTTTGGCTACCATCTAGTTCAAGGAGCTATCCACTGAATTTTTTCTGCTGAAATAGTTACCAATATGCATACTCAAATCTCATCAAATATCTTTGAAAAAAGATAGCAAGTATGTTGTCTACAATCATCCTTAAATGATTTATGGAAATTCTATATGGCATGCCATAACTGCACATTTCCACAGACTTATTGAAATTCATAACTGATTGAGTTGAAGCAGTCACAAGATTAGAGGAACAACAACTTGCTACTTAAGGTATCTATGATTCAGTGGCACATCAGTGTATAATAAATATTATATTCAAAAATCTTATGTCTCAGTATCATCCCTAAATTCTTAAAGCTTTCCTCATTTAATTCATAGATTGTTACTAAATGAAGTTTTCTTGAGAATATTTTGATATGTGTTTGTAAATTCTATTTTTACACTTTTAAATGTTCTTATATTTTGTATGAATTTTGTTATTATATTAATCAGAATAGAGAGATTTTTTTTTAAGTATGCATGATCCATTATTATGTTGAAATTAAATTATTTTCAGAGTGTTTTTGATTTATAAATAACTGATAGATTTTTTAAAAAAATGAGAGTAATATATAATTATAGAAATAATTGATTTATGTAGAAAAGGAAGATGTAAAAATACTAGTAGCTGCTAAAACTTATGTCCCCCTTCCTTTTAATTTCAATTACTACTGACTTTCTTTTCTTTGAGATTTTTATAAAGTTATTTTAGTACTTAGATACATTATATACAGTACTCCGTAGTAAATCATATGATATCTGATTCAGTATCAGAAATATGAAAATAATATACTTAAATAATAATTTTTGAAGTATTTCGAAAGGTCTGTAAGGTTATGAAGAGTTGACACCTCAACATCCAAATAAATTTGAACCCTGGCAGATTTAATATATGAGTATATCCTTGTTGATTGAGATTTGAAGTGCCAATTGACCAAAATATTGGCTACAAGTTCTATACCTTGGCTGCTTAAAACTTTTTGTTATTATTTCCACTACTATGTGAGCAAAGTATATTTTTTGTAAAGAAATTCCTTCCCCTCTTCCAAATTTTATATTTAGTTCTTTTTTATATGTATGTAAACTGTTTTAATCAGGGCCTAGATATTGATATGTTGTTTTTTATTTACTATATTATATGGAAAATTTACATTAATCCTTTAGTGTGTAGCCATTCTAACAAATGTTTTTTTTAATCACTATATTATATGGCAAATTTACATTAATCCTTTAGTGTGTAGCCATTCTAACAAATGTTTTTTTTTAATCAAAATTTATCAAGACATTTTTTTAATACTTTTTTGTATATTATAATTTTTTGCAAGATAAATATATTCGGTTATTCTCTTAAGTTATGATTATTGAAATCAATTTTAATGACTTAAAAAAATTAACTATTATTAATTATTTGAGTTATGATTATTGTATGAATAATCTTCTTTATAAAGTCCTTAACTTAGTAATGTCATTTTTAAACGAATTATTATTTATTGTTATCCAATTCTCTAAAGTCATCCTATTAGTTTGATGGAAAGAACATCTTTTTAATTAAAGGCCTTTCCACAACCCAATTAATAACCAAAGAGGGCTTTGCTAATTTTTCTGCTAGGAATCCGATACGACCTTTTCAAGAGTTAATCTATTATATATATTTAAAAGCATTATTTTCTTAAAATGTTGCTGCTAGATGTTAGAAGTATCCAATTTCTGAAAAAGTTAATGTTTATCCCATAACATTGGAGGGAAATGGAAGACTGCATTAACGTACAAAATGTAGTGGGCTGTATTCTTCTAAAACTTTAATAAATCAAATGATAAAAAATTTTAAAAAATAAATTGTTAATAAGATAAAAAAAAAACCTAAAATATGGTAAAAAAACTTAAAGAATATTTTCTTCGTTATTATGCGATTCATTCAGAAAGCTGCAAGTTACTGCCATTTTTAGCAATATTTTGGTTGTTACTTTATGGGTTTCATTAAGACCCCAATTAAATTATTTGTGCAGTCTTGAAATTTATTCTAAAACTTTTTACATATGTTATTCTATATTGAAAGTAAATGTATACATAAATAAATTATTATAGTATGTTTGAAAACAAACGAATGCCTTTAAATTCCAAAAATTAATATTGCATGTTATTGGCTTGTTTGGTTTATGTGTTTGTGCTGTGTGGATGAGTGGAAACTTTTATGTTGTTATAAATTATTGTGTTTTGAATTATGGTGTTTTATAATTTTGTGCTTTTAAATCAGGAGTGTTCATAGTTGTAATGATACATGAGATTAAATAAATTACAAAAATATGCTTTCAAAATGTGCTTTTGGAAAATACATTGAAAATAATTATAAATAATAAAATAACAACATAAAAGTTTCTTTCTTAAATATTTAAAAGGCAATGTAAATTTTAACTATTACTTATAAATACTTTTTTCTTTTTTTTTTACATTAATGAAAAAATGGAGAGTAGTGTATAGTGTATAATGGTTGTGGCTATTAAAATGAATTTTTAAAACTGTTTATTTCTTTAAAGGCTTTTCTATCATGTCTAAATAGTTGTAATCTAAATTTAGCTATTTTGTATAGATAACGCAAGGAAGTTTAAAAATTTATTTTTCTGTTCAGAAGTCATTTTTTTAAAAAATATAGTTATTGTGAGCTGATTATTCTAATTGCAAGTTCATCCAATATTATAGCTAAGCAAAAATACTGTACAGGATATTGGAATGCATATTATTGATGAAAATATTTTTTCGTCCTGCTAAGAAATTTTTGGGAATACATAAATTATAATCTATTGTGGTTGACACAGTCTGATAGATTTGGGTTATTAAAAATCTATTAATTTATTAAATAACTCTTAACATGCCATGAATTAAAATATCTTGAAATAGTTTAGTGCCATTTTAAATTCTTCACCTAAATCAAATAAATATATATCATGTGAAAAAAAGAGGATTTGAGAATGAATTAATAAAACATTTGTTTTTTTAGTCGCTAAGAAAGTGATATTCTATTAGCTCTAATTTTTATTAAAATATTGATTTAGTACTTTTATGTTTTTTTTTAGTCCCTAAGAAGGTGATATTCTATTAGCTGTAAAATTTATTAAAATATTGATTTAGTAATTTAGAAAGGAATTTAAAAGGTGTGTTATATCAATATATTTTTTTTGTCCTTTACTTTCAAAATAAATGTATCATGATATTTTATATAGAAAAAGCAATTCTTCGTTATGCCAATAGTAAACTAAATACATTATACAGCACTTATTCTTTTTAATTTACTACAAGTATGAAAAAATTGACATGAGAATTTTTTTACCTTTAATATAAACATAAACAACAATAGGATTGTGAGGAAAGGGTTGTGAAATAATTCATTTTTTAAAATATATATAAACTGAAGATATCAAATTATTTTAAGCATAGAGAGGAAATGTTCCTCCAGTGGTTAATTTTTTGAGGAGGTATGTTTTTACAAGAAATAATTTTGTAGGTGAGAAAATTAAAAGCCTTTATGATAATATTGATAATTTTAATTATAATTCTTTGAACAATTAGGAAAATTAAATTTATCTTCGAATCTTAGATTCAATAAATATTCTTTTGAAAAGGAGGATATTAAACAATTATATTGAGGAAATGGTAAAGGATTTTTGAAAGTAAAACTATGTATCAAAAACGTGATTTTTTCTGTGATTATTTTTAAAATATTTTTTGTCCCTTTTAATTTTTTTTTTTTTTTTCTTCAAAACAAATTATCTTTGGGCACTCCTGATTTAAAGTACAAATATCTTTTTTGTACTTAAAACTTGACATTGAATGTTGATGTAAATTAAAAGCTTAATTTTCACTCAACACTCATTTTTGGGAAAGACAATATTTGAAGAACGAGTGACAAATCTTTGTCTTCTCAATTTCCTCTTTAAGGTTTTCTTCTTTGAAATACAGAGGCCCTGAGGAAGCATCTGATGTGCCATCTGTCAATTTTTCTTTTGAGATATGATGTTCCTGTCACCAAGTGAAAATGCATGCACTTAAAAACTACCATAATGTAAACTTCTCTGTGTCTGCTGGAATGGCTCAATATCCTCATCTGTGATATGACGTAACTTTTCTTTCTTACTGAATAGTGGATATCATTTCTTGTCTCATTTCCTTTCCAATTGAGTTCTTCCTGCAATGCTAATTGCAGTGTAATGTGCCATATGACTGTTAACTTCACCCAGTGTTTTCAAGAACATTGTAAGTCTGTGATTGATATTTTGTGAATAAAAAGATTGTGTTGTAACACTTAGTATTCTGGTTATAATATAATTTAAGTGCCAAATCTTAGAATTTCAAGAAGGGGGAAAGGAAATCATTGTATTAGGTTTGAGAAAGTTAAAAGCAGTTTTTTTAAATATGTCTCACAAACATTATGATGCATTTATTAGTTTTTATGTGCAATATAGTTTTGTGTTTAACACTGTTATGTAGAGCAATTTAATCAAAATTAGTAACTTAATTTTTTTATTACAATGTGAAAGAAAAGTTTTTAATTGTGTTTGAAAGGTAATGTAGAATATATTTAAAAAATATTTTGATATAAATATCTGAAGTTTTTTTTTTAAAGTTAGTCATCTTAGTCTTTTTCGATTTAATCATTTACAGCTTAATTTTTAATGTGAAAGACTAATATTTCGATGGTTTTAAATCTTGGATATAAATTAAATATACATTTTTTATTTTATATCCTCTATAGACAAAATTTCCATTGCTATTTTCAAAATAAAATAGCTTTTATTATTTTTTTATTAGTCCCACTCAATTTAATGTATAGGAATTGCAAAATAATATCTTAAAAGTAATGCTTTTTTTTTAAACCTAGTACATTAAAATTGTATTTGGAAATTTTTGTTGTTGTAAATTTTGAAATAATTTGACTCTTCCCCCTTCTCCTCAATATCAGAATGTTTTTGCCAAAGTTTTATGTCAATTAATTCACATGGTGAAATATTTCACTTGTGATTTAGTATTCGTAATTGATGTGTTTGAGAAGAGGTGTCCGAGTAAGAATTGTAAAAGGAAAAACTGAATGGCTCTCTTTTTTTTCTTCCCCTGAAAGATTTACAAGCTTAAATGAGATGTAGTAAATTTTCCCAAGAGAAGGCTTTACAGAATGAGACAATAGATTTTTCTTGGTGTTTCCTTACTAATCTTGGGTTTTTGTGAATCTTTGCATGGTGAGTTACTCTTGAAGGTTTCTAAAAAATTACTTTATCTCTTTCTTTGAAAAAGCACATGATATACATACAACTTTGAATCTTTAAACTAAATTATTTCTTCGTAAAATTCAAAATTTAATGGATGGAACAAGAGGAAAATATTCCAGAAATCTTATCTCTGATTTATCTAATTGATATAGAAACTGAAAGAATTAACAATAAGGCATTTATAAAAATTGCAAAATTTTAATTACTAGTTTAAGTCGGGTCTATATTATCCCTTTAAAGACCAACTTGTGTGAAGTTTAATGAACTTTCAGCTCTTTGCTTATGAGTTTTTTATATTAATTGATAATAAATATCCATCAGAAATGATAAAATATCAGAAGGCTTATATTCTTATTAATACAATCCAGATTGAATTCACACACTTGTGTGCAAGGGGAAATATGTTAAACTTATTTCTGTCCAATTTGGCATAACTAATAAAGGTAGAATCTTAAGAATTTCTCATTAAAATGGGTGTGATATATATGTGAAGGTTTACGATTTTTGGTTATCTTGTCAAATATCTTCTCCCCTCTTAGTAGTTGAGTGGTTAATGTCAATTATTTGGCATCAGTTTCAAAATATCTTTCAGAACAGATTTTTAGAAATCATACCCTTGCAAAAGATAAAACTATTGCCTCTTATGCAATATATATATCACAATTTATTTTGTTGTTTTTGAAAAAGGATTTAAGTCATTAGCTTTGTGTGAGAGTATTCATTTACCATCTTATTAAGCATGTTAACTATTTGTAGCAAGATGATTCCTCTGTTCAAATGTCCTGTGCAGTTTGTAAAAAAGTAGCTACACTTCGTTGCAAGCAGTGTGCCAAAGTTGCTTATTGCAACACAGCTTGTGCTGTAAGTAATACTATTGTTTTTTAATTAAGTCATTTATTGAATTATGTATTTTACCAATTAAAAGCAAGTCCTTATGTTTCAACCATTTACTCAAAATTATGTCTGATTTTTCTTAATGTGTGTACTTGTTGAATGAACTAAAATTAAGTCCTGTGCTTGGAATTTCGTTAAGATGAGACAAAGTATTCTATAATTTTTTCTCCAAAAAATAAGTGATGTTTTTAAAACAACCTCTTATAAACTATGTTAATTTGGTAGAAAGTATGCTTCATTGAATGAAGTATTGCTTGTGTTCTAAGATTTAACTTTCAATTTTACATACTATAGAATTTACTAGGATTTTTTTACTATGTAACATGGTTAATAGAATGCAAGTTCTCTTAAGTGATCCAACATATTTATTGCTAATTTGCCATGGATGAAACAATTTCAACCACTAAGGTGTGGCTATTAAACAACGTGACTGACACTGTCAAACATTTTATTTTGATTTCATCCATATTTACTTTTTATCACCTTCAATAAACGCCCCTGCTCTATCCCTACAATACTCCTTGAGAATCTTCCATTGTTTGTGACAGTGGAAGTCTTCCTTTGTTAGCTCCTTCAGGATGCATGCCACTTTCTCTTTCACAACTTAATAGACTCTCATCTTGTTGCTTTTAATGCAGATTTTACCTTGGGAAACAGATAGAAGTTGCATTGCATAAGGTCTGGCGAATAAGGCGAACAGTTTAACATTGGGATGCTGTACTTGGCTTGAAACCTCTCGACAGACAATGTGGATTGACTCGTCCTTCCACAATTCAGGTAGTTTTTTCCCTTATTCTTTTACAGAGTTCCTCAAGAATGGGAAAGTAGTAACATTGATTAATAGTGTGACTTTCAGGAGCCAAGTGAAGGTACATAATCCCATGAGTATCGAAAAAAATAATCATAATTGCTTTGAATTTTGCTTTGCTTATTTGACTGTTTTAGGCTCTCGGTGAAGATGGGCTCTTCTAGTGCATGGATTAACGCTTTGTTTCAGGATCATAAGTAAAAAATCCTTGATTTGTCACACATTATTATCCTTTCCAATAAGCTTGGATCATTTTCAATGACATTGAAAGTGCAGTACAAACATTTTTGCGAGCTTTTTATTCAAATATGAGAATTTTAGGCACCATTTTGGTACACACATTTTGCATACAAAAATTGTTATGTACAATTTGGGGTATGGATTCTTTGTCAATTCCTATTGACTCAGCAATCGCATGAACACTTACCAACAGTCAGATCAAACCAGATTAGCGATTTTTTCGATATTGTCATCCTTTTTCGATTTGTAAGGGCGACCTGAGCGTGAATAATCTTTATTGTCTTCTTGATTATCTTGAAAACACTTAAACCACTCAAAAACGCATGCACACAATAAACATTCATTGCATGTACTTATTATAAGTTTCAATACAGCATTTTTTCCAAGTTTTATGTGAAATTTTACTAGAATTTGTTGCTCCATAATTACACTTGCCATTTTTCCGGAGAAACAAAAAAGTAACTAATAGGGACAAAGGCTGTGGTTATATGGGTTTGTTTACACAAGTGCTAATTAGCCATCAGTCACATACATACTTCTTTCGTAGCAGCATTAATCTCGTTATTTAATAGCCACACCTCGTATTGCTCCCTTTTAAGCTTCCATTGCACAGATTGTTACAATTATGTCCTAAAATACATTTTAATGATTTTTTGATGCATGTGTAGTATTTTTATCCAATGCTAGAATTTCAAAGTAGTGGTTGATAATGAAAACATTACTTGGATTTTGAAATTATCCTCATCTTGATTATGTATGTAACCCACATCAATATCTAATAACAGCACTTTGAAGGGTTCAAATTTTATGGAAATAATTTATAGCTTTGTATGTATTTATTGATATAAAACTTAATGCTGGGAATTTCTGTTATCTCTATTTTTGTGTACGTATGTGTATTTTATATCCTAATTGCATTAGATTTCTAAATATATACACATGTCCAATGGATGTAAAGGGCTGTGTTATATGAAGATATTGTGTTCATGCTAGATTATGAATATGAGCAGATATTGTTAAGTTTTAATTATATATTATATTATGCCTCAATGGAGTAAGACTGTTGACACCACATCAAAATCGCATGATATCTACATAAAAAAATTCAGCATGGTCTGTGTTAATATAGGATTTTCCTGTATGCTAGCTATACACATCTTTTTACATCTACTTTATTTCGATTAATATACTTAATATTATCATACTTCTTATTTAATTATATATATATTAAGCAGATATAATCTTAGTGTATTTTTGTGTATCTTTTGTCTCGTATTCTCATTTAATTGTGTTGTTAAAATGTAATTCACAATACTAAGTCACTCCATAACTTCTGGTGTTTGTTTGTATACTTCGTGATGCAAGTTTTAAATTATAACTGCTGTAATAAAATACATTTTTGAACAGTTAATGATTCAGTTATTTTCATCTTTTCCTTTTGATCAAACTTGTCTAGATCGTCATTTGATTCTAACATGTTAAATAAAGGCCCCAATATTTATTCTAGTATTGTAATTATTCTAAACCCTCTGAAAAATAAATGTGAATAGTTAAACTGTAATTTAATCATTTTTGAAACACAGTGTCCGTAATGTACATAAACATTTTATTTATCAAAGTGGTTATGTTTAAAAAATAAAGCAACATTTGATTTAATTTTGGATTAAATTATTTTCTCTTTTTATCAAGATACAAAATTAAGCTGTAACAGTTATTTTATGATTTAAATATTTTTAATTTTGTACTTTGAATTATAATTATTTTATTTGTTTTGCCAACAAAATTAATCATAAGTTGATTATAATATTTTAAAAAGGAATCAACAATTTAAAAAAAAAAAAAAAAATAGAAATGTGAATATGTAAATTCCATACAATTTCAATTTTTAATAATGATTTGCTAGCATTAAAATTTTCTCAATTTTTTTTTCTTTTTCTCTTATAAAGTAATATTTTTTAATGAAATACAATTTCTACTTGTATGTTTTATGTAAAATGAAGTACAGAAATTGAAATTCGGACTATATGAATAACAAGACAATACCAAAATTTATATTAGTGATAATCAATCTGATTTTTAAAAATATATAAAAATTGTACTTTTAAAATTGTTTTCTCAATGGAAATGATGCAGTGAGGAAAGAAAAAAAAAAAATGTAATTTTGAGAAATAAAAAAAGATGTTTTATAAATCTTGAATACAGCATAACAATCTGTTATATTGCCTTATTAAGCAAACGTGATTCTTGCTTCTTCCTGCCAACACCAGAACCTTGGTTTTACTTTGCAATTTATTTCGAGTACTTGTTAATAAATAATTATTTTTTAAAAAAATATTACTTGTGTAATTCTTAAAGTTAATTATAATGGCAATATTGTGTAAATAAACATCAAGCTCTTTTATATTACATTTGAATTACCTTACAAATTATAGTGAATAATAAATATTTATCTGGGGACTTATATGAATGATTGGGAATGTAAATAAAAGTGTTTCACATATGGAATAAAAGGGTTGGATAATATGCTTAGCTTTATCCCATGATGAAAATTTACAAGTGTTTTTACAATTTAATGAATTATGCATAAATATAGTATTTTTTGTTACGTATCAAATGCAAAAAATTTTTTTGTTTATTCTGTGTGAATGAATGTTGGAAGTTTATGGCACAGAAAACTGGAATATACTGAACTAGACATTTTAAATTTTTTCCTAAAATTTTTCAGCAACATTGTAAAAAAACCCAAAGATAATATATATGAAATGTTCAGGTTAAAATCTTAAACATTATGCAAAAACCCAATTTTTGTATTGCAACACAAAACAAGTTGCCCCCTCTCTTAAGTCATATGAGTTTAAAACACGATTTAAAAAATATCACTTGAGGAAACATCAAACGGTCTATTATAATATGATGAATGGTATTTGGGACTTAACAGAAAGGATGCCAGATTAAGCTGTGATATTTGGTTCTAAAACACACATTAAATTTGCATTTTAGTGTAAGCCATGTTCTTGAAGAAACGTATTTTCTGAAATGTCTTGCTGCAGTCATAAAGCATCCAAAATATATTTCAATTTGTTAAATAATATTCTGGAAAAAAAAAAAATTTTTTTTTGTCTATGTTTTATTCCATGTGTATATTTCTTACTTTATCGTTAGTATACACTGCTATTGGAAGAAAAAAATTTGGTGTGCAACAATCTTCAAAAATAGTAAAACCTTAATATCTTTAACATAAACAAATTTCTTAAAACAAGATATAAAAGAATGTATAGTTGTCTTTCAGTCAATTAAAAACAGTTTAAATTACATTAACTTTCACTTATGAAGTAAAAAAAAAAATAGAATTATTATCAAGCATCATTGCTGTATAACATAAAAAAGTGTAGCAAAATGGTCCAAAAGTCTTAAAATTTCACAACACTGTTTTTTTAAGTTCTATGGTGCTAATCTATATATAAAAAAAATATTAAACATAATTTATATTTGCCTATTCAAATTTTAGAACGAACTAAAATAAAAATAATCAAAACAATTAATATTTTTGTTGCATCCGCTAAAAATAAAAGGCAATGCAATGGTACGTATTTTTCGACAAATATTGTCAGCATCGTGCACAAGTATTTAACATATATGAAAATAATTTTCAACACTGGTCTATAAAAGTTACTGAGTCATAATTTTACAGGAATTAAAAGTCAAGAAGTAAGTCACTTAAGATATAATTATAATGGAATATTACAAATATAGTCGTCTACAGAATACGCAAATAATTACTTGTATGTAGATAATTTTCAAAACTCATTAATAACAATTCTTTAGATATTACAGAATCTTTTTGAAGGTATTACAATATAACATTTAAAATATGAAATGTTTTAAAAATATATAAATATTTTTGCATTAATTATTCATTCAAGTTTGAAAATTCTCAGTTTATAAATAAAAAGATATTATCAAACAATTTAAACAAATATTTAAAAAGTACTTATATATTAAAAATCTATACATTCCTCAATGTTATTGGATTAAATTTTTAAGAGCAGCAGTAAAGAAATCACAGTTAAATTGGGATGTTTTCACGATTATAAAAATTGTCATGTGTGTATACCAAATAAATTTGAAGCCATAATTTTAGTTTGTTGATAGAAGAATGGTTCAATCCTTTATGATACTGCAATGCAAATTTAAGATTCAAATATTTATTTAGGTAAAATTGGACATAAAAAAGTTATGTGATAATTTATCATTTAATTGAAAAGTATATTGTAAAGTGCAAGTTACATTAGCTTATTAAGCATAACACATTTCACAAATTCGGATCTAAGCAAAAGAATACGAGACATGTTTAAATTGGCAGGTGTCACATGGTATATATATATATCGTGATCATGGCCTCGCATGAAAAAGTTATGGTTTCAGGATTTCTCTTAAAAATTGCTTTTTTAAGTTGATTTTATTTGTAATAAAATGTTCTTTTTTATGTGCACATAAGTTACAATTTATCATTTTGTAATTTGAAGTATGTTTTCTTTCAGAAGAATTATTGGCACTCCAAGCATAAAATGGAATGCAAGTTAATGACTGGATAACAATATCGGACACTGTTATATCCGTCAGTGTGGAGCCTGATTATGCATTTGCTTTATTTATATCAAGATGCATGTATTTTCATGATCAATTATCATAGAGCTTGATATTTTTTGAAATTATTTCAACTTCAGTTATCATACAATTTCATATAGATTTCTGTATCATTTCTCAAAATATTTTAATTGTATATGTGAATTTTGAAAAGTGAATTGTGGAGGTAACATTTTTTTTTTTTTAATTGGAAAATTTTTTAAATATTGAAACATCTTTTATAATTTAAAAGAAATACTCACATTTTAGCTTTTTTTTTTTTTTTTTTTTTTTGTTTGTTTTTGTTTGCTATTATTTATGAAAATGATTATTTGTGTTTTGTGATTCTTTGTGGTTGTAATGCCATTGAACTACAATAGAATAACGAATAATAATAATTTATATGTTACTTGAATAGACTGCCTCTTTTTTTGCAAGGATTTTTATTTAATATTTGAGGAAATTGTATGTTTAAGATTATATATCTTGGTATGTATTATTTTTCAAAATTTGTGCAATATTTCTTCCTACAATTCTTTTTATTATGAAACTTCATTTTTTTTTTTTTTTTTTTTTGCATTTAACTCTGGATTTTTGAAATTACTTCATTTATGTATGAAGTGTATATAAAGAGTTTTTATTCTTAAGACTTCATACTGGAGGTGGAGGGATATTAATTTCTCTCTATAGGGGTGCACTACTTTTGTAATCTGTGTGATTTTTGTTTTACTTTTTAAAAGTCCTCGACATTGATTATATCTTAAATTATGCATGTAATCTTTATTTGACTTCAGAAATGTGTAAATACTATGTAATGATCAATGTTGTCACAGGAATGATACATTTCTTAAGGGATATTTATAATCTTTTTCTCTACCAAAGAGTGAGAGTTATGAATTCCAGTAATGAAAAATAAATCCAGAAATATTTAGTAATGCCAAAATTTGTAGAGAATAATTAATTCTCTTCATGTATTGCTACAGAAGAACACCCAAACTTAAAAAAATTGTTATCAAAAAAAGTCCTAGGATTAATATATTTTTACCTCACTAACGTGTATAAATCATTGCATTCTGCACTTCCCCTTTTATAACTATATTTTTTCATGTATAAAATTTGTTTTATTATTTTGACTTTTATACTATGATGCTTAATGGATTTCTAACTTAACATGTTTAAAAGAAGGAACTATGTTTATAAAATATTTCTAAATTTTAAAAAGGAAGAATAATGAATGGATATACTGGTCATATGAATCATATAAGTTTGCATTAGTATTGGGATATTTTTCTGAAAAATTATATTCTGATTTTGAATAATCAACTATTAGGAAAGATTCTATATTTCTTTTATCCTATTTTTCCATAGAAATAAGTACTTGTAGCTGCTTTCACTTCAGAAATTGAAGATGCTGACATTTCACTTTCTTCTAAGGGGGAGGAATCATCTTAACAATTGTGTTGCTGTTTTGTTTTTACTTCATGATATGATGTAGGGATATATGAAGTACACACCTCTTAACACAATTCAAAATGTTCGTCTCTAGGAGGAAAAAAATTACTTCATGTTTATTCCTGCCACCAAGCTATTGATAAGTTTTCATTGTGGTATTTGGCATGTGCAATATTGTCTCTTCCTTGCTCTTATACATTCTATGACAGGTCACGTCGAAAGTAGTTATGAATTGTGACAGCTGTGACTTGTCTCTATGACTTCTCCAGTAAAATGATTACTTCCAAAAGATTATAGATGTGTAGTGGCTGTTAACACATTTCATAACTTTCCAATATACACAGAACTTATTTATATTGTACGATTTGAGGCTGTAAATTACTTCCTGATCCATTGGTTTCAGCTCAGAAGTTGTATCTGGAGGCTAAAATAACTTGATGTATTAAAAAATTTTTAATGAGGGCTAGCAGTGCAGTTGTCTTCCAGGAGTTCAATTTTGTACTTTTCATGTATTTATTGCCCCATTGACTAAACTTGTTCTCAAACATCCAAGTTTTTCATTTACTTTATAACCTATAAGTTGCTTTTTAAAATGCTTTATACATCTTGGCTTTAGAGAGTTGTCTATCATGATTAAATTACTTTTGTCAGATTCATTCACGTTTTCACTCTTGAGGACATTACTCTAACCCTCGATGGCATTTTGCCAGTGCATTTTTCTGTATCAGATTCAAGGTAATTTTGTTAATAAATATGCCTTCATCAACATAAAAATGTCTCATTATGATCTTGGATTAAATCGGGCCACTCTTGAGTGTTCCAGGTTTCCACATTCAGTGCAAAAACATTGCATAGTTTTTGATTCCTAAATTCCATTCTTCAAACCATCTCATGAAAAATCAGATCTATAGTGGAGTGGATTGTAGAGGCATAATCTTATATCCCTTTCCTCTCTATCACTAACAGTTGTTTTCATATGAATATAAGCACTTATGACTGATCAGACAATTTGCTATCTCAACAATATCCTGAAATCAGTAAAATTAATGAATTTCATATTGAGGAAAACATTGCAGCAAAAAAGCTAGATCAGGTTGAAAAAGAGAATGTTAAAGTAGCTCTTTTAAAATGGTCTACCACTCAGAGAAATTGATATCTTTTTGTGACAAAAGTCATTCTGCAAAACAGAATAAAAGTTTGCTTAATACATGAAAGAAAAGGGTTTTGTTTGCTCTGAAGGCTGGCTGGATATATTTAAGAAACTGAACAGCATTTCATGAGCTAAAGTAAAGTGAAAAGTGGAATACTGTTTGTAATGTAGGGGACCAACGTTTGATTTTTGAAAAGATGGAAAAGGTAAAAGAATGATATTTGACAAGTTTAGGAATGCTTTTTTCCCCCGGGATCTTAAATAGGTATGTATAAAATTACCTTTGAAAGACTGGAGGGAAAATGTGCTACAGTACACTATAATCAATCATTCATTGTGGTGAGATTCTATTGTATTTTTTATTAAGGAGCATATTTAAGAGAAGAGACTGTTTTAGACATGTGCTACATGTTGACAAATATTTGTAATATTTTAGATCAGTGTTATTTATTCATGTTGAATTACTTTAATTTTTATTTAAGTTAATAATCATTGGAATGCTAAATAAATACTTTCCTTCTGTGAGATATGTATTATTTTAGTGAATTAAAAGAAAAGTCCCTCCTCCCTGCTAATGAATTGGTGATATTGTTCTCAAAACTAAAAATATAGCATTTATTTTAAAATGTTAGTGTATTTTTTTCTGTATCTTGCTGATTTTATAATGTTATTTCTTTTTAACTATTCATATGAATAAATTAAATTATTAATATTGGCCAAAATTGTGGAAACATCCTTAAAAGATGTTTTTCTTGAAACTTCACTGCTCATATCATTGATTGATTTTAAAGTAAACTCTTATATTAATATTCCATTAGAATATAAATTTCAGTGAAATAGAATGCAATTGACTGTAAAGAAACATATTTTTTAGTCTTGAAAGGTTATTCAAATGAGTCTCAGTAGGACATGTTTTCTTTGCATCTTGGGGAATTTATTGTTTTCATGTTTTTGGTATTAAATATCATAGAAGTTTTGGACTTGCTTCTCCCACCCAAATTCTCTCCACTAACTACAGTTCTAAACTTGGGAGCTATCCAGTAGTCTCACTTCTCCATCTGATAGCAAGTTTTCTCATGGCAACATCTCATCATTTTACTGGACTCTGATCTCCTTTTAAGATCATAAGTCTCTGCTGATCCAGCAACCATATGCCTACTAACCAATGGACTTCCTCTTTCTAGACTACCATCTCTGTCAGTCTGCAACATTAGTAAAAGACTTGAATTTAACAGTTACTCTTGCCTTCCTATACTAAGTAAAATAAATTATTCTATAATTTTTAAAAAGCTTAATAAATATCTTATTAGCAATATCAGTATTATTCTTTGTAGATTTCAGAGAAAATTTTATCTAGCATTCACAACCAATTACGTAGTATCACTGAACTCCTCAGGTAAAACAGAAGTTTTACTGATCGTGTCTTCTTGGACATCCAAAAAGTTTTTGATAGAGTTGGGCTTTAAGAAGCTGCTCTATAAACTAATTAGAAAGAACCATCCTTACCTCCATTCATTTCTTTTATTTCTTTCAATTTACTAATCAAAAAATTTAAAGTATGAGGTATTAAAACTCTTCAAGAAATATCTCACAAGGCTCCCTTTAGGATCTTACTTTAATAAGTGTTCTTGTTGATGGCCCCCCCCCCCCCATTCATGCAGAAAAAATCCATGGCATAACATTGCTTTACATGTATGCTGATGTCTGGTTTTTTCCCTATCTTCTGTGTCTTCATTGTTTGAAGTGTTTTTTCCCTGGTGTGGATTAATTCAATGCTTATTACTGCTTTTTCTTTCAACACTTTCAATTTTAATATTTTATGAGGAAACTTAGATGCTGTTCATTCAATGTGTTCTTTCATAAGGGCATTTGTATAATCCCTAGTTTTTTCCCAATCTTTTGTGTCTTCATCGTTTGAAGTGTCACCATTATGGCATGAAATTAGTATAACATTTGTAAAATGTTTTGGAATGTAGGAGAGAAGAGTCATCTTTTCTAAAACCCAAAAGACTCTTATTAGGTTCCCCCCCCTTTTTTTTGTTAGCTTAAACTGGTCAGGAAATTCCGCCTTATTTTTTTTTAAGGTACCAACAAATGTAAGCTTCTTTCAGCCGGATCTTGTACAAAATGAAAACTAGAAACCAATTGTCCAGAGTCACATCTCTGCCAGTATTGTAAATAGGCGTTACCAACCTATGCACATCTTTTGGCTTGTTGGCTGATGGAAAAAGGACCATTGGGTTGCATTCACTGTGCTGTGTTTTGATTTTTCACTTATTGTTGGTGTACTTATCAGTCAGTTTGTTGCTCTCTGATTGGATATGTTTATATTCTGAAAGTAATATTTTTAAATACAGTTGGAATTTTCAATCTTTGACATAGATAATTTAGGAGAGATTTCCCTGTAAAGAAATTTGGGGAGTGGGTGAACTTTTCTTAAATGTGCATAACCACTTGTGAGTGGTGTTAATACTATTCCCAGCCACACACACAAACTCAGTGCCAAGCATCTTGTTTCAGATCTTGTCCCACATTGTTCTACTATGAATGATTTGATTTACACCATCTCTGCAACTGCAAAATTCAAGAAGATCCAAGTGTAAGTTTAGGCATTTACACTAATTTTCTATGTTTTTTTTTTTTTAATAATTCAAAATTAGCTATGAACTAAACTGTTTTAATACTTAAAAATGAAGAAAGCTAGAATTATGGATACCTCAATTGAAAGTTCGGTAATTATGCAAACTATATCTTACTTAATTGCATATTATTTCTAACTTAATTTTTAATGGAAGAAACAAATTGATATTGCTTAAAAATTCAGCAGCTTAAATTGCATAAAGTTGTTAGAATTCAACATTATATATTATTACTTAATCTCCCCCTTAATTTGTAAGACAAAAATATATGTATACCACAAACAGATTTAGTGGAAGTAAAGTACAAATAATGAATAAAAGAATATACTCCCCCTCCCCCCTAGCAAAATTATCCCAGTCTGTAACAAATTTTAAAAGAAGCATTTCTCGTACCCAGCAATAAATTCAATTATCTTGATATGGATCATAATAATTTAGACTTATAGCCAGAATGATACATCCAGAAATATATCTACTGTTGATGGTAGTAATAGCCCCTTCTTCAATTTCAGAAAAAATTCCCTAACTATAATCAGTGAAGTTCACGAGTAAAAAAAAAACTGATAAAATTAATGAATCTATAATGTGAAAATATTCTTTCTCCCTTCTGTTTAGCCACATTTATACTCTGTTTATATATGTACCAAAATCAAATTTAATTGCACTCGCATGAAATCCCTGAAGAAAACTCCTAAAAATTGTCATTTGGAGTTGATAAATACTTTCAGGTCCAAATTTATACTAGAATTGATAGACAATGGATTCTCTGTAGAATTGTGTAACATCCTCTTGAACAGAAAAAAACCAACCTAAATATGTTTATGTTCATATTACAATTCTCCAAAACAAAGATAAATTTAAAATCAATCATATTCCATAGTTAAAAGTAATGTAATGTCTCAAAATCTTTTCTTCAAATATCTTTGAAACTAATGAATTGATTCAAATTGAAGTTTTGACAATTGACATGATTTAGTTCCCTTTCGATTTTTGACAACCATGCCTAGTGGACTCCTTGTATTTTTTACATTCAAGTATATGCCCACATTACCTTTCCCTGTGCTGTCACAAATCAATGTTATATTCCAAGTATTTTACAGAATCCACAACATTGAGTAAAGTTACAATAGATTGCATGCTTTGTCTATCAATCATTTAAAATGCTGGATTCCAAATATATTAAGACTAACTTTGCTAAATGTCACCAGCATAGCCATATCTGGCTCATGCGCCAATAAACTTTACATTCACTCACTCACTTGCTAAACGTCACAGAGGAGAGAATTGAGATTTGTACAACGTGTACTCATGCATTTATCATATTGCATCCTTGAAATTTTGAAATAAGTTAGACATATGCCATTTTTTACTTGATAAAATCAATTTAGCATTACTAATATAAGAAGCATTACTACTAATAAAACTGTCACTTTGGAAGGTTGAGCGTTTATTTACTTTCAGAATAATTATCCTTGAATTATATCGGTCGTTACTCAAATAATTTTTTCTTTTTTTTAAACTGCATTACATTTCCTTCAAATTTTCATGCTAATGATATAAATGCTTCTCAAAATTATGGAAATGATTAACTAAATTTTTTAAAAAAGTATTTTGATTGAAGATGTCTTTTCTAAATTTGTTTTTTAATATACTAGCGTTATCATTTATATTGAGAAGTTGCTGAGATAAAATTGCTGTTTAATGTAGTCATGTAATTAAGTCTTGGTTGATCTCTCTACATAAGAATTTCAAATGATTATTATGTATAACTGGGATTATTTCATTTATTATTGTAAATTGAACTCTACTGTATTATATATAGTTGTCTAGTAAATACTGAACTTGAAATTGGTACCACAGTTATCTATTTAAAAGGAGAGCTATTTCAAACTGAAATGTCTTCTGGAACATTCTTTTTAAAAAACAAAATATTAATTATTCTCTTCTCATGTGATATCTTTTTTGAGAACTACTTAATTGTTGAATAAAAATTGATTCATATTTAATTGCCAAATTATTGTTGAAGTAAAGTAGTGTAGCACCTTTATTGATTTTGTTTCTTGCAAATGAATTTTTTGAATGGAATGTATATTTTGTTTACTATTGTATTTCATTGCAATAATTCTTCACGTTTAATTTTTTAATGAAATCTTTTAGTTTTCCCTTAAAAAAGAGGCAGAAAAGTTTTTGATATTTTTGACAAAAAAAAATTTAAGTGAAAAATTCAATTTCCTATTCTTTTAAGGAAAAAGAAATATGTAGCATTACGTATTTTAACTATCAAATTCTAATCTGTTCATCAATAATATATGAATATGATATTACTAAATGAAATGAAGCAATAGTGTTAATGCTATAGAACAATTAGTTGTTTGGGATGTATAAATAAATATTTATGAGTAAATATTTATGAATATTTCTGAGCATAACTACAAATTTTAATTACTCCCTTTACTCCTGTTTTTTTTTAATTCTTGTGTTTCCCATGACATATTTTGCAGCAAATATGCATCTTATTTTGTTTATGATATTCTTTATTGAGAATATTTAAAACAAGCTGCTTTGTTTAGTTTAAATAGGAAAGGGAAAATATTTTTCTATATATATGTATGTCTAAAATCTATGTGCTTTAAAACAATTTATAAATGCTTGTCATTTAAAATCCCTTGTTTAAAATGGTTGTTCTAATATTTTAATTCTATATTACAGAATTTCCAAACATTTCTTCAACTCGATTTTGAGATTTTCTCATGATTAAAAGTGGTTTATGTAACAATTCAATTTAAGCCTGCATGTGTTGTAAAGATGATTTGGTACTTTAGATATTGAAAGCTTCAGTAACTATATATCTTAACTTTGTCTTAAAAATTTAATTAAAAACTAGATTTGCACCATTAAAAAACTTCTTTTGAAAGACTTTGACATATAATTCTGTTAAAGTGCTACATGTTAAAATTGAAGCGAATAAAATTTATTTGAAACTGTTGGATCCGCATTTTCACTTACAAAGAACAGTTTAAATTAGGTTTATGGATTATCAAGATTAAAGGTTTCAAACTATTAAAGTATTCAGTTCATAAATATAATATTCTTTTTATATATATAAAAAAATGTTTTGGAAAATGTGTGGAAAGATAAATGAATTTTCAAATAATGTATATAAAGGTTTTTTTTGTAAATTTTATATGTATGTATGTAATTCTATCAAAAACTAAAAATGTATTTCTATGATTGTTTAATTTAACCCTGGTATAAAAATTTTTGGTTATGTTGTGTAAAATATAAGTTCATTTTGTATTATAAGCTATACATCATATTCTGGTGATTTTTATTTTTAAAAATACGTTTAAGTATATATTTTTTAATTGAAAAGCAAGCAGTTTGTTAATATATTATTCAAGCTTGTTCATTATTTGCATCATAAACAATTATATAGAATCATCTATAAAACTGTGAAATTTAAACCAAATAAGTGTTATGTAATTTATATTTATTCATGTTTAGTTTTACAAATATGCAAGGTAAACATTTTTTCGAGTGTAATGTACAGTAAGTGTTTTTTGTGTTTCATATTATCTGTTTCATGTTAATGCTCAGAAGTACTGTGCACAGAGAGCTCATATTGTTGTGTATATGTTTATATAGTGGATGTTAAATTTGTGATACATTTTTAAAAAAAACTGTAGAATAAAAATTCTTGTCATTAGAAGTATATATGTCTGGTTTCTTATAAAAATGCTTATGTATGATGAATGAGGAATGAACATTGCTTATACTGGAAGGTTGGTTTACATTATTTGCAATCTTATAATGCCTCTCTTATTTATAAAAGGTATTCAAGAAACTCATATTGAATATAGAAAACACACATTTACAAAATTCTTAATCAATATTAAGTACTGCTTATTAAATTAACATAATTTTTGAAAGCTTTTTTTTTGCAACAGACCTTGTGGTTTTGAACCAAGTGACGAGTACCCATGAACTGGTACCCTATCCTCCAAACTTCTACATCATACTTACAGGAGAACTTGGAGCCTTGAGAAATTCAATGTGCATCAGCTCTTCTATATAGTGATTATTGGGAAATTGGGACTAGAATCTATCACTCGATGGAAAGATCAATAGCTGCAAGTTTGCTTTTTTTTTGTTGGTTTTATTAATGTCACACTAGAAGCAATATGAGGGTTATTGGCGACAAACCTCTTAATTTTGAGCTTCGAGAGCAACACTGAGGTGGCATCTTCCTCTCCTAACTTCCACATCACACTATCATGAGAACTTTGAGTCTCAACTGAGTTAACGTGCACCAGCTCTGGCTCCACTGCCAGTCTTTAGTGGCATCAGGACTTGAATCTGCGACCATGACCACTAGGCAACTGCGGCCACAGCTGCAATTTCGCAATCACGATCTCTCATCTACCAATATTAGCTACCCTTCAGGAGCTTACTATCTTTAGGTAAATATGGGCATTATGAACTGATTTTTATGTATTTTCTACTAATTTTGTAAACCAATTTTTACAATTTTATAATGTCTAGATCTCAAATTCAGATTATTTGGTGCAGTATAGCCACATCTATCTTGCTTCATTGAACTCATCTGTTACATGCATTCACTCAAAATTACAAGGTCTTCTGCCTATAGCCTTTGTTGTTAGTGTTATTTTAATAAACAAACGGTCTCTGTGTGTATGAAATGTTGTCTCATAAATTTGTTAGAACTTCAAAATATATGCAAGCATAAACTTTTTAAGTATAATAATTGATGTCTACAATAGAGGGTGCTATCAGTTCTCATATCAAGAAGTTGTGATTTTGCATTCGATTTTTTGTTGCATATTGCAATTTAAGATTATTACTTCATTTTGATTTTGTCAAGAAATTTCTTAATAAAAAATTAGTTTTTATTTTTTGTCATGCTTTATTTGAAGACTGACTCAAGCTGCGTAATGACTAAATTCATGTGACGTCACGATCACATGATAACTTGACCACGTGATATTCGCCGATGTAAACAAGTCTATTATTCGTTTGTTTTGCACTGCGTTTATGAAATGTGTTATGCTTCATAAGGTTAAATAACTTACATTTTACTAGATTAACCACTTTTTAATTGAATGAGAAATCATCACAAAACTTCCTTTTTATATTTTTCACCTAAATAATTGGAAAATAAAATCGAAATTTTGGATTGCTGAAGTATAAAGGCATTGAATCTTTCTTCTATCAAATAGTTGGAATAATGGCAGCAAATTTACTTGGTTTACATGCTTACATTTTGTTAGAATTATGAAAACATCCTAATTTAACTGTCATTTTCCAGTGTTTTAAGAAGCGTTTTTAAATCTTTGAGCTCCTTTAAAATGATCTGATCTGCTTTAAAATTTAAGATACTTTTCTATTTCTCCCGAGCAAGCGATAAAGTCGCCAAAAATGATACAACCGACGGCAAACGGAATCTGTTTGTTGTCGCTAATGAAGTCTGCTTGGCGAGATTTGCGCCGATGAAATGGATAAGTACCATAACAATATTTCTAAATCAAATCATTTGAAATATAAAAAAAGCTTTATCAAAACAAAAAGGTGAAAATAACACAATGGCTATTAGCAGTTCGAATATGTATCTTTTTAAAACAGAAAATAATCTAAAACTTGTATCGCAAGTATACAAACAAACGCCGGAAACAGGTTTAAATAGATTTAGCTTACCGAATGATATTTTAACTTTTAAATGAGAATAAGATTATTGATACACAAAATTATACTCATATTATTTCCTGTCGAATACAAATAACTGAATAACGAAAGAAATATGATATTAAATACAATAATCGAAATAAAGTGTGGATATACAATATATATACAACTTACATATAAGCAAATTCTATGTAAACACAGACCACGCCGGTTTGTTTATGATATATATCACGTGATCCTGTGAATTTAGTCCATTCAACGATTCGGGTATCGGACTTAGGCTATCAAGACTATAAATAGCAGTATCCTGATAATGAAAGCAGCTAACCAAATATTTTTTGATTCTTAATGATAGATAAGGGGTTCATTTTAAGAGAAGGCCAGAATAACATGACAGAAATAAATATTTTACTGGAAAACCAGCAAGGGATTTATCCCATTCTGAAAAATAACCTAAAGTTTTTTCATGAAGAATCCCTCTGAGGCTTACCTTATTTAGATAAGTATGGCATCATGACCATGTGGTGGTACCCTAGTGATCTTTTTCCTTTCCTTGGGTTTAATACTGTCTTTAATGATGCACCCCAGGACAACCTAATAATCTTTCTTTATTTTCAAACCTCTTTGTCAATCATCTTTTTTCAATGTCTTATATATCATAATTTCTGTCAATCAATTATCTTTTTTCAATGTCTATGTATCATAATTTCACCTTGTTTGGGGAAACATAGCCATATCTGACTTTTGTGCCATAAACCTCCACCAGTGCTCGCTCACTCACTTACTTTTCTTAGCAAGGCAAAGCTTAGCATGAGGGGGATTTACAAAATCCTAATTACAGAGGTAATGTAGAATTATTGAAGATAAGATCAACCGATAATGTGTTATTGGGAAACAAAATTTCATTTTCTTATGTTTAGGTCACAAATGCACATTGTTTGGTGGAGTGTAGCCTGATTCAACTCTTGCGCCCTAAATGAAGATTTTCACTCACTTTTGATGAAGTAATTAAATCGAAATCTCTAGAAATGACAGAATAGGTAAATTACCATTTGTTTGTGGTGGAAAAATTTAAATTTTCTACTTGGGACCCAGTGTGCGCGACACAGATTTTATCAAAGATCACATCCGTAATATTCTCGTTAAAACTAACGTTACTTGGGCAGGAATTTCATTCCGTTTTCTCATTTTCAACATTCCCATTTCTGTCCTGGTGTAGGAATTCACCAAAGAGGCACAAGCAACTTTGAAATACTAGAAATGAGACGTTTTGTAAATGCTGGATTTTGTCAGGAATTCTCAGTATAGATATTGTTGGCCTTTGATAATTAATGCCACAAACAGAGTAAGACAAACTCTTAATATTTTAAAATATAAATTTATTTACATCATATTTACAAGATTCATTAATATCATCACTTTTTAAGCCGAAGGCTGCAGAATCATAGTGATGGTCTCATCGATTACAGTCAAGGTTTCATCAACAATCTAAGATCTCATCCACATTATATATCTCTCTGGAATCTGCATTCGACACCGTCAACTGGACAGTTAAGAATCAGCTTCCAATGAAAAATAACTTTGTATGATGTAATATCGGCAACACGTAATTCCAAAACATTACCAGTTGAGATCACCGTGATATGACAACAGATATCAGTACTTGAAAATGCCAAACTCTTGTTCGTTAAACACAATAATCAGATGTTTGCAGACAAACCTCAACAATGTCCGAATTGGTTTTTTTTTTTTTTTTTTTTTGCACTCCTCCAGAAATTTGTTATTTGCATATCCATGAATTAAAACTTCAACATCTGACTTCGCATAGAAGATTTCGCAACTCGCATCATAATAAAAAAAATTATTCCTGCAGACTTTTCTCCATGTAGGTGCGGGCATCATGACCTCAAGATACCCTAGTGATCTTTTTCTTTTCAATGAGATTTATTGTCTTTCGTGAATGCAGGTGAGAGTCGCTGGGATACTCTAGCGATCTTTCTCAATTTTCATCCTTTTCTAGCAATTTTTATCCCCCCCCAACTTTTTCTTATAACTAGGTCACAGATATACATAGTTTAGCACAACTTACCCAAATTTTCTTTTGCGCTGTAAACCTCTACTTCCACTTGCTCTCTGTAACTTACTTAAAAGTATTGTCTTATTTCTTTGTTGGATTTGCATAACTACATAAAATAAAAATTGGAAAAATGCTCCTATAATTTCAAACAATAGAAAAATATTTTATATCATGGAAACTATGTTCATGTGTCTGACCCTCAAGGACTTTCTTTAATTAAGTATGTGAATCATGACTCTGAGATACACAAGTGACCTTTTTCTATCGCAAGGGGCTTACTGACGATTCCCCCCGGATACCCTAGCTATCATTTTCTTTTGTCTCTCCTTGCTGACTATTGTTTCTTTTTTTCTTCCATCTTATGACTAGATAATTGTTTTATGTGGTTTGGTTCAACATAGTTTAATTGGCACTGGAAATTGGTGAAAGTGGGCTTACACATTTTGTGCTAATGTCCTGTGCCCTAGGATTTTTCATCGGTTTAACATCCAGGCTTAATAGCTTGTCAGTCCAAAATGGTAGTTTGATTATGTATAAATCTAGTTTCAGGTCATGTCCTGGTAATGTATACTTTTCGAGTCCTAGTTGCATGATGCAACTCTTTCTCGGTTATGGGTGAAAAAAAGTTAATGTGGAGATGCATTTCTGCTGCAATATCAATTTTCAGAGCTTTTCCAAATGAAAACTCTGAAATATTTAAAATTCCAAGTTATAATATATACCGTTCTGACAGATCAACCCACCGAGGCTTGTTTTTTTTTTTATTAACGTCGCACTAGAAGCAACACGAGGGCTATTGGCGACGGACCTCGTAATTTTGAACCACGGTCAAGTGACGAGGACGACACCTGAGTTGGTACCCCCCTCTCCTAACATCCACACCACGCCAACGGGAGGACTTTGAGCCCCGAACAGATTTAACGTGCATCAGCCCCGGCTACACGGCGGGTCTTTGGTGGCCAAGGATCGAACCCGCGACTGAACGAAAACCGCTAGCCGCTATCCACGACCTTGACCACTAGGCTACCGCGGCCCCAACCCACCGAGGCGGAGGCACTGCAATCTTAATTCAAAATAGAATTCATCATCATATGGTTAACAAAAATACCACCATCTATACCAATTCCAAGGACATCCAGTACTTCACAGTCTCTACTATTTACCATCCCCCCCGTAATCTCATCAATCATAATGAATTAATCAATATCCTCTCAGACAAACCCACCGGAATTTTAATTGGCGACTTTAATGCAAAATATCCGACCTGGAACAGAGGCAGGGCAAACAGATCAGGTAATATTATTCATGCTATGTGCAACATTAATAAACTCCAAATAGCTGCTCCCGACTCACCCACTAACTTTCCTTACAATAGCAATACTTACTCTATAATAGATTTTGCTATCCTCAAAAACATTCCATTCTACAATATCGAAAATGTTAATGAACTACCATAACCCTATAATTACTAATTGACATATCTTTCAATAAAATTCTCCCTATCCCTCTTCGCACTCTATCAACTACTAATTGGTCCCGCTATCAAAAAATTCTACGTAATATCACAAAAAGTAACCCAATTATTAATAATATCTTGGACCTAGACCAATCAATTACATCGTTTACTACTAATATCAAAAATGCAATTAACCATGCGAGTAATACCAGATCCATCCAAACCCCCCATCTTAGACTCCCCCCTCATATCAGAAACCTAATTAAAGAGAAAAATAGGTACAGTAAACAATGGCAAAACATCAGATACCCACCTTTGAAACCCATAATTAATAACCTCAAAAAGCGAATTAAAAATGAAATCAATACCTTTAAAAACATAAAAAAGGGAAAATCTACTCCGACAGCTTAATACCGAAGATAACTCCCTTTTTAATATGAACAAACAACTTTCTAATAAATACTGCAATATCCCCCAATAATAGGCAATAATGGTTTGGTATTCTTTTATAAAGAAAAAGCTGATCTGCTTGCCCATAATCTTGAATCCTTGTTCCAGGAAAATCCAACTCCATATGATGATGATCATATTGCAAAAATAGAATCAATAGTTCAAAATTATCTTGAAGCCCATACCAATTTCAATTTCTCTTCCTCTGAAATAGCTACCATAATTAAAAAGTTAAACGAAAAGAAAGCCCGTGGAGAGGATGACATTCACAATCAGGCCTTTAAATTCTTTCCTCCCAACGCACTTACTCATCTCACAAATTTTTTTAACAAATGTCTTATGTATGCGCATTTTCCACAAAAAAATGGAAACATGCAACTATTATTCTCTTCCCGACCAAAACCATTCTATTCCATCCAATTATCTACTTATCAGTCTACTAAATTCTATTTCAAAAATCTTTGAAAGAATCCTGCTAACCAGAATACTGACTCGTGTGTCTACTAATAATATGCTTCCAGATTTTCAATTTAGCTTCCGTACTAACCACAGCACTGTCCACCAACTTCTACGGGTTGTGAATCCCATTACTGAAGGATTTAATTCTAAACAAGTCTGGGGGTATCTTCCTCGACATACAAAAGGCTTTCGACCGCCTCTTGCACGATGGATTGATCTTCAAACTAATCAAATTAAATTTCCCTCCCTACATAATAGTTATCTTGAATAACTACTTTAAAGATAGAACATTCCAAGTTAAACTTAATAATATTCTCTCAATAAAAGCCGGTCAACCTCAAGGGTCTGTAATTTCTCCAATTTGCTACAATTTATTTACATATGACTTTCCTCAAAGTCCTTACAATAGCCTCTGTTTATTCGCAGACGACGCAGCAATCCTCACCCAAGGAAATAGTTCAATTAACGTAATAGTTAAATTACAAAATCATCTAAAACAAATAGGGGATTGGATGACACTCTGGAAGATTGCTGTAAACTCTAATAAAATTAAAGCTCTCATTTTTAGAAAAGATCACCCTCCCTCCTAATAAAAAACTCAAATTTTTTAATGGTCAAATCTCTTGAGACTCTGAGGTCAAGTACTTGGGAGTTATCCTGGACTCCAAACTCACCTTCAAACTTCATATCCAATCAATAATTAACAAATGCTGGGCCAAAATCCATAATTGTATACCTTTAATTGGCAGAAATTCAGTACTAACACTTGCTAACAAAGTAACAATAAACAAGTAATCCGACCTATTCTTCTTTATGCTTCCCCTACTTGGGGCCATGCCGCACCTTCCCACATTAAAAAAATACAGGTCTTTCAAAATAAAATCCTCCTCATGATTACTAACTCACCTTGGTATATCAGAAATTCTGTCATACCAAGCTACACAGATAACTCGGGAAAAGGACAGTGACACAGCTAATAAGACACTGCACAGATCATACGCCACCGCCAGTAAAGTGAATACGAAAGTCGCAAAAAAAGAGATTAAGACTCCGACGAAAGAATCGAAGCCTAAAAAACAAAGAATTTGAGTAGTCTCCAAAGCTCAAGACCATCCAGCCGACAAATTACTAAAGAAACTGTGGTATAACATCAAAAACGCAGAGATAGGTATGAGTTCTTTTCTGACGTCGTGGAGGTGGAGAACGCGGAAATGGTGGAAAGTTGATTAACGCCATCAACAAAAATGCCATCATAAGACCTATGCTCTGCCTCGGAGAAAAGGCAAAAGGCCCCGCTTGTCTATCTATACGATATACCTTCAACTGAAAACTCAGACAAGTAGGGTAAGTTTCTAGAAAAGTTGAGAACATCCAACAACCTCCCAGAAGGAAACTGGAAGATCGTCTCTGGGAGCAGACAAAAGAAGATGCCACCCATTTGGGAGTGGAGGCTGATCCCTCACTATACAAAACTGTCCCTTCCAAAGGAAGGCGTTTCGCAGATTTCAATCTCATGAAGCGAAGGAGCACCTCGCGCTACAGAGATGCTTCAAATGTAATAAATTTGGCCACGTGATAATTAAATGCTAGATCAAAAGAAGGCCAAGCTATCAAAAATACTAACATCAACAAAATTCTACGACAAAGTTGTCGCAACATTAAACGAGGAAGCGACCACTACCCTAACTGCGCAAATACCTCTAAAAAGGAAGGAAGGAAAAAGTGACCGAGCACAAACGCAAAAAGAGTAAGCGCCCGGTCAGGAAATGAATCAAGATCTATTCAAATTAAAATGGGTAAGAAGAACATCAATATTAGCTGGGTCTGTCTGTAGGCTAACCCATCTAGATCTAAGGTTGTTGCGTGCGAACTCCAGCAAATAGGCAAGAGAAACTACAGCATCTACTTGACCCAAGAGCCATTCTCGATCGAGAGTGCTATAGCTGTGGCCACTGGATAATCTCTCGGGAAAAAGACGTCGCAGTGGCAATCAGCAGTATGCAATTATTCATGGTAGAAAGGTACGTTAGCAAAAACATCTCGCAATAGAAATTGCGGATAGCAATGAGTGAGTGAATGTAAAGTTTATTGGCGCAAGAGCCAGATATGGCTATGCTGCGCCAAACAAAATTAAACTGTGGTCTAGACGTGAAGTTGAAAAAAAGATAAAAAGTGGTTGACAAGATGGAGGGTCGAAAATAGAGAAGGATCCCGGGTATCCCGGGAGTGCGTCACCCGTGTTTACCAAAGACAGTAAACCCCATGGGAAAGAAAAAGATCACAAAGGTGCCTCGGGGGTACTTACCTGAAGAAGGCAAGTCTCTGTGGTCTCCTGATATAATCCTCAGGGGCAGGGTGCCCGGCTATACCCCCAGACGCTGGGTACCCATTTTAGTCGCCTCTTACGACATGCATGAGCTTCAGTGGGACTATTCTGTCATTCCCGGTCACCACACGGGTCTTGCGGATAGCAGAAAGATGTCATTAGTTAAATCTGTCTACCTCTCACCGGGATCGAACCATGTCCAACTGATTTCTGAGTTGGAGCGAATAGTGAAGAAATACAACAGCAAGGAAAATCTAATTGGAGGTGACATTAACACATCTCGCCAGCTATGGAGTCCGAAGCTCCCAACGGACCACCGTAGCAGCAAAGAAAGCGACGACTTCTTAAAATGTAATGCATTAACTATCTGGAACGATCCAAATTCTCCACCGACGTTCGAGACTGTGAATGGTTGAAGCTGGATAGACCTGACAGTAGCCACCGAGACACAAGATAACGCAAAGTCCCCTTGGGTATTGATAATGCACACGCCCAGTGATCACAATTACCTTGAATTTAGTTTTGGGACTCTGAAAAGTGCAAGCAGATACCAAAAGTCCAAACAGATACCAAAAGTCCAAACAGATACCAAAAGTCCAAACAGATACCATTCCCCAGATACCATCTGTGTGAAAATTGCATCACAAAAGTTGAAGAGATGTCTGCAAGTTTGCACAGACTCTCAGAGCAGCACTCCCGAGAGAAGACAATGGGGGAAATGTCTATGACCTCACAGAAAGAATCACAAGGTCGATTCAAAGAGCTTGCGATAAACACTTGAGCAAAAAGGAAGTAAACTCAGAGTCCCATGGTGGGATACTGAACTAAGCAACCAACGTAAGAAGGTAAAGAGTACTGCGACGCAGATACCAGTCTATTGCGACTGACCACACTGAGAGAAAAGCTCTCAAAAGCAAATATAAAAAGGAAAGTTGCAATCTATTAAAAGATGCTTCCACCCCAACAGAGGTGCAGTTGGGACAGGTTATTGAAGAGGATCGAGCCAGGGAGCGTGGCAGCTACCGTATCGGATAGCGACAAATAAGGTATTTAGACTGAAGGCACTAGATATTGTAGAGATACATGATGGTAGTGCTGGGCAAAGTATGTGCGGTTTCAGAGATATTATAGTCGCAGGGTTATTCCCAAGAGGTAACCCAGGGAGTGAAACTCCTGTCCAATAGCAAAAGATGCAAGTAGGCCAGCAGTACTTCAGCAGCATCAATGGCTTAAACTTCACGGAAACCGTGTGGCCGCGGTAGCCTAATGGTCATGGCCGGCAGTTTTCGTTCAATCGCTGGTTCTATCATAGGCCGCTAAAGACCCACCGTGTAGTCGGGTTTGATGCTCATTAAATCTGTCGGGGCCCAAAGTCCACCAGTTGGCATGGTGTGGAAGTTAGGAGAGGGGGTGCCAGCTCAGGTGTTCTCCTTGTCACTTGACCGAGGTTCAAAATTACGAGGTCAATCGCAATAGCCATTGTGTTTCTTTTAGTGCGGCTTTAATAAAAACTAAACTAAACTAAATCACGGGAAACGTAGTCAAGCAAGTAATAAGATCACTTACTAAGGACAGAATCGACGGCATCAATCTAGAAATAGTTGATGCAGTTCATATGGAGTCACCGTAGTTCCTTACATCCCTATACAAGAACCGGGGCATAAGGTCATTTTCCAACTTGTTGAAAAAAAAGGGCAACCGATTTTTTTCAGTAAGCCCAACAAAGAGCGAAAAATCCGGAAGGCCTACCGCCTAATCTACTTATTCTCATCATTGAGTAAGATGCTTGATAAAATAGTATCGCATAGGAACTACTTTATCTCTGTAAATGATCGATGAACAATACAAGACAATTCGGCTTCAGACCATCGAAGTCATGTGAGCACGCTCACTATGTTTTAAGAAATGAGATCCTGAAACATCTTAAAGCGAATCAGAGTGTTAGTATCGTCTCATTAGATGTAGCCGTAATCTTTGATAGCGCCTGTTTTGAGGCGGTTATGTTCTCCTTGGTAAGACAAATTGTCTGTGGAATCTGTTTCGATTATTAAAGCATTACCTAAGCGATCACAAATTAGTATACACAAGTCCAACAGTATGTTGAGAGTATTCCATGAGTAGAGGCTGCCCACAAGGTTCCTGTAGGATCCTTTATTCTTGAACATCATAACCAGTTCCCTCCCGAATATCCCACTAGGGAAGGGATGCTGCATCCAAGCATATGCCGATTACATCGCCTTACTAGTATGGGGTAAGGGAAAGGAGGCAATGGAAGGAACCATAGCATTGGACAAGATTTGCTAGTGTGGTGGCACCCACAAATTAACACTCAGGAATACAAAGACTGTTTGCATGCCGATAACATACTTACGAAAGCTGAAGTTAGACAACCCGCCACGATTTCATCTTGGAGGGGACGAAATCCAAGTGGTTCCATGCATAAAATACCTTGGAGTATGGTGGGATAATGTTAAGATGTTTCACCAGCACTTCAAGGAAGTGAAAATAAAAGTTGACATTCTAACCCATAGACTTCCCTCATAGCACACAAGGTCTATGGCAGGCATCTAGATCAAATACGTAGAATCTATCTGGGAACTATCGAGAGATTTGCCATATACAGGCATGATGCATCGGGCCATCGACCTTTTTGAACTACTTAAATGTCGTTCAAAGGAGGCCTCTGGTAGCGATCAGTCAGGCCTACAAAACTACTTCTATACTAGCATTATAAGTAATCTCGGAATTCCTTCCTCTCAACAGAGAGGCGAGTGTGGACTACTCGAAGTTCCTTATCCTGCCCCCCCTCCCCCGAGGAGCCCCCCATATTAGAGATCAATGAAAGAGAGAACATCAAAATTGAAACTCCATTCAACATCTGGAGTCTTCATCCGTCACAAAGACCTCAGCATAAACTATTAATTCCAGACGGAACTCGACCTGAGGTTTTCACCGATGGATCAGGCCTTGATGGCAAAATAGGAACTGCTTTTGCGATTTTCCAACGTAGAAGCAAAATAGAGGAGAAGAACTGGACCGTAGACTGGAAGACCGTAACACGGTTTTTCAGGCGGTTTGGTTTGGTTTTATTTTATTAACGTCACTTGGAATTTTTAGGGTTTTTTTTTTTATTAACGTCGCACTAGAAGTAACACGAGGGTTGTTGATGATGAACTTCGTAATTTTTAATCTCGGTCAAGTGACGAGGACTACACTTGAGCTGGCACCCCTCTCCTAACTTCCACCGCAGCATAGCCTACTATGCCTCTTGCGCCATTAAAATCCACAGTCACTCACTCACACCCGGTAGGCTCTGGTCTCGCTAGAAAATCCAGATTATAAACACCAACTGATCCAAGATATCAAGACAGTTTTCCAGAAGGTAACAATAGAAAGGGAAGTCAGTCTGCATTGTGTGAAAGCCCTTATAGGCACTGAGGGAAACGAACAGGCAGATGAAGCAACCAAGAGAGCAATTCCTTTACTGCAGGTAACAGCACCATTATTGACTTCTAATAGAAGGATGAAGTGGCTGCTCAAAGACGTAGGAAGTGGCACCTGAGATGGAAAAATAACAACAAAGGCAGACTGACCCCAAGTGCTACCCAGATTGGAGGTCCAGCTTCGTATAAAAGATAAGAGGATAGTCCAACTGGTGATTGTTCATGGCAGATTCCTGCGTATCTCAAGAGGTTCGAGAATACGGATCGGGATACTTGGAGTGTGTTGATGACGGCGACGTCGTCCGCTATCTTAGCAGGTGTTCGAAGATCAGGGGGTTGGTATCGGAACTAAATCTGTCAGATGCTACGGACTCGCTTCTCCAGTCCAAAAATCTAGCTGTCCTTAGGGATATGTTGACAAAGATAGATGAATCACATCTCAAAAAAATATGATACCCGAAAGAGACAGTTTTAATCGCACTTGTGTGACAATTAACGGCTCAGTTATGATCGAGTGCAACGCGATTGTCTTGTTCCCCGAATTGTTGCACATGAGGGGGCATTTTCCTCAAGTGCTAAAATTAGAGGTAGGTAGGTTCATTCTTGATTTGCCGACTACCCAGCTCATTGGTAGTCGACCGGTGTCAAGCCCGACCTCGATCTTCTTTGCATCTCTATTAATTCTACTGCTGCCGTTTTGTAGCCGCAGTTGCCTAGGGGTCACGGACTCACGGTCGGCGGTTTTCGTCGAGTTGTAGGTTTGAGTCTTCATGCCATTGCATAACCGCCGTGTAATCGAGGCTGAATCTATCGAGCTTCAAAGCTCTCTCGTTGGCGTGACGTGGCAGTTAGGAGAGGGAGGTGTCAACTGAAGTATCGCCCTCGTCACTTGACGGAGGTTAAAATTTACGAGGTCCGTCGCCAATATCCATTGTTTTCCTTCCAGTGCTTCGTTAAAATCTAATTAACCAGCTGCAGTTTCTGGAAGGAAACATTTATCCGTCATCAAAAGCTTCCTTTATATCTATACAACGAGTAGTATTTTTTTAATTTGAGAATTCTCGCTCATTACTCCAACTCCAAACACTAATCGAATAAAAACTACTATTTGAGGTTGATCAGTAATGTCGATTGATTCATCAAGTGCTAAACTAAATGCTACACAATTAATGATATCTACATGCAATTCAGATAATAAATGTTGTTGAGTTCAGTTATTGATTTTCTTGGGAGCTACACCTAAAGTTCTTGGCAGAAAAAAAAAAAAAATTCTGAATGATAATGTATTTTTGATAGTTTTAATATATATATCAAAAAATTTTTTACTCTTCGCTACTACAAGGTAAATTAGTTTGTAATATGGAAACTAATTTTTTGTTATCAAGTTCATAATTAGAAATTGCACTTAATTTTTAATTCTTTTAGATGTTGGCAAACTTTGAACAGAGCCTCTATTTAATAAATTTTATCGCAGAATACAATGTTTCAGCTTCATATGTCGATCCAAACATCAACAGTAAACGATATGCTGCATTTTTTAAAATTTTTGTACTTGAATTTTGGTACACATTCTGAAAATTCATTAATCGAGTTTACCTATTTATGACACATTTGGAGATCTTTTGATCTTCTTTCATCTCTATTGATTCTAATACTCTTGCTGCCGTTTCAGGAAGTAAACATTTATCCATTGTAAAATTATTACTATAATCACTTCGATTTCAAACGGATTTAATAAAAATACAATTGCTGGTTTTATTGCTTCAAATCGTTGTGGCCGCGGTAGCCTAGTGGTCATGGTTTCAGACTCGTGGCCGGTGGTTCGAGTCGCGGGTTCGAGCCTTGGCCAGTAAAGACCAGCCGTGTAGTAGGGGCTGATGATTTGGGAATTCATATTCTGAAACGGCCTTTTAAGAATGGAGTGCCAGTTCAATTACATCCTTTTGGTTAATCAATCATTTTAATTATCGATGCCCAATACAATGGAATTAAAATAAAATCCGAAATGCTTCAATCTTAGACCAGTTAGTCCTACTTTTTTTGCCCACCATCGCTGCTGCTCCATCAATAGCTACACTTTCTAACTTATCTTTGGGAACATTTTTAAGGGCGTCATGAAAAGCTTCCTCAAATCTAAGTTACGAGTAGTATTTTTTAATGCAATTAAATCTAATATTTTTTTCATCTTCAAACACTAATCGAATAATAATTTCTATTTGAGGTTGATCTGTAATATCGGTTAATTCATCAAGCGCTAAGCTAAATGTTACACAATTATTTATATCTTCATGTAAATGAGATAATTAACATACTGTGTTGTAGCTGCGGTAGCCTAGTGGTCATGGCCGTGGACTCGAGGCTGGCGGTTTTCATCGAGTCGCGGGTACAAGCCTTGATGCCACTAAAGATCCACCGTGTAGCCGGTACTGATGCACGTTAAATCTGTCGGGGGCTCAAAGTCCTCCCGTGGCGTGGTGTGGAAATTAGGAGAGGAGGGGGGTGCCAGCTCAGATGTCGTCCTCGTCACTTAACCGTGATTCAAAATTACGAGATGCGTCGCCTATAGCCCTCGTGTTGCTTCTTGTGCGACATTAATAAAACTAAACTTATTGTTATTTCTGAGATTTGGCGTTAAGCTGTATCTGTGTAATTGGAACGTCGCTTATTAATTTTAAAAGATTGGTATTATTGGGATTAAATGTCTTAACTGTATCAATAATATTTTGTGTAATAAACCCGCCTTCAGTATACGGTCGTTTTGTTTGCACGATATTCCACTCTATTAAAAGGGGTTTACTCTCTCCCATGGGGTTTACTGTCTTTGGTAAACACGGAAAACGCTTCCTCAGGTTACTCTAGCGATCTTCTCTATTATCGACCTTCCTTCTTGTCAACGAATTTTTGTCTTTTCTTCAATTTCTTCTCGTCTAAACCACAGTTAAATCTTGTTTGACGCAGCATTGCCATATCTGGCCTCTTGCGCCAATAAACTTTACATTCCTTCACTCACCACTCGGGAACACCAAAACACGCGGGATTAATTATTTTTAAATATTACCAAGCGGCAGTGGCGTTGATTATGATTTATAAGTGGGATTGGGCAAACAAATCAAAGACTACAAAAAATAACTGGGCAGTTCGAAGTGAATGATGAGGTATAAAAACACACACGCTCACAATTTTAAAATACAGCAACAAAATTGTGAGTTTTCAATATTTTCTAAAGGAATCTGAACTGCGATGAAAAAATTTTCAGTTTATACTTTTACTCTGAGTGGTTTAGTTTTAATACTAGCTGGAGTATTTTTTTTTAAAGATATTTTTTGAACAGTGGCGATGCAATATAACTTTCATTATAGAAACAATGTTTTACATATATTACAATTAATTAGAAGTAATTCTTCGAGAGGTAATTTCATTTAAAAAGTATGACTTGTTTACAATAAACACCAACAAACCATAATTTAACAAGATCCAATCAGTGACTTTATTCAAGGCCTTGTTGTGGCCACAGTAGCGGACTCGCGGCTGGCAGTTTTAGCCGAGTCGCGGGTTCGAGCCTTGACCTCTAAAGACTCGCAGTGTAGCCGGGGCTGATGCACTTTAAATCTGTCCAGATCCCAAGTTTCTCTGTGGCATGGTGTGGTAGTTAGGAAAGGAGGTGCCAGGTCAGGTGTCGTCATTGTCACTTGACCGATTATAAAAATTTTGAGGCCCGTCACCAAAAGAGCCCGTGTTGCTCCTAGTGCGACATTAATTGAACCAACCAAACAAACAAAATAAAAAAAAACACTCTTAAAGATTGCCAGTCTTAAATAACGTTTAGTTAGGTCTTTTTAAAGCAATACAAATAATTTTACTATAAAAAGAAAGATATTTTATGTAAAATAAGTTTTTTAATCATATGTTTTGTCTATGTTTAAAAACAATGTTTAGTGTCTATTTTCATCCAGCGTTTCCACCTTGGCTCCCCTTCCTCACAGCACGTTACTCCTGCCTACACTATCGTCCACGTCACTTGACCGTGGGTCAAAATTACGTGGTCCGTCACCAATAGCCCTCGTGTTGCTTCTAGTGCGACGTTAATAAAAACTAAACTAAAACCTCCCTACACTATTTGCTGCGGTGCTTTGCGAAATGGTTAGCCGCGACGTTTGAGTCTGATCAACAGTACTGCGATGCATTGCATTCTGTGCTTATTTTTGCTTAGTAATCTTTTTAGTAATTAATGAAATGAAAGGGAAGATAATTAAATGATTAGATATAGAGCTAGATTTATATACAGATGTTTTGTTTATAAGTTCCAGTTTTAAGCTGATAAAACGGAATAAAAATCTAATTTTTCTATCCCAAAGGAGGAGAGGGAAGAACCTGTCTTTCCTCTCTGCCACTTACAAGGGACAACGAGCACAGTATGGCAAGTGGTTCACAATAAATTCAAAATGAATGGGAAGACTTGTTAAATTCAAATGAAAACTATTTAAGGTAAGAACTAAATATCTGCGCAATTATTTCGCGACATTCCTCCACCCGTATGGTAACCGGGTGTGAAAGAATGCATGTCGTAAAAGGCGACTAAAATGGGTACTCAGTGTCTGGGAGTATAACCGGGCACCCTACCTTGGGGATTACATTAGGGGACCTCAGGCAAGTATGGGCATCATGACCCCGAGGAACCCTAGTGATCTTTCCCCCTCCTATGGATTTTACTATCTTTGGTAAACACGAGTAAAGAGGCCCATGGGATACCCTAGCGATCCTTCACTATTTTCGACCCTCCTTCTTGTCAATTAAAATTGTACCTTTTTTTCTATTTTTTTATGTCTAGAGCACAGTTTTACACCTTACCAGCTTCGCTCTCACTCAATGGCTTTGGAGCAGCATGGCTATATCTGGCTTTGGCGCCGTTACAAATAAATTACTCATTCACATAACTCACTCCTTCATTGAATTTGCCTTGACAATCATCAATCACTCATTCTAACGTCTTGATGAGCGGCCGGTGGTTTTCGTCCAGTCGTTGGTTTGAGCCTTGATGCCACTAAAGACCCACCATGTAGCCGGGGCTGATGCATGATAAATCTTTCGTGACCCAATGTCCTCCCCCTGGCGTGGTGTGATAGTTAGGAGAGGGGGTACCAGCTCAGGTGTCCTCATCACTTGACCGAGGTTCAAAATTATGAGGTCCGTCACCTATAGCCTGTAAACAGTCCTTATTGTGTGTAATCCAAGAAATAGTCCTTAGTCGATATTTTCGTATTTATTGACACACATAATTTTAACTGGACGAAGAACACATATAATATTTTCGAAATTAACACATTTAAAATATAATAATGATTTGCCGCTAACAAAGAGTGAGCTGTGCCTATTTCCGCAAGTTAAAAAGAACACTTCAGAGGAGTGAAAGCACATATAGCAACTGACTCAAACTTAATATTTCGTTATTCTTACAAAAAAGGTACATACCACGCCATCTATAGGCGGTAATAATTAAAACATTTAGAATACGAATAAGAAAAATAATTATAAACATAAGAGTTACATGAACATACTCCCACACATCAAGAAGTTATTCTTCATGCATTGATAAAGTTTTACAATAGGTCTTTTGAAAACCCTTTTAACGTTTTTAATGTAAGTACGCGTACTATACCATCTTTACCAGGATGAGTAGATACTACTTTACCAAGAGACCATACAACTGGAGAGGAGAGATATTATCTTCTTTAATAATTACAACGTCCCCAACTTTAATAATAGAATTACTGTTTTTCCATTTTTTTTCCTATTTTGTAGAGAGCTCAAATAATGAATATGCCATCTTTTCCAAAAATTTAATTTCATTTTTTGTACAATATCCTAATGTTTTTTTAATGAAAGTTTAGTTTCTTCCACTGTCTCAGGAGGATTTGTAATTGCATCCCCTATTAAAAAGTGAGACAGTGTTAAAATATTTAAATTATCTACTTCATCTTTATCAAAACTAACTAAAGGTCTTGAATTTAGTACCGCCTCTATTTGAGTTAATAATGTATAAAGTTCTTCAAATGTTAAGTTGGAATTTCCTATGACTCGCTTTAAGTGTAACTTTACTGATTTTACACCAGCTTCCCTAAGTCCACCAAAATGTGGACTCAATGGAGGTATAGAATGCCATTCAATTTCCTGTTGAGGAAGAAAATAAGAGACCTTCTCATTTAGATTAATTTTACATAAATATTTATATAATTCTCCAAGCTTTCTTTTGGCTCCCAAGAAATTTGTTCCATTATCAAAATGGCCTTCTTGAGCAAAACCATTTTAATGCAGCGATGAAGGCCTCGGACATGTAATCCGTCACTAATTCTAAATGTAAGGCTTTGGTAGAAAAACATACAAATATAACAATATATCCCTTTGTAGTTTTAGCTCCTCTACCTCTATGCTTTAATAAAGAAATTGGACCAGCATAATAATCTACACCACAAACAAAAAAAATGCTCTATTGAGCGTCACTCGGTCCTCAAGAAGATCTCCCGTTTTTTGTTTGGACATATTACTCCTAAATCTACAACAAACAACACAATTCAAGACGCATTTTTTAACTAGTTTAACATTTAGTATCCAATAAGTTGGACTCAAAATACCTATTAACAAACTACCACCAGCATGTAAATTTAAAACATGATAATACTTTATTATTAAACTACTTAATTTATGCTGGTTAGGAAGTATGATAGGATGTTTTGCATTAAATTGTACAAGCACATTTTGAAGTCGTCCTCCCACTCTGAGCAAACCATCCTTATCAAAGAATGGACAAAGAGCTGCTAGTGGGCTTTTCTTTGATAATGACTGGTTCGACTTTATACAATTAATTTCATTATCAAAAGATACATTTTGAATATATGTTATCACTATATTATTAGCAAAAAATTCTTTCTTTGGTAGTTAAATGTGTAACTTTACCTATGAAACTCTTGTTAACTTTACCTACTTTAGAATTAGTTACAAATTTCATGCAAAAAGCTAGAACATCAATTAATTTAGAAAAATGCGAATATTTTTCAATTAACAAATTAATTATATCATTTTTTAAAGATACAGAAAATACATATGTTTTTTTTCTCTCTTTGAGAATTTTATCATTGTCCATTAAAACTGGTTGCTTATGCCAGTCCACTTCCAGTGATAAGAAACTAGGGCCCTCCCACCACAGACGACAGTCTGGCAGATCCTTGGGGGACACACCTCTAGACCCAATATCAGCGGGATTCTCTTTGGTCGGTACCTACCACCATCGGTTCTGAAAGATGCGGTCCAAGATCTCTGCAGTCCTATTGGGGATGAACGGCTTCCAATTGCGAGGAAGTGAAGACAACCAGGAAAGGAGAACTTAGGAAACTGTCCAAGCATAAAAATTAATAACATGATCTTTTAAAGTATATTAATTAAGACTGAAAATAATCTGGCTAATAAGTGAGCTCCATTTAACACCAGTCTTGGAATGGATACAGGCTTGAATGGAGCTACCTTGGTTTTAGCTCTAGAATAGTAACCTTATTAACACCATTATCATTTCGTTGAACAGCATAAATTACATAGGTATAAGCGGATTCTGAGGCATCCGAAAAACCATGAAGAGTAATTTCCTTATCGGTAAAACTGAAGCCATCTCGAAATTGAAATGTGACATATTTGCTGAAATTCTCTATGGAATTTATGCCACTTAATTCCGAAATGCTCCGGTAGAACATTTTCCCAATCAAGTTTCAGCAACTATAACTGCTGATAGAAGATTTTTATTAATATTGTACAAGGTGAAAGAAAACCCAAATGATCAAATAGCCTTGCTGATTGGGATAGAAATGATCTCTTGGTAATTTCACTCTCAAAGATGATTTTAAAAACAAAATAGTCAGTAGAAGAGTCCCAAATAAGTCCAAGAGTTTTAGAACAGTTTTCGGGATGAATTTCTACGTTTGATTCCTTAGCCTCTAGATTTTGAGCCAAATTGTTTAAAACATCTTGAGAATTGGAACGCCACTTTCCTAGGTGAAATCCTCTAGCATCTAGAGTTTCCGACAAGTTTTGAATTAATACAATTGTTTCCTAATTAAATTTTGCTCTTGCCATCAAATCATCCATATAAGCATAATTTTGAATTATATTAGATATTTCAGATTTATGTTTTGAGAATCTAAACCTGTTTACATCAAATATGTAGTAGCTAAAACTGGAGCTGATGAAGTACCATAAGTTACAGTAGAAAGTCTGTATTTTATAATGGCAGAATAAGATTAATTTTTCCACACTATGTTTTGCAAATTTTGATTTTCTGGATCAATTAAAATTTGTCTATACATTTGCTTTATATCCGAAGTGAAAGCAATTTTATCCACACAGAATCTTACAAGAATAGTAAAAATATCTGGCTGTAAGACTTGTCCTATCCCCAAAAATGAATTCAACGAATTAGAGTTCGGAGGTTTACAGGACCCATCAAATACAACTCGAAATTTAGTTGTAATGCTGTATTTTTTTGTACAGCATGATGGGGAAGAAAGTATTTTTGTTTGGAAGAATTCCAATTTTTATTAGGTAACATATGCCCTGCTTCTTCATATTCATTCATAAAATCCTTATATTCCTTTTCAAATTCTGAATCAAGTTTAAATTTATTTTCCATAGCTAATAGTCTCGAAATAGCCAAACCCTTTGTTTCTTCTAACTGATTAATGTCTCTGTAAATAGGTAACTTAACAACAAATCGACCCTAATAATTTATTTTGTAAGTTGATTTAAAATGAGTTTCACAAAATTCTTCCTCTTCTGATAGAAGAGACTTTAAACTAGGCAACTCTTCCATTTGCCAGAATTGTCGCAATATGGAATCTACGTTGCTATCGTTTTTTATGCGAATCAAATGCAATTCCGTACAAGATGAATTGGAGTCCTTTTGAATCTGACCTGCGACAACCCAACCAAACATGGTGCTTAAAGCAATCAGTTGTCCTTCAGAACCTATGATCTTCCCATTACGAAGAATTGTAAAGAAACAGTCAGATCCTTAAATAATATCACACTCTGATGACCTTGAAAAATCTTCATCCGACAGAGGGACCCCTTTCAAATAATCTAATTCCTTAATATCAATATTCATAATTGGAATTTGAGATGCAACTTTATTTAATGTATAGGCATTAATTGTTATTAATTCTTCATTAAACCTTGATCCAATTTTTAAAACAACTGAGCCACGTGTGGTTCCTGCTGGAACCCCACTTATTCCACTAAGAGAAAGTCTATATATATATATATATATTAATTCTAAAATGTTTATAACGTTTTCTCTTACAAAACTAGATTCAGAGCCGCTATCTTACATTAAAGAATCACCTTCCTTATTATACAGCAAAACCTTTGCCGTAGGGATGAATGATATACATTTCGACTTGTTAAGAGAAGTGCTAGAAGTAATTGGCATTTGAAGTGTACTTGACTCATTGCATAGCATTTCATCGCGCTGACAGATACTTTCAGCGGTCTGGTTTACAGGTTATTTAACGTTAAGTTTCGGATCGGAAACACACGCACTATTACTTTTAATATCTTTGTGCAACAATGGATTATGCTTTCTTTGACATATAGAGCATTTTAAATGATTATTTGGGTATTCTTTATATTTATTAGAATTGAGACACAAAAAGCAAAGAAAGTTACGTTTTACAAAATTCTTTCGAACATTCAAATCCATATTTTTAGATTTAATACATTTAAAAAGTTTATGCATTTCTGAACATTTCAAATTTTTTTTATCAAATTTATATCCTTCAATATTTTTAGAAGCAACAAAATTAGACCTAGTAGGAATTTTAACTTCAGATTCATCATAAACCATAAATTTGAGAGATGAACATCTGGTATTTAAAAATTCCAAGAATTCCTCCCAAGTAGGAAATTCTGTATCTGAAGTTTTAACTGACCAAAGTCTTCTCGTTTCAGGATCTAATTTTTGTAATAACAATTGTATTAACCATAGATCTTTACTCGTTGCTTTTTTTCCTAGAGCTTTTAAACCTCTCAAAACCTCATCACTAGTGTCAACAATATTTCTCAAATTTGCTAGATTCGCTTGAGAAATACTTTTTTGGTTCAAAAATGTTTTGATCAATGCATGAATAATTTTCTTCTTTTTATCATACCTGTCCATTAATTTTCCCCGTGCTTCTTGGTATGAATCATTAGACAATGGTATATGTTTTATCAAAGAAGCAGGCTCATCAGAGAGTAAATCTTTCAAATACTGAAATTTCTGACTATTACTCAATGAAGTTTGAAAATGCACTGTTGATACAAAATCTTTAAAGTTCATCCAGTCCCCAAATTTTCCAGAAAATACTGGTGTATTAAGTTTCGGTAATCGAAAATTCGATATAGATTGTACACTTTGTACAACTGTAGAATTCTGTGCTTCAACAGTAATAGGATGCGATACATTAAAAACATCAAGTTTATTTTGAAGCTTTAATTTTAAGGAAAAATATCTATCTTCAAATTCTACGATTTCTGAATCCTCGCAGCTTAATTTTGAATCTAATCTTTCGAACTCTAAAAAGCCCTTCTAACCTCTGCAGCAGTAGTCAATTGGATTCCTGTTTGCTTGTTCAGTCTGGTCACAGTGAGAGCGCGCTCTGTGATTGGTCGATGGTGTGGTGTGTTAATTCTGTATATATAGGTGGGTGCGTAAGGGTGAGATTTTGTGAAATTGATCCTCATCAGAGAGAAATTGGCAGATTTTTGATTCGGAACTCCGCCATTTTGTGCTGGATTTGGAAGTATTTTGCAGTATTGCACGCATAATCTTGAATACTCACACTGCTCAAATAGCACTTTTTAGTGCTCACTCCGACTTTCCTCTTTCTTTTTCCCGAACAAACCGACCATGGACACGAATTTCGACTTCCAATACGTCATGGATTATAACGACGACGCCACTTCATCCCATACCTCGACATCCTCAAGAACTGACGAAAACAAAACTCCTTGCCAAAAACGACAAAAAATTGAAAAAGAAATTGCAAATTATTCAAGCCGTAAAAAAGCGCAAATTTCCTACTTGGCTCAACTAAACTTCCACGGAACCGACCCAAATGATCAACTCTTTACTAAAACCAGGAAAAATATTGAAAGACACACCAACAAGCTACTACAACTTGAATGTGAGTATGCTACTTTAGCGCCTTGCGCGACTGCTGAGGTCCCCATCCATTCCACCCCAAATATCCTCCCTAATAAACGCAAAGATAATCAAGGTTTCATCACCCCCCCTAAAAATAAAACATGTAAAAAACCAACACTGACCTCCTCTTCTAATTTAACTTTACCTACTCAAAATCAATTCCAACAACTTTCTGACGATGTAACACCCCCTGAAAACAATGAAGATCAAGATTCAGATTCAACACCCATAATTGTAAAAGCAAAAAATTTACCACCCCCAATTATGTTTAAAATAAGCAAAAATTACAGACAACACCTCAAGGAAATTAATCATGAATTACCTAAACTAAGAACTCGTCTTTCTGGTGAGTACATTAAATTATATACTGATACGTTAGAAGAATATCGAAAACTTGCACATCTATTATCCACTAAGACATATGAATATTACGTTATTCAACCAAAAATTTCGCGACAATTGAAAATTATTTTTAAAGGCTTACCACGAGATACTGAAATCCAGGATATCCTTGAAGAACTAACAGAACTTGGATTCAACCCAATCAGAATAAATCAACTTACAAACAGGCCCAAAAATTCCCCTTCCAATATTCTTAATAACACTACCTAGAAACGAAACCAGTAAGAAAATCTATGAAGTTAATCGCATATGCTATATGTCTATTACAGTTGACGAATACCGAAGTAACAAAGTTACTCAATGTTATAACTGTAATCTTTTTCATCACAGCTCACATAATTGCCATATGATCCCCAGATGCTTAAAATGCTCCGGTGCCCACGCAACCAGGGACTGTAACATCGAAGGAAAAATTAAAGAAATAAAATGTATTAACTGCAACGAAATCGGACACTCCGCCTCATACGGAGGATGCAAACTTTTTCCAAAACCTCCAAAAGGATCAATCATTAAAACAACGCACCCAAAACAAATATTGTTCGTAAAGACTACACTTTTGCAAATGCTTTAAAATCTAATCAACAGATGGCGCCCCAAACGGATGAAAACCCAGAAACTTCAAGCAATTCAAGGAAAATCCCACAACATAATGCAAAAAGCCACCAGAAAAATCCTTTCAACAACATTTTTGAAGCCATCGAACAACTCAAAGCTCTTGCCGAAATTTTCTCAACCATCCCAGGACTGCTTACAAATCTCCATAAAATCCAAAATGCAAAAGGACAAGCAAACAAAAAATTCGCCATTCTAGAAGCACTTATGAATATCTCTGAAGAATAATTTCAACACCACCTTAATATCGTACAAAAAATTACTCCCTTTCATAGCTTTTGCTCCCCATTCTACTTTTCCCATTTCAATTTCGCTTAAAAACCATTTCTTCTAAATCTTGCCTCTCCCACCTCCTATATAGTTACACCTCCAACGGGAGCAGCCAATAGCAGTCGTTTCTCTCCACTCTCCGCAAGATTAACTTTTTCCCTTGCGGAACTTCAATTTTCAAGACCATACTCACCCATTGCTCAATAGATGGTGCCAGCTATGCTAGACTCTTCAACTGCTCATTTCACATGAACTTTACTTTTCCAACTCTCCGGGATTTTTTCCTCACATCCGCAAGAAATTCCTCTCCACAAAGTAAATTCCATTTTTTCCAAAGGACTTCAATAGATACCAGATTTGGGCTTGTGGAGCGCTCCGGGCGCTCATGGAACATCAACGTCAACGGTGAGATTTTGTGAGGAGTGTGCTTGTTTTACCAGTGTTTTTGTAATATAAGTGAAATTAAAGAATTAAAATTTCTCGTGGTCTGTGTAGTTGTGGGATGTTTCTGAGTGGGGTGTACTCTTCTATTTCTTGAATGGTTTTATTGCTTGAGGTATCAATTTTTTGGTAGAAATTTTCTGATAACTTTTTAATGAAGTTTTTAAGTATTGGGAGTTTAATTGATTATCTGATGTCTGTGTTTCTCATGTACCAGTGCGCTCTTACTATCATTCTAATGGTGGAATTTTGGGATTTTTCTAATAAATCTAGTGTTGTGTCAGCACAATGCGACCAGACTGGGCTAGCGTAGGTCAGCATAGGTCTTAGTATCAGGGTGTAGATAAGCAATTTATTACGTCTACTTAATGTAGATTTACGCGAAATAAGGGGGGGAATATTATTTACTGCAGAATTATACTGCTTTTTAATTCGTAGAACGTGTTGTTTAAAAGTGAGTTTTTTTATCCAACGTTACACCAAGATATTTGGTGTCTAGAGACCGGGGTATATTTTTGTTTTCCAGAAAAAATGTCTGGTTCTATTTTTCTGTAGTTTCTGGAGAAGAAGACGGCCTCTGTCTTGGAAACGTTCAGGGCTATTTTCCAAGTAGAGTACCATGCTTCTAGTTTCTGTAGGTGTTCGTTTAGTGCTTGGCCTATTTTTGGTGAAAAGTAGTGTCTTGCAAGTATCGCAGTGTCATCTGCATACATGCATATTTTTGTATTTTGGTGTTTAGGGATGTCGTTCACGTAGTAATTGAACAGGATGGTTGAGAGGATTCCTCCTTGCGGGACTCCAGCTTCAACTTTTCTTGGATTTGATAGTTGTTCATTAACGGTGACTTGAAAGCTTCTATTGTATAGATATGAGTTTATTATTTTTACGAGATATGCAGGGGTGTTGTAGTTGATCCTTTTGAAGGTTAAACCTGTATGCCAGACTTGGTCAAAGGCTTTCTGGATATCCAGGAAGACCACACCAGTATTTTGACTTGACACATTTTTCAACATACAACCATGACATTGTCGAAAAAGGGCTTTGTGTACCCAGTATAGTGAAAAGGCTGCTCAGTAGCGTGCATATGTTAATATTAGCACTGTGACATCACAATGGATACCATGGGGATGCGCGCCCTCAGTGTCAAGACAACTTAAAAAGAAGGAAGGACGCATTTCCAGATATTCCCTGCAAGTGCAAGTGAAAACGTACGTTCATAATAGCTACAAGATATCATCAGGATGCCTTTATTCGTTTTAAGATGATCGGCAAGCTTGAAGAGGGGTGTAATTTGACGATTGTTAGACAAAAGTTTGGAATTGACGAAAGTGTAGTTTCAAGAGCTTGGAAAGCTTTTCAAATTGCAGGCGCAGATATAAAAAAGGCTGGCGGTGGTCGACCGAAGAAAACAACGTCAAGTGTTGACCGTTATATCGTTTTGCTGGCAAAAAGTCCCCAGGTTAGAGATCGAGCAACATTGCTCAGTAGCCGCAAATGCCCACTGGATGTCGGGTATCACGGTTTACTGTTGTCAGGAGTCTGTATAAGGGTGGTCTATTTGCCGTTGTTCAGAACGCTGCATACCATTAACAGTAGTCCATCGGTGGCACCATTTGCAGTGGTGTCAAGAACTCAAAGATTGGACATCTCATCAATAGAGTCACGTTCTGTTTACTGATGAGAGTCGTTTCAGTCTGAGCAATGATTCTCGGCGCTTGATATGGAAGTAGGTAGGGACCCGGTTTCATCCCACCTACATCAGATCGTTAGGAAAGTCCTGGAGAGCTTGTGTGAGGAGACAATATGTTGAATGGACGAATGGAGCTTTGTATTTTCGACAGTGGCTCACTTACCGGGGATCGTTACTACCATGAAATTATCCTCCCACACATGCGTCTGTTCCGAGATCATTGGTCCAGGCTCTATTTTTGTGAACGACAATGCACGTACACATAGGACCTCCGCTATTAAAGAGCTTCTAGAAACTGAGGATATCGGCGGAATGGATTGGCCAACGTGCTTCCCTCATTATATCCCATCGAACATGTATAGGATGCTTTGGAGAAACGTCTGGAAGCAAGATGGTATCCTCCGGAGAATACCAGACAGCTGAAACAGATGCTCCTTGAAGAGTGGCAACTATTACTTCAAATACTGTTAGATAATTTTATTGAGTATGAACAGACAGTGTCACGCAACCATTGCAGTTGTAAGAGATCATATCCCTTTCTAACGGACTTGAGTTTTCTGTTCTTCCTCATGGCCAGGCAATGTTTTTTACCAATACATTCTGCCGATAAAGTTTTTTCTGTTTTGTTCCATAATTGGTATGCGTGCAATTCCTTTCTTTTGGATACTATGTTTTCATCAACTTGTGCAAAATAGTGCATCTGTATTTGTGAATTTCAAGTTACCCCATTGATTTTTTTCGGAATTATGGTACAATCTGATAATCTCAAGTTTTGAACACAAATGTTTTATTGTAATGGTAGAATTACTCCATCCTTTGATTCATACTAGAATATTATTTGGAAATTGGTATGATAAGGATTCATATATTTGGTGGAGACCAGGTTTTTTTTAAATTAATTGAGATGTTCTAATTTTATCATCACTTTATTTGCGTCTGAAAAAAATATTTTCTCTTTCATTGCCATTATCTAGGATTCCGCAGTCTCAGGCAGTGGACTTTGTTGCTGCAGTCCAACTGTGTGACGATATCGTAAAAGAACTCGAAATAATTTGCAATCAATCAGAGATGACTTTCAATTCTATTTTCCTAAAATCGGAATCTGCCTTAAAACTAATAATAGATGAGGGCTATAGAATTATTCTTCTAGGACTAGCAAAGGAACAGACTCTTCATTCTAACACTTCAGCAGAACCACACGAATCTTACTTTAGGATAATAATTTTAATCAGTTTTTGGATGATGTAATTTTATATTTTGAAGAAAGATTCATAAAACACAAGGCAGTGATTAACCCATTAAATATTTTAGTCATACCGCGGAAAGACCTCATATCCCTGCAGATAGAAGTAAATTAGAAATACTTATAGAAAGATGTTCTTTATATTTGTCAGACTTTAGTATAAGTATTTTGATTGCAGAATATCAACTATAAAAAAAGAAATTTCTGGCATAACAAATTATATAAATCCTTGAGCAATTTTAAATCGGTGAAATAAGATTGGTATGGCGTATTCTTTAATTTGAAATGCTATAGAAGCTTTACAGGAGGGCAATGTAGATAATTTCCCCGAATATCCATCAACTTTTAAAAATTTTAGTCACTTTGGAGGGAAATTGCAACATATACTATTGCAAGATCGTTTTTAACAATGAAGTATTTAGAAAACTGTTTAAGAAATGAGTAATGCGCTTAAATGAGCTTTATGTGTTCGTTATACATGTATCAAAATATATCTGCAACTGAATATGAAGTCTTCAATATTTTGCAAAAACAAACGATGAATATATATAATTTTTTGAAAACAATTATGTATATAGTTTTTCCATTTCATTATACTCGAAACTTTCTAACCATTTTTTTTTTAAATTGTAACTGTTTCTTTAATGATAAAACTGTCTTGATCCATTTTTCAAGGATGCTGAATTTCACCGATTCTGGTAAGTAGGAATTTTTGTTCTCAAGGTTTTTTTAAATCGTTTTTCATAAGTTACCTTTATTTTTGTAAAATTTTTAAATTGATAAAAAATTATATCATTCCATGAACAGTTTTAAATAAGCGAAATAAGACTAATATCGCGTATTCTTTAGTTTTTCCATATGGTGATTCTAAAGTGAAGGAGTTGCTTTTTCTACGGCTATATGCACCCATCCCTCGCCCTTCGAAAAAAAATTAATTTTTGGGTACGCTATTGGCACAAAGTTTAATTACTGATAATTTGACAGGAATGAAAAAGCTAATAAAACAGGAGAATAAAGTTTGGAAAAAGTCATCGCTTTTCATGAAAGATCTATTGCACAGTCTCTTGTGATGATAAAATATATAGTAAACTCTCTGTAATCTTGTAAATCCGGGACCACTTCCGTGCCAGATTATCGAGCATCAATATTGTTTAAACGGGAATACCAAATATAAAAATCATTCTAGATAAATATTTAAAATATTGAAAGATGTATTTACCATATTTACGCACATTCTGAACAGTGTAGACGGAACAAATATACGATAAATTATTTCATCTCATTTTAGCTGCTACAAAATTAAAATCAAACATTGAACCTTAAATTGCTAGAATAATCTTGTATTGATAAAAAAAAAACACAGTTGAAAATAAAAATAGTACAATTGTTAGTTAAAAAAATTGTGACAAATTCTCTAGGACATGCTTTCACTTATTAGCTCTATTAACACTGAAAAACACCTACTGGGCTTCAAGAACTTTTTATTGTACAGAACACAGTTTATTGTAATATTGTGCAAACATGATATATAACCCGTTAGAAAACAAGATATATTGTGCCCGAGAAATAAACACTGAGTGATAATGCGAGCAACGCGCGTCACAACATGGCCGTCAAACTAACAAACTTCCGGATCCATACGAAACAATCGATACCGAACGCCTCGATCGGTGCCAGATTACAGAATATGGCGAGCCATCGAATTCCGGATTAAAGAGCACTTACTGAATTTTGAACTAATTGGTTTGGCTTTGTTAACGTCGCACAAGAAGTAACACGAGAGCTATTAGCGACGGACCTAACAATTTTGAACCTTTGTCAAGAGACCGTACACCCGAGCTGTCATCCCCTCTCCTAACTTCCACACCACGCCTTTGGAGGACTTTGGGCAACTAAAGATTCAACGTGCATCAGCCCCGGTTACACGGCCTGCCTTTAGTGGCATCAAGGCCCGAACCCACGACTCGACGAAACCCACATGACTCCAGTCCGCTGCCTTAACGACTACGCTACCGCGGCCGAATTTGGAACTAAGCGGTGCGGGTGCGCTAATAACACAAGGAAAAAAAATGTATTACTTTTCTTTCTATTTAAAAATGTATTACGTATTTAAAATTTTATTACTTTTCAGAAAATCAAATGAATTCCAGTTTGAACTTAAATTTATTTTAAATATTTAAATAAATTTCTTTCAGATTTTTTTTTTTTTGTTGATTTTTAAGCAACTTGTTTACTTTTAATTTATA
>BMAW01002564.1:231354-263893 GCA_019974015.1 Nephila pilipes | reverse complement strand
TTATGCGGTTGCATAAAATTATGGATATAGTACCTTTAAATTATTCTAGGTGAATTTGACCTTTTTTATGAGATTTTTCATAATCTCTTTTATGTAGACCGTTTCGTGGCCACGGTAGCCTAATGGTCATGATTGTGGATTCTCGTCCTGATTCCCCTAAAGACTCGCCGTGTAGCCGAAGCTGATGCATGCTAACTCTGTCGAGGCTCAAAGTTCTCACTTTGGCGTGGTGTGGAAGTTACGAGAGAGAGGTGCCAACTCGGGTGTCATCCTCATAACTTCACAGAGGTTCAAAATTACGAGTCCGTCGCCAATAACTTTCTCTTTGCTTCCAATGCGATCTTAATAAAACCAATTAATTAATCTGTAGACTTTCTCTACTGCATAAAGCGAAACCTTTTTATGCTGCTTTATTTCTTCTCTATGGCATGAAAGAAAAAAAAATTTGTATTTATTCAGAGTTTCGTTTCCCCTTTAGTATCACCCATAGGACAATATAGTTTTGAGATTGATTTATTGCATAGTTATGGCGCAAGAGCCTAATCAGACTAAATTGCGCCAAACAATTGTTGATTTTAGAACAGTCTGTAATTTAGTTAAATCTGATACGCGATTGTTAAAATAATTGGTCATTAAAACTAGTTTGAAAAAAAAAAGTTCGTTAATGATTAGATAAATCTATGATGAAGTAAAAAAGTTAAATGTGATGTAGAAATCCAATTTTGAGTGAGAACACAAATAAATTATGGTGGGTTTTTTTCTCCCACCAAATCAGATAATTGTAGAACGGTTTTTAATTTGGTTTTTATTAACGTCACACTAGAAGCAACACGAGGGCTATTGGCGATGGACCTCGTAATTTTGAGCCATGGTCAAGTGACGAGAACGACATCTGAGCTGGCACCCCTCTCTCCTAACTTCCCCACCACGCGACGACTTTGGGCCCGTCAGATTTAACGTGCATCAGCCCCGGCTACACGGCGTGTCTTCAGCGGCCAAGTATCGAACCCGCGACGGAACGAAAACCGCCGGCCACGAATCTGAAACTATGACCACTAGGCTATCGCGGCCACTAATTGTAGAACAGATAGTGCGACGATAATGATGAAACACCGGGCATATAATAAAAATGTGATGCACGGTGTGTGGGACATAGCAAGAAGGACACTCGGTGCCGCACCCAATAAAAGATACTTAAGAAGTGTAAATCATGTATGTCCCATCCAAAGGCGAGTCAACATGACGTCCGTACAGTTTTGAGAGATAAGTAGTCTCAATTATTACCATTTCCCTTTGTTAGGAAGACAGAAAGTGCCTAAAAGTGTTTCTACTACTATAAGGGATCATCTGTAGAGTTTGGAGGACAAGGTCACAAGAAGATTTCGGGAATTTTCGAAAAGTGAGCCTAAATTCCATCCCCTCTCTTATCCCATCACTGCTGATATTGACGCAGCACCTCAGGAGCAGCAGCATGATCTTATTGACATGCTGTCAGATCACACTGCGAGAGAAATGTTTCATGCTCAAGGTTAGAGCATATGATTCTTACAAATCTTTTTCAATAGAAACATTTCCATGTATGAAGATATTAGCTGAGAAAATGTTCTCAATATTTGAGTCCGCATATATTTGTGAGCAAAGTTTTTCTTGCCTGAAGATCAACAAGAGTAAATATAGATGCTCTTTGACGAACATTAACTTGCAGGTTGTGAAGAGAATCTCCACATCTCCCGCCCGATTTCAAAAAAATTGTAGAAAAGCGTGATAGGGTACATTTATGTCATTAAACATTCTAAAATTAAATGTGCTTGTAGCTATAGATGATATGAAATTATCACAATAAGCAAGTTGAATAAAACTGTCACTATTTTATTTATTGATTTTTCGATTGATGCCTTTTCTGAAATGCTCAGTTTTCTAATGAATACGATCTTTTTGAAAGATGTTGCTCGCCGCTGACCACTTAGTGGAAGTGGTCCCCGAGCCGAAACAATTGACTTGGTTTCATGAACGGCGCACAAGAAGCAACACGAGAGCTATCAGGAACGGAACTCGTAATTTCGAACCTCGGTCAAATGACGAGGATGACATATGAGCCAGGAACCCCTCTCCTAATTTCCACATCGCGCCAACTGGAGAATTTTGGGTCTTGACAGATTTAACGTACATCAGCCCCGGCTACACGGCGGGTCTTTCATGACATCAAGGCTCGAACCCGCGACTCGATGAAAACCACGGGCCGCGACCATGACCACTAGGCTACCTCGGCCACCGAAACAATTGGTCATTCCTTGTCTAAACAATGATGAAAGCTCACTTATATTAGTACAATATTAATTTTTAAACGTATTTGTTGAGTAAAGATTTATTCTTTTTAATTGTACGGCTATAATATATAATTGCATTTATCTCATGACATATTCAATTGAATAATTTATCGTTGCTTTGAATTCAATATTTATTAACAGAATATTGTTTTAGAATTCATGAATTTCCCCTACTAAAATATTTTATCGTTAAATTTCACTTTAACAGCTGCAAACGGTATATTTTTGTTAGCTGTGATAATTCATTATCTTATTCAATATTTTAATGTTAATAATTGGCATTGTTTCGTACATTATTTTTTTTTTTTTTTTTTTTTTTTTGGATAGATATAGTACGGGAAATATAATAAATAAAATGAGATTCGTGGAAATAGTGAATTTAATTTAGAAATTTCTTTTATGACAAGGTTATATTTTAGGGGTAATGGTATTACCAATTAATAAAGCACATATAGCCTTTTTAGAATTCAACTCTATTCTTCATATCAATCTTTCAACCGGTCATTAAGAACTATAATACTCCATTCTTTTTCAACATCGCAGTTGATTCAAAGCAAAAAGAAATAATTTAAATATATGAATGTTAAACACATTAATTAAGAAATAGCAGGAATAAATCGTGATTTTGTGAGCACTGAGATAAATTTCAAATGATTCATCACAGACGAAACAATAAATTAATCCGAATAACAGACTAATGAAGAAGTATATTCCAAGCCGTCATCAATCATAAATAAAATTCTTAAGTTGATGACTGATGTTCGGCGCATGCTCAGAACGCATCATACGAGAAATGTTTTGGTTCGCGGGACAATTCAGAACGCTTTTTTGATAGATAGCTGTGTGCAGTGAAAGCGGGAAGAAATGGGCTTAACGTCGTTATCAACATTGATTGTTTTGTATTTGAGTATCAGTTCAATATGCGGGGCAAAAGCGGGTATGTATATACTAATTTTTCATCGGTATTTTTTCATGAATATATATATTTATTATTAATCGCATTTGTGATTCATTTGCAAATATCGTTGAAGATCTTAATGTGAAATTTAACGAAAAACTTCGTATTTCGAAATATTTAGTGAATTAAGCGGAAATAGAAATGTTAAATGATTTTCAGAAAGGAAATCTTTTGGATCATGTGCGGAAATGAATATTTATAATCTTTAAACACAATTTAACAAAAAAAAATTATAGCATAATTTGAAATTTTTGTTTCATTTAAGATTTGTAAAATATTTTTTTTATTTATATTTGTATAAATGGGGCGAAATAAAATGAGATCCGATATATACTTTCAAATACGAATTGAGTCTTCGGTGTTTGAATTTCGGTGGTGATATCGGAAAAATTTTCACATACTTCTGGTGAATTAAATTTGATTGAACTATTTAACTAATATTTTGGATTGAAGTGTTATGTAATTTTCTCTTCCATTTTATGTTCGATTTGCTAGAAATGTTGTTTATTATGCAGATATGAGTATTAATCAGCAGGTTAGTTTGCTTACGGCAGTAAATCAAAACAATTTTATGGTTTTGAATTGTCAAATGAAATTAAGTTTTTCTTGGTATCACAATGCTTTCAAAGGTTTCATTACTAGGTATGCAATTGAATTTTTAATACCTAAAAGGTATTTTCAAATAATTATAATTATTGCGATTATTATGAATATATTCTTCGGTCTTCTTGAAATGAGATTCCTATTGGCCTTTAGTATAAAGGGGCCTAGGTGCAAGAAACCTTTTGAGGTCCTCCTAAATGTCTTAACGTAAAAGTAAAAAATAAACGCAAACAGATATTACTGATGCATGTTTATTTAATGCGTAATTTTTTGCTTGCATATTAATTTCTTCAGAAAAATTAAAAAAAAAAAAATTGCAATTTCTTTTTCGATGCTTAACATAGCAAGTTCGTTTAATCATTCTGCACACATGCTTGACTAAAAAATGCAGTTACGGGAGTTCCCCGAATCAAATAAAAACTACCCATTCGCATCATTAAGAATTAGTTGGAGAGGGAGAGAGAAGATTGTCGAAATTCATAGATCTTTTATAATAATGTTTACGATGAAATGAACTTTACTTCATACTGATAACGGTAGGTAAATTATCAAATTTTCACTCGCAAGACTGCAATATTTTAGTACTTGATGCCATTGGGCCTCTCACAATCGCCGAACCCCGGTGCGTAGCATCCCCTCCCCCCAAGATGGCCGGCCCTGATTGGCCATAAATTACCTAAAATGTGAAAAAAAAATACTGATTTTATTTAAATTTATAAGTTGAACAATTTTTGTAAATTGGAACACATTATAGTTAGTAATTTTAATGATACGTATTTTATTCCTAATTTATTGTGATATTTCCGAAGTCGGTATTTTGAAACTATTTAACAAAAGAGAGAGAGAGAATATTAATTTTTTTAAGCGTAAATCGTGGAGAAGTTCATGGAAAAAATAACGTGTGCTTATTTAATTATAGACGTATGGATGAAAAGTATTTAATTTAAATTGTATTCAGATTCTCTATTACGAAACTGAAAACTTTAAATTTTATTAATGGCAAAAGAAAAAGTTTGTAAAATATTCAATTCTTAACTGCTGTAAATTTAATGTTTCCTTACTCAATATGTTTTTCCAATGTGTTTACTTACAATCTTTCTCATTTATAAAGCTGAATCTTGTAGTTGAATTTTGGTTGATCTAGGTTTTGTTTATCCCAGTACGTAATTCCTATCTTCAAGCGCACTCGAAATTTAACACTGTATATAATAACGACGGAGAATAAAATGTATGAATAAATAATGCACCTGTTTCAATCAATTTCCATGAACGTGGAATTTGTAAATTGCATGTAATTACATCGGCATTGATAAAGATCGTTATTACATTTTATGTTTGATCAGTCAACATTTAGTTACTAATTATCATAGTGTAAAATCTTAACCTCCTTAACTAACACCGCTAAATTATATAATTTTAAAACAAAAAAAAATGAATATAATAACGGATGGTAAGACAAAAATATATATATATAAGGGTAATCTTATTGTAATGTAGTTGCCCCGAACATGGTGAAATTGGCAAGTATTTGGCGCAAAAACGTTTAGCAGAAAATCAAATTAGTACTAAAATTTGTTTTATTGTTATGCATACAAAAAGGGCGATGAAGAGCGTATGATGATATTTATATATATTTCCTTCTCATGAATCAAATGGTCTGCGTGAGCAATCGCTAATGCACATTAAATCTGTCGACTTCTCCCGTTGGTGTGAAAGTTAGTATAGAGAGAGGTGCCATTCTCGTCGATTGCTAATCGTTGAAAATTACGAAGTCCATCGCCAATAACCATCATGTTGTTTCCATGCTCGATATTAATAAAACATTCGGTCAATCATTCGTATCCATGTCTTGATGCCAATGACTTACTTGTACAGTTTAAAAAAATATTCTTAAGGAATTATTAGCAAAATAAAAGATCATATTGAATTATGTTGCTTGTTTTACGTGTTTTTGTTGTAATACAACGTGTTCACATTAAATTGACCAACTAATGCCAAAATTTTAACATTGAACATTTTATCTTGCCAGTGTGGCCGCGGTAGCCTAGTGGTCGTGGTTTCGGATTTGTTGCCGGCGATTTTCGTTCAGTCGCGGGTTCGATTCTTGGCTACCAAAGACCCGCCTTGTAGCCGGGGCTGATGCACGTTAAATATGTCGAGGCCCAAAGTCCTCCAAATGGCGTGATGTGGAAGTTAGGAGAGGGGGTGCCAGCTCAGCTGTCGTCCTCGTCACTTGACCGTGGTTCAAAATTACGAGGTCCGTCACCAATAGCCCTCGTGTTGCTTCTAGTGCGACGTTAATAAAAAACTAAACTAAAATTTTATATTGCCGGTGGCGTTGCTGTGACGGTTAAAACGAATGGACGAATTAAATTATTTTGTAAACCAGTCAACAAAGCTCGGTTCGCTAAAGTTATTACATTTAAATAATTCTTGGTAATTATAGTTTTATGGTTTTGTCTCAAAGAGAAGAACATAGAATCAATTGTGGAAAAGAAAAAAAAATTTCTAAACAGACCTAGTAATATGCCCTTTTCTATGTGTGTGAATAAGCTTCCTCCTCCTTAAAGCGTAATTTAAATTCTTTACTCCTGAAAAAAAAACCTTTTTAATTCTTTAAATTCATGACTATTAATCGTTCATCCAAATTTTTTGTTATACGATAATTTTTTTCCTTATCGAGGTGGCTTAGTGTTTAAAGTTATAAAATTCAAGCCTGCATTTTATCAGAGAGCGTTGTTTGAAATAATGTAGACTGCTGAATGATGAATTCAGTTTCGGCAAAAAATCATCATGCGATGTCCTGAGGGACTTACCTTCTATAGGTAGGTATACAAATCATCCCCCCCCCCCCGTGGCATCTGTATGATCTTTTTCTTTCGCTTGAGATTAACTGTTTGTGGTAAACACGGGGGACTGGCCCCTGGATACCCCAGAGATCCTTCTCTGTTCATCTGGTTGTTGAACAACTCTGAATTATGCACACTGAATTTTCGAAATAGGCAACATGTATCTCAATCTGGCTGACATTGGTATGTGTGTTGTTTTTACAGCACAGATACACTTAGTCACAAAAGTATAGTATGTACTTCATATCTCAGGTCAAAAAGACCAAATTTTAAATATATATATATATATATCTTTGGAGAATAAATCTTTATTGATTGCGAATTACGCTTCAAGAAAATGGAAAATGAAGTTTGCCTTAATTAACTTTACAATTTTAAAGATCATTTTCTTATCTTCCAATAAAAACGTGCAACACAAAAGTATGTATGCAATCTGAACATTTAGTGATTATAAGTCTAGATACACTTCTTTATGATTATGTTGTATGTTACGGATAGTTCTGAAGGTTTTTTTTTTACAATTTTCTATGTTAGACGCTAAATAATTATATAATTTACTGATGGTTCCTCGAGGAAAGGACTTATCACAAGATCTGAAAGTTTTAATTTTTAAACTGCACTTGGAGAACAAGTCTCAACGGGAAATCTCTAAGATCATAGGGAAAAGTCCTGCTACAATGCAAAAAGTTATTGAAAATTTTTGGACTGAGGGCAGTACTAGAAACAAGGTTAGAACTGATCAACCCCCCATATTCACCGATAAAAAGTCGGGATATAAAAAAATTAGGAAAAATGCAAATATTAATGCTTCAAAATTAAAATCAGATGTAGAAAAACATTTGAGTAAATCTTGCAATCAAGAGACAATTCGCCGTTTGCTTCGAAAGGCAGGACATCATGGTCGGAACATGTGAAGAAAACTATTCGTAAGCAAAGTTAATCTCAAAAAGAAACTTACCTTTGCAAAAGCGAATGTAAAACAGGACCAGATTTTCTGGAGTTCTGTAATTTTTTTTCTTTTCTTTTTTGATGAGAGTAAATTCAACATCTGTGGATTAGATGAACACCAAAAAGTGGAGAATAGCAAATGCAGAGTTCGAACCGAAGAATAGGAGAGGAACTGTTAAACAAGGTGGTGGTTGATTTATGGTTTGGGGTTGCGTGTTAGCGTATGGTGTAAATAATTTAGTAATAATAGATGGAATAAGGAATCAATTAAGTTGTCTGAACATTTTAATAGATAACACATCAATCAATAACTCCCGAGACTAACCCAGAGATGGCGCTCGTAGTAAACCAGTAACCAGGTCTTTCTAGAGTACTAACCTTTGCTTGAAACGTGTCAAAATTTTAAGTCGATCGGACCAGAAACAGCTGAGTTATCGAGGTTGGAGTAAAGTCGTTTTGTAGTTTGTTTAAAAAATGGAAAAAACCGAGTTTCGTGTTCTGATAAAACATTGTTTTTTAATGGGTAAAAACACCGTGCAAGCGAAACAATGGATTGAAAAATGTTACCCGGACTCTTGTCCATCAAAAGCAACGATTTGTCGGTGGTTTGCCGAGTTTAAACGTGGTCGTACCGACACAAATGACGCGGAACGCTCGGGTAGACAGACCTGTGGAAGCCGTTACACCGGAAAATGTGAGTGAAGTGACAAAAATTATAATGAAAGATCGTAAAGTGAAGCTCCGTGAGATTGCTGAGATGACACAGATATCATATGGAAGTGTATTTACTATCCTTCATGAAAAATTGAGCATGAAAAAGGTTTTTTCCAAGTGGGTGCCGCGATTGCTTTCGATGGAACAAAAACAGCAACGAGTCGATGATTCAGAAAGCTGTTTATCGCTATTTACTCGCAACAAAAAAAGATTTCTTGCGAAAAAAAAAAAAGATTTGGAAAAGCGTTGGAACGATTGTATCACCCTAAAAGGTGATTAACAAAAGGTGTTATGTTGATGAATAAAAAAAAAATTTGCAAAAAAAATGTTGTTTTCAATGTTAGTCTCCGGAGTTATTGATTGATGTGTTAATCTACGTCATAGCGCTATAAAATTAGGACTTCAGATATCGTTTATCTTTCAGCAAGGTAATAATCCAAAACATAAAGCTCGAACTGTACAAGAATGGCTGCTCTACATTTTTCAAAAACAGTTCAAAAAATCTCCTCAATCTTCGGATATTAACCCCATTGAATACCTTTGATAGACAAATTAAGAAACAAGATAAAAAAAAAGTAAGAAGGATCTCATAAGTGTACTTTAGGAGAAAATATCATTGTGACCCATAATTTAGAGAATTTAATGTCTTCAAGATTAAAAGCAGTGTTAAAAGCTAAATTCTACCCTACTAATTACTAATTTTTAGTTTTAGCAAAAAAAAACTTGTAAAAATTATCTTTTTCTCTTTCCCTGTTTTCCTGCATACTTATTTTTGTGACATGAATTACATGTTAATTTCGAGTTAAACTATTTTTGCAAATTATATGATTGTATTTTTGTGATATTTTTCGTATTAAAATTAAATTTAAGTTAGCGGTTTTTTTTTTAAATACATTAACATTTTGAATGTAATAGGATTATATATCTCTTATTCTTTGAAAAACATCAACACTATGTCTGTGCATACTTACTTTTGTGATTCAGTGTATGTGCGTTCTTTTGGTTTTACGATTTTATTATTTTTATTGTAGTTTTACTTGATTAATTAAAAAATTCATTAATACTAATCTTCCAACTTATTAAAGATTCAAAATTACGGGGTCCGTCGCCAATAGCCCTCGTGTTGCTTCTAGTGCGACGTTAATTAAGCCAAGCCAACTTACTAAAATTAGTATAGAGACTATATGTTACAAAACATTTGAATAAACTCGTTATTTTATACGATGCATCAAGTTCATTACTCCTTCTGAGTAAGCTTAAAAAAGTATAATATAAATACATAAATAATTAACCGAATTACCGTTAAAAGCAGAGTCGGATTACCAATAACAATTTAAGTTTAAAATTCGCAATTTCCCCATCAACTGGTTGTTCCTGTGGTGCAATCCCTAATTCCAACTTTCAGACTTATTTCAAAGCCAATATGGCTCAAAAGTAGCGAGTCGCCTGCTTTACAAAAATTGTCGATCGGACTTGCCTTGACCTGTATCAGTCAATATCTTAAATTGAGAAGTTAATTGATTTTGAAGATACCGGAAGTCGATGTTAAAGACGAGAGTCGGAATAATTCTTTTCACTCCCGAAAGCAAGAATGAGCTGACTCGCAATTTTCGTTTTATTTCGTTTCCGGATGCATTTTTCATCTCACAGTTCTTACAGAATTGCATTTCCGTTTAAAATATTTTTTCTCTGTGTATAACTAATGGAATACTAAATAATCTATAATATATAGAACACTATACACGTTCGACTATATAAATATAATAAGAAATATTTGAATTGTACTAATTAATATATATTAAAGAAATTCGAACTCTGAGAATTTTTCAATTGGCTTGATATGTATGGAAATTTGCTGAGTGTGTACGTAGTTGTGGCACTATATTCACTAGATATTGATTTAAAATAGCAAGGACTGAAGTAAATGTGCTATGTTAATTAAACTGTATGTTTATCATATTCAGTTGCTACTTCAGTCTAATTCGATTTGATTTTTGCTAATATTTTCTTAAACGATTATTTAAAATTAATTAATTTTCTGAAATTTGAATGTGAGAGATATTATCCAGTCCAACGTTAAGCTGTGACTAATTAAACAAACACTTTGGATTCCATCTACTAGATATTTTGAGTTCGTGAGTGTGTTGTTAATCCTATGGAATTTATACTCTCTTTAAACTTGAACTCTAGTATTTATTTGAATGCAATTAAATACATACAAAGGCGCCAACATTAATGATGGTTTATTTAAAATTATCTTTTTTTTCTCCGAGTTTTGAATATAGCTTATATCAATTTTAATAATTAGTTTGTGGATTTTAAAATCCTTAAAAATATCATCTAAAGAAAAAACGTTATTCCGCAGAAAACTTGGCCGCAGTAGCCTAGTGGTTAAGGCATCGGATTCTCGGCCGGCGGTTTTTGTCGAGTCGTGGGTTCGAGTCCTGATGCCACTAAAGACTCGCCGTGTAGTCGGGGCTGATGAACGTTAAATCTGTCAGGGCCCAAAGTCATCCCATTGGCGTGATGTGGAAGTTAGGAGAGGGAGCGACATCTTAGGTGTCGTCCTCGTCACTTCACCGAGGTCCTTCGCCAATAGCCTTAATGCTGTTTGTGGCGCAACGTTAACAAAATCCAAACCGAACCAAAATATACGGAAAACTGTAATTTATGTACTTTCGGATTTACTTCGGTACTTTTAAAAATGCATTAATCTAGCTTTGAAACAGAAAGTAGAAATACATTCCATAGAATAAACATTACGTTCCCGAATTCAAAATGGTCGATACGAAAAGAGCGTTAAAATTATCTATTAAACGACACCTTACCGACGAGGACGACTCCTTATTATAATGTAATAAAGTAAATGGCAACTTTGCTGTGCCCTTGTATGTTATTGGATTCAATTTCTATCATGAGTTCAATAATATAGTCACTAAATTACAAAGTCAAAGGGAGCGGAATGTAGTTAAACCAAATTAATTTATTTTCATTCAAGTTATAAATACTTTAAAAATTAAATCGCAACCTACTCTCTCTCTGTCTATTTTGCTAAACGCGCCTGAATTATTGTCTGGAATATAAATTTAATTTGTTTCTTACCAATTCATTCGGGTTCGAGTGAGTAAATAAATTGGAATTGAGGATATGATCATTGTTTCATTTTCCAATTTCATCCAGGATCTCAAAAAACCGCGTTTCAAATAACGGAAGACTTGATTCGGACGCCTCTTTTTTCACTGGTTCAGCACTAATTTCTAACTTTTTGAATAACCAACTCTCAGTATTAAATTCTTCTTAGTTTTTATATGCATCTGATCAAATCTATTCATAATGCTTTATAATTTCAATTTTATCTGTATGTGAATCACGTTTCAATTTATTGGTAGGGATTTTATCTCCCAACTATACGAATCGAAAAGTCCCCAAGGTTAGTGAAATAGACCAATGTTACTACTTATTCTTATATATGCAGACGTGACGTTATTAAATGTCGGAAATGAATAATGAGAGAAAATATCGTACACAAAAGGATTTAAATTCATGAAACTTATAATAAAAAAAAGGATACGTTATGACTCATTGGCAGTGTTGATAATAAAATAGAACTCGCCTTAACTGTTTTTATATGTTATTGCAATCGTCTTTCTTGTAGATTGGAGATACCTCGTTGAAATCATGATGTGATCAGATAACCACATGTGGTCGCGGTACCTGAATACTCATGATCGCGAGTCTCGTGATCGGTACTTTTCAAATTATTATCGTTATTTATAGTATTACATGAGATTATATTTAGATGTTTGTGAAAGGATATTTTCACCATGATAATTCAAGCAGTTTAGTTAGTGGATGAATAATTAAACGAAGTAAATAAAATAATAAATCAGCGATTTTGAACCGATGGCCATGAATATATATTAAAAATCTCCAAAGAAATTAAGAAACAAATTAATATTTATGTATATAAATACGCTTTTAAAAATAAAAACGTCTGTAATTGAGTACACTAGTAGTTAAAACACATTAATTTCAAAATTAGTTAAAACTTCTGAAAGAATGGATAAAAACAAAAACGAAACCTTGCTTATTAAGTTCACCGATATATCCATTTTTGTAATTAATATGGATTAATTTTATAAGTAAATGTGCAGTCTTCACAAGTGAAAGAAAAAAATAATAGCATTTTATTTTTAGTATTCTTAATGATAGATTTACGGGACCCGTAATTTTGACGGGTTTCTCATTTCTTACTGAAAAATTCCGAACATATGAACATTATTATGTACTTATTATATATTGGTTTTTAATGAGGTATTGTATTTAATATATATCTGTATTCATTTTATCCGAAATACATATATTTTTTTTTATTTCTGTATGCTGTATTATTTTTACGAAAATCAGTCAAATTGATAGATATTTTATAATCAATTGTTTCATTTGTTGCGGGATAAGGTTACTTATTTTGTACTCAATCGTTTCATTTGTTGCAGAATAACAAGAATTGAGAATGAGTTAGAAAAAACCCATTAATGTAAAAATAACGGTTATTAAGCTGCAATACGTCAGCAAGCAACTTTGAACCGTTTGTTAATAATGAAAAGAGCCAAGCCTTATCAAAATATCATAGACGATAATTTCAACCATGCAATTAGCAAAGAAAGGATGTCAAGTTAGGAAATTTCGTGAAGATTATTTATTTATAGTACAAAATTAGAGAAAAGTGATTGTATTATAAATAAACTTAGCAAAATCGTAAACTAAGTGAATTTTGCAAAAACGGAAGTGGAATTTATTTACTTATGCAAAATTTTTAATTTTTCAAAGTAGGTTGATATATTATCCATAAAGAAATATCTTTGTGCATTTATGTTTCGCCTATTTTATAATTTGATTCTCACCTGTATTTCTCTTCAACTAACCTTTTGAACCTTTGCTATGAAGTCATTTGATTTCAGAACCTCGCCTTGTGGAGTGAACCATGACTTTTGTAAATTAGAACTGATACATTGAAATGCATTGAATGATAGAGGATTAGATCGGACAGCCATTAATGCCCATATATTGTATGAAGTTACTCACTGGAGTAAACATTGGGAAATAATTTTATTTTTCAACTTCCTGAGGAACTTACCAGTGATCTCCGAATAAAATAGTGATTCATTGTCATTTATGCAAAACTTTAATGTATGAAGTCTTGTTACGTTGGATATTGTAAGAAAAACAGTTCTAGTAATTATTTATGTTAAGTGTAACAAGATGCTTTCGGACGATGTGCATTAGAATTGAGTTTACTTGTTCAAATAATACCCAAAAAACCTAGTATGAAAATAATCTTGTTTAAATTATTCCTATTCTGAAGAAAAACACTTTTTTGAACATTTCCTTTATTCTTTTTTTTTTTTTTTTGCACGGATCAAGTGCAGTATTTTAATTTTTTTTTAAAGAAACATACTAAGCATCATAATACTGTATTCTCTCGATAATCCGGTAAAACTGTAGATATCGCGGACCATACCACTGCTTCGTTACGACTTTCAGGTCAGCTATTTGGACCACGTACCTCTCTATTGACTGAGAGTTTTGGTATTTTTCATGATTTTTTTTAAAATAATACTTGGAAGATATGTATTTTAACCTTTTTTACTATAAATTTCAAATTGTTCTTATTCATAGTAAAGACTCTATTTAAATGTACTAAGAATTAGTATTTAATGAGGAGTTATTGAAAAAAGCGTGTTTAAAATTTAAAAAAGTAAGTTTCGCTGAAGAAAACATCATTTTCATGGCTGGTATTCTGGATCATCATTCTAAATATGATTCAGTTAACTATGACGAAGAATCACTTCTTCTAAATCATCTGCATTTCATAAATCTATAAATATTTTAAGAGACATCGTAAAACAGAACAAATATGGCTACCGAACGCCTAAATTTGAGTTCTGATTTCAGCTCTTCTTATACACTTACTTCTGTTTGGTGTTGCCATCTATAATTTTCGGTTCTAATCGGTACTTTTACAGCTCAGACAGTTAAAAGTTGACTCCGAGAGACTCTCAGACCTCAAAGTGTTATCGAAAACGCCGTACTACAGGAAAATGACAAAACGCATTTATATAGAAAAAGCAATGTAGTATGGTTTAAAATTTGATACTGCACTCTCTCTCAAAGTATCAAATACACGAAGCGACTAAAATTGCAACATAACACATTATTCCAGGGCCGCGGTAGCCTAGTGGTCAAGGTCGTGGACTAGCGGCCGGCGGTTTTCGCTCAGTCGCGGGTTCGATCCTTGGCCGCCAAAGACCCGCCGTGTAGCCGGGGCTGATGCACGTTAAATCTGTTCGGGGCCCAAAGTCCTCCCGTTGGCGTGGTGTGGATGTTAGGAGAGGGGGGTGCCAGCTCAGGTGTCGTCCTCGTCACTTGACCGTGGTTCAAAATTACGAGGTCCGTCGCCAATAGCCCTCGTGTTGCTTCTAGTGCGACGTTAATAAAAACTAAACTAAACTAAACACATTATTCCATTGACGTTGAAGACATAAAATGTGAAGCAGTGACATAGCATGTAAAATCGCCGGACCCCATGTAAAATCGCCGGATTAACTTGGCAGGGCCGGAAAGGTGAGTACTGTTGTTGATTCGACCCCCCACCCCACCCTTTTGGATATTTTTATTACCTATTCATTAATTTTTCGTAGCAAATTTGAATAATCCTATTGGTTGAATGGGTAATAATTGAGACATAACTTTTACATTAATATAAGAATAATCTTTCTATTTCTTTATCGGACTTTTTATTAAAAAAAAATTAACATTTTGCTTTTATGCATACTCAATTGAAATAATTTTTCTCATTTTTATTGTATTTAAAGGCTAAACTTGTCATGTGCCCTGGGGCTTGCCTTCTTTAGGGAATTATGTCCCCGAGGCACCTAGAGATCTTTTTCTTTCCTTAGGGTTTATTTTCTTTGGTAAAAACGGGTAAAGCGTTTTTCGAGATATCCTAACGATCCTTCCCTAATTTCGATCCTCCTTCTTGAGCATATTTTTTAATTTTTGTTTTCCTTTTTTCCAACTTCTAAATCGCAGTAACACCTTGTTTTGGCGCTTAATGGCCACATTTGGCTCATGCGCCAAATAACTTAACCTTCACTCACTCAGCAAATTGTGTAATAAAGTTATGGTTTCTCCTTGGAAAGCGGAGCCGTTATCTGGCAAAGAATTTAAACTTTTGCCTTTTTTTTACTTTGTGTTTTGTTTCAATATTTTCAATCATTACAGTTAAAAGATGAATAAAAAAAAATATTTCTTCAATTTTTAAGCACATAACAATTTGAGTTGTATCACAGAGTTTTGATCATATATTCAAGTGCGCCGCGAGATTTAAATTAAGGGTTTTCAATCATTCTTTTTTGTAAATATACCCTGCTTTAATAATACGAGTTACACGTTTTACAAAAATCGCGTAATATCGCATTTATTTGAAATGTTATATTTTTAAAAGCAAAATTTTGACTGATTTAAAATTAGAAATGAGCAAGAAGTTTCCATTTTGTGTAAAATAAATCGCCGCCCCAATCAAATTAAATGATATTGTTGAGGAATATGTATTAAACGATCCAATGCTGTTAATAAAGATGATAGAAAATTGAAGTCTTTTGGGAGGATCCCCCCCCCCCCTTTGTTACTCATCAGTCATTAATAACTCACAGATGTTGGAATAGTTGCGTAATAATTCCACATTTAATCATTGCCATCTTTAACATCAGCCTCGCGTCGTAATTTTAAATACTGAGCTCTCTCCGTTTCTAATTACGCTGATCTAGTTCTCTTCCTAATACAACGGTTAGTTGTATTTCATTATCTTTATTTGACGTGACCTCAATACTTCACGTGAATGGGATGCATTCTCTCAATTTACTTGTTTTAAAAACTTTTCTTTTGCTGCTCAAGTGCATACATAAATATTTAACTCGGAATCTAGAAATTTTTCCTCATGGAAAACGAGGCTCGACTTGCAACTGTCTTCGTCCTAAGTTAAAAGAACCTGATTTAACTTCGAACAAATTTCCAAACTGAAAGTTGTTCTAGTTTTCATGTAAGTTTGCGACGTCGTAACACATTCATCTGTTTGATGCCGTATTCTTAAAATTTAGAAACATTCCAAAAAATACGTCATTTTTCGTGAAATCGTATAGTTTAGAAGTCATTTAGCATTACGGTATAGGAAACGAAACGTAGTACACACATTTTACACCAGAAAAAAAAAAGGATTGATTGAGATGGGAATTAGTAGTACATGGCTATTTAAAGTGATTTTTCCGATTTTAAGCTACCATATTTTCAAAAATAACCGACACAGAATGATATGTAATACATGAATACAAAGAAAAACTGAGGAAATCTTATATTGTGAACAATAGATGGCCCTCGTGCGTTTCAAGTTATTTCACAAAAGCTGTTTTTGGAGATTTCACGAAGCTACCTCGCAGTGGACCAAATGACTTGATGTGAGACAGCTGATTTATACCTAAGTCTCGTGATAAGGTCCCAAACGACTTCTTTTGGGGATCTGTGTAACAGGTAATGTGTGTGAGCCATCATTGCCCACAAAATTATGTGAACGTAAACACCAGATTTATGCTGCTGTATAGTAAATTACTATTGATACTTAAGAATGCATGTTTGGCAGGAATTAACTTATAGAATTGACATAATACGTGTAATAACAAAAAGTTATATCGACACTTGTAAAAAAAACTTCGATATTTTCGTTTTGCATTCATGTATTATCATTATGTGTCATTTATTTATGAAAGTGTTAAATTTTGAAATCGGATGAATTTTATTTTGAATAACCCTGTGTTTTTAACTACACTTTTTTCCAAAGGATAGTGAAGTTAGAATATAAATTAATGTTCGAATGCTTTTTTATTCTAAAAGTATCTTTAAGTTATCGAGCACTGATGTAATATATTTTTTTTATATTTGTAGACATCTGGTAAAGAACGTTTTGTAGAACCTCTCTCTCTTTATTAAGATTTTACGCCTTTGAGAAAAAAAGCAATACGCAATCAGTCAAGAAACCCTTAAATCAATTTATTCTTATTGAGTTTAAGAATGAACAAAATGTCTCATTTAATACCGTTATTGAGCAAAAAATAACTTTGTGGGTGACATTTTTGTAATTTTTTTTTATTGAGGGGTATAGCCGCCATTTGTATTTATGGTTTTGTTAAATCACATGTATGCAAATGACTGTTATAACCGTAATGTAAATTAAGATTTCTGTTACAAAAAAATCCTGACCTGAACTACAAAACATAAATACTCAAATACAAACTAAGACAAAAGTAGCTTTAAAAATATACTAATTAAATGCTGCCAGTAACTAATTTCTGATGGAAACTTTCAAAATATTTTGGAAATAAAGCGCGTTTATCTCTTTATTCCTTGTATCTAAACGACGTTTATTTCCATATATTTTTTCTCCAACATTCTTCGCTACGTATAAAATATGCTTTTCTTTTATAATCTGCCTAGGCTGGAATTTTTTGAGGGAAGTGTTGAAATTCAGAAAAGTTCAACTGATTGATATTTTGGCTTGATGGACCTGGTTCATTAATAACTCATAATTCATGGACGACTTTCTCTACTTTTTATTACTAAATGTTTATCGATTTTTATTTCCTCTGGAACTTGAATCAAACATTCTGTAAGGCTGTCTGAAACTTAAAAATGTTCCTACTTTTTTTTTCCTTTTTTCTTTTCTTTTATCTTTTTCTGGTGCGGTTTTTTATATATGAAGAAAGAATTCCAAACACATAGATACAGCAAATGAAAATACACATCAAAATACATGAAATTGTTTGCTTTATTTTAAGATTTCAATTATTTTAGTTTGAGATGATATTAGTCAATTGACTTTCACATTGAAGACTTTTTTTTATTACTGTATATTTCCGCAGTTAGATAATAACTAGAATAATAGAAACAATTAAATATGAAATTAACATAAGTTAAAACCATTACGAAATGAAGCAAATCACTCATAGATGTATTAAAACTCAGAAAAATCTTCACATTCGTCATCTAAGGCAAATAGCTCCTTGAGTACATCCTCACTTTCGTTGTTGAGCAGGACCCGTGTGGTGATCGGGTATGACAGAATAGTCCCACTGTAGCTCATGCATGTCGTAAGAGGCGACTAATATGGGTACCCAGCGTCTGGGGGTATAGTCGGGTACCCTGCCCCTGGGGATTACATCAGAGGACCTCAGGGACTTGCCTTCTTCAGGTAAGTACAAGCATCATGACCCTGAGGCACCCTAGTGATCTTTTTCTTTCCTATGGAGTTTACTGTCTTTGGTAAGCACGGGTTACGATCTCCCGGGATACCCTAACGATCCTTCTTTATTTTCGACCTTCCTAGACCACAGTTAAATCTTGTTTGGCGCAGCATAGCCACATCTGGCTCTTGCACTAATAACCTTTATATTCACTCACTCACTCGTTGTTGGGTGGCTCATTATATGGATTCCATTTTGTACCTTGCAAGTAGGATATCCGCGTCATCGTCAGTATCCCATAACAAATCGCCCACGTTGCTTTTCATAGCATTAGAAATTTTCGAAGGATTTAGCACTTTTCGAAGGATTTGTTGGAGATGCTTATTAAAGGTACATGTGAGTTCGCGATTCGGTATGGGATTCTATAGGCAGTGCTGCCAGATGCAAGAAAATAATTTTGTTGTATTGAATGATTGATTTGATCGATTGTTTATTTACGTCGCACTGAGAAGCAACGTAAGAGCTATTGGCGACGGATCTTGTTATTTTGAACCTCAGCCAAGTGGACGACATTTGATCTGGTAATGCCCTTTCATACTTCCCTACTACACCGATAGAAGAGTTGAAGCATCGACAGATTTAATATGTATCACGGCAGAGATCTTCAGTCACATCAGGAGTCAAACCCACGACTCGACGAAAACGATACCGACCACGAGTTCGTAATCATGATCATTAGGCTACCGCGGCCAATAAATACGTTTGAGGTACATGCGTGATTCGGTACGTGTTTCTATAGGTAGTACTGTCAAACTCAAGAAAAAAAATTCTTCCCGATGATGATCGTTGATCTATACTAAACTCAAAGTTGTTGATCGAATTATATTTTTGATGCCTTAATTACTTGACTTCATTTTCGAAAACCAAAAGTTCTATGCATATTGAACTCGACTTAACCGCCTTACTTTCTAAAATTAAATTGTTTCCCTTTTGTCAAAATCAATAAATTTATTATATTTCTGAAAATGGTTATGGCACAATCCCTTAGCCCGCATGGAAGTAGCATTTTTGACTATAGTTCAATCTTTAATTATTTTGCGCATTACTTTTTTGTTGTTGTTATTCTGCAACAATTAGAAATGAAATTATTTGAGGTTTTTTTACGAATTTCATTGTTAAAGTACATATTAAATTAATAATTTTATCACTTTAAAATTAATATATTGGAAATTTTATTTGTAATACTTAAACGATATTTGTAATCTCATGTAGTTTATAAGCCTTTATTTTTCATTGCCCTTCTAGGTCATAGGTTGGACAAACGTGTAATACAGTGGCCGTCAAATGTTTTTGATTGATCTCCAAAGTTTTTATCATTCTCTTATCGACCTCCTCTGTAAAAATGATAATAAAAAAAGAAGGAACTTGCCTATTCTTAAATGATTTATTTTATTTTGATAAAATCAAATTTTTACATAAATCAATGAGAAGGATGTGCTTGATGATACTGTGCTAGATTAGCAATGTTTGGTTCGAAATTAGTTAGTTTTAGTCTTAAATCGCCTCGGAGCTCTACATTCTATTTATTTCTCTGCTTTGTTAAAGTAGAATCAACATGATTGAAGCCAGATTCAACCATATATGAGCTTGGGTATGCAATTATATAAGGAAAATGCCGCTTCACAAAGTTTTGGATATTTTTGCGTAATATTTATCTTAGTTCCAAAATTTACTCACAGTTAAATTATTAAAAAACATAATAGCTTCGAGGTCAACTAACAATTCAGTGACTTCATCTTGCAATTGACTGTCGATATTTTCAACTTGTGTAGAGAAAAATGGAGCGATAATTCATTCATGGATATATTTATTTTCTATATTTTCAAAGCATAATTTCAAATCATGGCTTCATTTTTGGATATGATTTGTATACATTTCTAATTCTTCGTTGGTTCTATCCTATTGTAAATTTAAAGTATTGAAAACTCTACGTAACAATGAAGACATAAACAAGGTTAATTTAACTTGCTAGCTTAAAATATTTGTCCGTGTTTGAATGAATGTAATACCTTTTCCTTCTTCACGTGTTTAAATATCATTGAACTTTGCTAAATACATCGGTTTAGTAAGAAATATCGGTTTTTTTTCTGCTATTACACTCAAGGATGGATTAATTTCATTTAGAAATTCTGTAACTGTTTAAACAATTGAACAAATTTTTATAGACATGCACCTCTTGATAATCAACGTATTTCGGTGGAAAATAATAATTGGTTTGATAGTTCATTATTTTCCTCGCAAAGTTTAGTAAACGGTCGTGATTTAAAAGATTGTGATCTAATTTGATTAATTCATTATCTGTATGAAAATCGTTACTGAGATAGTGATGAGTTCTAAGACACAATGGGATGGTACGTATAACACACACACAGGTACTTTTTCCTTTAGTAAAGTAGCAAAGCCTCGGTAACGGCCTACTTTAGCAGATGCCCCATCTGTAGCTACTACAGTTATATTATTTATTATTTCATGCGTTTTCAAGTATTCTTTGAAGCACTGATATATTGTTGTTCCTTTTGTGTCAGTTTCAAGATATTTAGCAAATAAAAATTCGTCAATAATCTGACATTTTATTTTACTAAAATATCTTACAAGAAAAGAACTTCCAAAAGTGGCTTCATCAAGTTGGATGAAAATTTGCAATTTCTTAGTCCGGAAACCACAATATTTTCCACATCTTCGCTCATTTCAGAGATATGCCTTTTTACTGAATTCGCACTCAGTGGTAGAATTCTTAAAATATAAAATATGCTGATGATAAAATATAAAATATGATATAATATTTTAAAAAAATATGCTGGATTGAGAAATTAAATAAGGTGTAATCTATTATTAAAACCTTACTTTCTATATTGTAATTACAAATGACATTCCAAACGAAATTTGTATATTCTGCTTTGCTGTTGCAATAAATTTGCGATTGAATAGCATTCATCAACCCCTAATTATACTATATCGACCACTTTGCCGATCCCTGGTGTAATAGATTTTTTTCGTGCTATTAATCTGTAAAAAGTTAAACATCTGTTTCAGTTATAATTTTGTAATAGTTATTTTGAAATTAATTTTTTACTGAATAATTTTATTAATTTTTATCTTAAAACATTTTTGGATAAATTTTGGTAATTGACGGGAAAATAATGTTTCAAAAGCAAACATGTTATTTTTCTGTGTTTATCAAAGGATCTGTTGTTAATAATTGTAAACAAAGTATAAGGTCTCTTAGTGATTGTTTTCGATTTTTGATTTTTTGCCTCGGATTTTTTTTCTGAACTGTTAGGGAAAATTGTGTGAAATTTTGAATCGCGTTAAGGGTTTCAAGGAAACAGAAATTCCAAACATCTGAAAAAGAGAGAAATAATTATTCGTAAAAGAACTTTTTTTTGTAATTGTATTTCATAATTATTATTTTAATTACATACTTTTTATATTTTCTAATGTTTTTTTTTTTAAATTGGGGGAATAATTACATATTGATGAGTGTAAATATGTATGAAAATTTTTGATTAGGAAATTTTATTCCGTCAAATATTTTAATTATATAATTATTTGTATTGCTTTTCAATACCTAAGTCAACGTCATTTAGCTCAAGCAGTGTTTTCAACTCATTTTAAAAAATTTCTCCTAGCGTATTTCGTAGTGTAAGGACTCTAAAAAACATTGCCAAATTATCCTTTTTTGTTTATTGTAAACAAATCCATTTTAAATGAAATTATCATTGATCAGTTTAACTGTAATACGTATCCAATAGTGTTCCTTTGATAATGGTTGTATTGTATAATATTCATAAAAATTTCAAAAATAAACACTTCCTGACTACTTTTAAAACTAAACCATACAGCGTAAAGTTGGTATCAACTGTAAACTTCTAATTCTTTCCAATTTCACTGAAAAAGTTATCATTTTGTAGCTGAATTTTAAAATTTTGTGCGTTTATCTACCCACCTATATTTTTTGTTGTCTTTAAAATTTGAAGCTTCTCTCACTTCTGATTAACAATCTCCGCTACTAGCTTGAGACTCTCATTTACCACAAGATACTTTTTTCAACCCTCGGTTACTCATTTTTAAGCAGAATTTTTTCCTTTCAGGTGTGTCTTTGGATAAGAATACTCAGGAGGTGGTATCCAAAGCTGTGAATTGGATACTGAGGCAGCGTCAGGCAGACGGTAGCTGGGGTTCCTTCACTCCCAGGGCTATCGTGGCCCTTACCCTGGCTCAGGAGGCTGTGTCTGTATCAAAAGACGAGATGGACATCATGACTAAGCAACTAAACATCTTACTATCTTTGGAACTGGACAAGTGAGTTTCTTGATGTAAAAACTGTTAAGCATTCAAAGGGAATCGTTATTCTTAATCTGTTGAGTAATGATTTTTTCGGCTGATGGGAAGGGATGGATAAGGTGATCTCCATGGGTTGGACAGGTAGCGGGGGATGTGATGTAAGTACGGTAAACCGTGTCAGTTGCGTCCTAGCCATTGGTGTGTATAGATTTCGTCCCAAATGATAGTGTGTTAAGTGCTTTCGTCGAGAGTGAAATTACAGCGTATCTTCGAGCAACGTTGGGTCATCACATTTTGTGTTAAACTGAAAAAACCCGCAGCAGAAGCTTACAGGTCGAGATGGACATAGCCATGCCAGGAATGCTAGTTTTCGAATGGCGCAAGAAATTAAAAAAAAAAAATCCTGCACGAGCAAATTAAGAATGAAGTAGATTTTCATTGTCTTCACTGACGTGACAGATGTGATACACAAGGAGTTAGTGTCTACCGGACAAATTGTGAACAGTAAATTTTACACAAAAGTTAGGATTAGAGTCCGCCTCTTCCGAAGTGGCCGCGGTAGCCTAGTGGTCATGGTTTCGGACTTGTTGCCGGTCGTTTTCGTTGAATCGCGGGTTTGAGCCTTGATGCCACTAAAGACCCGCCGTGTCGCCGGGACTGATGCACGTTAAATCTGTCGAGGTCAAAGCCCTCCCTTTGGCGGGGTGTGGAAGTTAGAAGGGGTGCCAGCTCAAGTGCTGCCCTCGTCCCTTGACCGAGGTTCAAAATTATGAGGTTCGTCGTCAATAGCCCTCGTGTTGCTTCTAATCCGTCGTTAGTAAAACCAATCAAATCTCGAAGCCCTCAAAGTGGAGTTATGAGGTTTGGAAAGTGGGGAGCCGCCACCTCAAATTTCGTCGATATCGTCTTTTGTCCGACATAACAATTGGGAATACAGAGAGTGTTGTTAACCGCCCTTTAAAGGTTGTTACATTTAATCAAAGGTGACATTTTAAAACAAACTTTTTGTAATGAATTTTTTTTCAGGAAAAATTAACATATTCGAAATCGTGAACTCCACGTAAACATTCTTTTCACTTTGAGAATAAACAAAGAAGTTAATTTTGAGATTCGAATTGAAGTGGTTGTGTTCGGCAGAATTTATGCTCATTTTCAACCATTCTTTCACTTTCAACCCCAAGATAAATGAAAATTTCATGGCGTCCCTCTTGATCCGAAGTTAAAATCTATCGTATGAGTATAAATTACGTAAAAATTCTGTCGTGTCATATTCCTTTTCTAATCTAGTTTTGACATCGACTGGATCTTCGGACGAATTCTGACAGTGTCTAACCGCCATAAGTTTTCAATTTTAGAAGAATTAACTAATATAGTAGTAATAATAAATATTAGTTGTTGGAATATGTTTTCTCCCACTGTTATCATTAGTTTTTCCCATTATAAAGCAACGAATCTTACTGTCAGCTGCAAGCAATTCTTCTCCAAATCGCTTTTAACTTAGTTTCTCTCTTCCAAATTTCCCTGTAAAAATCTTGCAATATTTCTTTCATTTCCAGCACGATAACTGAAATCTGCCAACGAAATACAGTTCATTTTCATTTCGTCACATATATAAACTTCTGGTGGCTCTAAAATAGTTTTTGTTACATCATCAATTTCGAGAACTTCGATTCCAATTTTTTTTCTGTTTGTTATACATTTATATTATGACTTCAATGCTAACTGATTGTAGGGCGCCGAAAATCCAAATCTTAAATTCATCATTTCCCTCGTTAGTGAAAGATGGAGCACAGGAGAGAGCCTTCTTAACTTTCGTTTGTTGAGTCACCCGTATCAAATAAACATGGAATTACTCGTGATAGTTTAATACCTATATCTCAATCACAGTGGTTTAAAGGAGAATTTTAGTTTATCACTTGTAATATAGTTAGTTTTTCCCTATCTCTGATTATTTTTCCTTGATTAGGGTTTTCCCCTTCTGTAAATGTAACATTATTAATCTTTTACAAATTGAACAGGACTATGTACAATTACATTCTGCAATTCTATGTTTTCTAAGTAAGCAAATAAAACATCACCCATCTTTTTTTCAAACAACTTTTTTACCTGTAACACTTCGTAAGGTACAATTGTACCTCACAAAACCCTCATTGCACTCATTTGTATTCATAACTTGCACAAAAAAAATACATGGATTGTCATCTTTATTTGTTGTTTTAAAAATATTGGGTTTAAAATTTTTGGGAGCAATAAATTTACTTTTTGAGATGTGATTTTTTTTAAAGTTGTTTCACCAGCACCTACACTGTCGGCCAATTCAATTTCGTCAAGCTAAACTTATCAATGCCCTAATAGGTTTGTAAAAAAAAAGGAGAAAATGCGCTTCCTTTACTTTGTGAATCAATTATTAGTGCCGTACCGGAGCTCTTGGCGAAGCTGAATTCGCCAAAAGTTAAGCTCTTGCGTTTTATATCTTGGCCCGTTTTCGACTTTGTTATAACTATTTCATGGGGTTAAACCCACTACAAATGAAAGTCACACATATTCCAACAACTACAAAAGCGAAGAGTACATTTGCTCCTTTTTTTCAAACCTGTTAGAGTACTGGAGAGCTTGAAGTAGCTGAATTAGCCAGCAGTGAAGGACTGGTGCCAATAAGATTGGATGAAATTAATGGAATGTTTGTAGCTGGTAAAATCATCTTTTTAAAAGAAAAAAGGAGAAGAATTTCATTTCATTCAGCCTTTAAACTCTCGCCCTATTAAGTCCGTAATTAAAGGCCTTTCGATAAACACAAACAAGGACTTAGATCTCCTATCTCAAAAGTTGCAAGCTCACACAACGAAAAGCGAAATTTCCTCTATCTGTGTTATTGTTGGAGCTTCACAAAGTTGAAGACTACCCATGCATCTTCAAACTAAAATCATGTATATGTCTGTCACAGTCGACTCGATAACTGCAAGTGTGTTCATATCGCGTCATGGCAGGGATACTCCAGCTTCCCAAAACCAAAACCGAAAAAAGGGCAAACTATCAATAAACCAGCTACAACTAATGGAAAAAAAACACTGGAAAGTTAGGGAAGATATTTCTTTCGCTACCATCACCAAAGAATTCCAACGGATGGAGTCGTTTTACGTGAGATCAGATTCGGCCAGCAACAAACATTCTGATCCTGAAAGACCCAAACTAATAAGACATCTTAAAAAAATTCAACCCATGGCATGTTTACAGCCATTTAAGAACTTAGCCATTTTTTTCGGTCTTCCCAAACCTACTCGAAGTACCTTATGAAGTGTTCCAGATCAACGATGACTTCGAGAAACTAAAAATACTTTATGAGGGATTGTGCTCATCTTCTAATAGAAAATGAATCGCAACTTGTTTTGAGCGCAGAATTGCATCGTGGAATGGGAACAGAATTAAGTTTCAGACAATCCAGTTGCAAAATTTACTAGATATGCACTCCCCCCCATATTTTCCTATTACAAAAAACTCACCTGAAACCAGATATATACTTAAAAATCACAAATTTCTCTGTTCATATAAACGGCAGGTAAAACTAAATACACCCATCTGGAAATATTATTCACTATTACCACGTACTAACACCCCCTCTCGGGGCGGTGGAAGCAACTACCATTTCTCTTGCTTCCCCCCTCCTCGGAAGAAGACCCACAAATTATTTCCTTTATTAACTCACCTTTTAGCATTTCATCGCTCAACACAACTTGGGAACCATTGCTTAAAGTTTTAAATACTCAAACCATTAACAAAATTCAATAGCACATTGAATAGAAACTCAAACAAATTCTGTGCACCAAAGTACGATCGAACATGGCCATTCTCTGGGAAGGTGGTCTGTTTGGAACCGGCGGAAGCCGTTTTTATTTTTCATAATTCTCTTACCACTCTGATAAGCTGCTACCCCATAGACAGGTAGCATAAACAGAAACTACCCCCTTAAAACTTCCATATTTACATCCTTTTTTGTATATGCAAGTAATTTTCAACTTAAATCTTCTTGATTAAATAAATGGGCAAGGTAGAGGTCGAAGTCGTGCTCCTTAGTTAAAAAATAAGATTGAAAGCCAACAAGCTTAAGTGCTGTAGTCATTCCGTAAATTACATTGTAGCTGGTTCCAATTCCATAAATGCTTTGAAGGCTTTTTAATTTGTTGTCTATTTTGGTTTAAATTTTGATTGCTGTCATGAATTTTTTCATTATTAAGCGTATTTACCCTTTCTTGAGACCTCAATTATTTATGTAAGAATAGCATATCATCATCTAAATTATGAGCTTGTAGCTTTGGGTTTTACGGAACTCTGAAATCGGGTAGCATTATTTTCAAAACCACAGGACATAGTAAATTGTATCTTTCAGATTTTATGCCTCAGGAATCTAACGACTTTATTTGTGTTTGATAAGCATAATACAGGTTACATAAGCCTCTGTTGTTTTTTTTTTTTTTTTAGAATTTTTCAAAAGTTGAATGTTTAATAGATTGATCATATGAATATTTATCAATATACCTTTCCCTCCAAATGTGTCTAATCCAGTAGGTCAATTTTCTGTATAATTTTCCGACCTTATCATAAATCCTTTTTATAACATCCGCAGCTATTCCAGCCAACGAAATTTTCAAAAAGCAAAATTTATTAATATTTGTGAAATATTCATTTTTGTGAATAGAATTTTTGAAATGGTTCCAGAATTTTTAATAGTCCAAAGGACCACCATAATATTTCAGTATTGATAATTTTGGCTATTTATTTTCGAGATAGTGCGCTTCTTCGTTTCTGATTGAGCACCATTATTATTCATAGTAGCATTTGAAAATTATTGCTCATCGTGTGCTCTTAATTTTATTTTCGAAGGGCTTATTTTTTCCGCATACTCTGTGACACCTTTCCTTCATTATTTAATTCTACCGCCATTTTAAAATTGTCGTTCAATAGTCACTAAATTCAAAACTTCTATTGAAGATACTTTTTGAAAAACAACTCTTGATTATCTCTCTTGAATCTCTTAACTCAGCTAATTCTTGTTTATGTTCAAATAATAAAGTCTTAGCTTACCAAATCACTTATTACGATTCAAGCACTTCTTGATAAAAGCAGATTCGACTCCTTTTATTCTGATAAGGAGTCACTTCGTTCCGCAGAATATATATGATCGATTAATTACGATGATCCACTGCAATCTACACATCTATCAGACTGTCGTTATCTTCTATCTCCTTTCTCTTTTCTTTCAATTCTATTTCGGTAATAAATCACCTCCTCTAATTCAATTCATAACATTTCTTATCTTCATTTAATTTACCTAATCACGTTTCATATGGGTGGGGACGGAATTCATTTTGTATGCAATTCAAATTGCAAAAGAGTGAAAAGAAAATCGCGAGTATTCAACGTTACAAATTTTCTGCTGCCATATCATTTTCAAGATTCTGAATATCTAATTTATCGCATCGTTTCGTCAGAATCTTACAAAAATTTTTGTATCACACATAATTATTTAAACAAAGCTGTCGCTTAATTTATATCAATCTCAGATTCAATTAAATATTGATCAGTTTTTGTAATCTCGTAATTAGGCTCCATTGAATTAGTTCAGTTTGTTTTAACTTATCTTAGAACTCTTACATGGATTTCAGATGTTAATACAAAGCAACGCTTCAGTTAAACTTGAGTTAGAAATATTGTAAAATTGCTTACTTCTGTCTTAAAAGAGGTGCAGTACTCTAAAGCAATTTAATAATTACGATTTCAATCCTTTTTCAAATTTCATTTCAAAGGTCCCGTTTTTCGATACTATTATGCTATCAATTAGTCTTGTGTGAGATTGTTAAGCCTGTTTCTAATCGAATACTCGCGTAAAATTCGTATAAAAACGTCCAAGTATTCCAAAACGTCCGTAACACAATTTGTTCATCTACGTACGTGAACATAACGTATGCCAAGTGTCGAAACGAGAATATCAACTTATTCAATTTTATCAAAGAAAAATACTCGTTATGCGGCCATTCCAAGCGAATCGACTGATAAATTTATCATCAATCAACATCAAGACATACACATCAATAAAACATCAATCAACAATCTTATACATCAATAAAAATTCCGCTGGTGGAGTCGTTTGTCGCCCGCTCTATTGCCACTTGAACAGAAAAAAAATAATAATAGTAATAATAACTGCGTGCTCGCCACAATTATTATTAAGTTTTAATAGTTTAATATTGTAAAGTTTTAATCATTATTAAAAATAATCACACAAGATAAAAACTTTATTATTCTTAATACTTTCTCTACATAGTCACCATCCAAAGTTACACATATCTCCCAGCGTTAGTTGACCTTTCAAAGATCGTCTTTGCAGAACTCATGAAATTAAACTCTTTATCTTCTCCAGGATCTAAGGCACCCTGAAACCAAACAAATCGACATGAATATTTGTAATTTACCACGTTATGTATATAACGATCAATTATTATGCAGAATAAATTGTATCCAGATAACTGGATTATTTCTAAATAATTAAAACTTAACGAGTGTATCCAGATAACTCAGTTATTTCTTAATAATTTAAACTTAACAATACCAACTCGTATGCATCACAAACATTTGTTGCAATACCTAATTACTTATTGTGACTAATAGAAATTATTTACTCTTGAATTTTCTAGTAACTTGTCCACAGAGAGAATGGCTTTGAGCCGCCTTGCTTTGTACGTGAATGCCTTGTATGCGACTTGCCAGAATCCTCGAAATTTCCATGGTCTCGACCTGATCCGGGCCTTACGATCCAGGACCGATGCTACGGTGGCCAACGTGTCGGGATTTAGCCTGCCTATTGTGTACTTGCCGCTGTGTCTGTTGGAAGAGACGAGGTACCAGGATGTACGTGTACTTAACAACATGTACCAACATCACAAGAACAAGACGGGTAGGTATTCCTCAGAATTCTAATTCTTGTGAGGCAATGAAATCGAATTTCGGGAAAAGTGTTACTATTTATTCAGTGTATTTTCGAAGATTCGCTGTGATGGATAAATCTAAGCCACCAGCAAGTGATGAGGTATCCTTCAAAATATGTTAAAACCTTCTCCAATGTGTTTTATTTCCAGTATTGAATTGCTTCGCCTGGGGCATGTTGCGTTAGTGACTGGATACCAAAGTGCTATTTACACTAATTTTTTTAAGTTAATTTAAGGTGATATAAACAATAAGATTCAGTGTCTCGTTGCAATTACATTTGCATAGCAAATATAAGATATTTTAAGGTGCTAGTTTGTTTGATAGAATAATTGTTACTGTTACAATGTCGCAGACACGAGGTTTTGATTGAACGTTTAGAACATCTTTGTTGTCCCTTCTCTTCGGAATTTTGACCACGCCTCTTCATGGGACACAACCTATTCTATTGGTTAGATAACAGAAGGTATTGTTTTAGCTATTGTCCACTGGTCACTCTAACTTTGAAAGGAAACGGCATTTTCAGAATATAATGTGCATGTTGGGTAGGGAGTATTTACTGTTCCCAGGGTATAGGACTTTAAGGTCAAGAACTGTACCATAGAAAGTTCACGAGAAACAGAAATGTTATTTGACCTTTCACACTGGTCAAAGATATTTTAATAAGGATCTTTGTCCAGATTCAAAAGGTTCTATTTACAAATTTGTTAAGTATTTGTTTGTTGGTTGCCGCAATATAAATCTAGGAATAACTATTTTGTTTTGTTTTGTTTTGTTAAAATGTGGCTTAAAGTGAACTAGTAACTTTCTTAGCTAATGCTAATTATCAAAAATGATACAATATGGTAGAATTTATATTCTTGTAATGATATAGGCATGTAAAAAAAGAGGAAAAAAAACCCAGATAAATAAAAGGTTATTAGTTTTTTGCCGATTACTAAAAGGCTGTATCCACGTAGTCTACGTATATATGTTGCTTCAATGAATATGGATATTCAATTGAGAATATTTGAAAAAAAAAAATTGCAATGATATTGTGATTGACATTTTTTTTTTAAAAAAAAAAATGTTCTGGATAACACATTCTTCTTGATAGCTTTTCCAATCAAAATTGTATGTTTATACACTGTTGTAAGGAAAACGTGGGTCATCCTAAATTAACTATTGCAAATCTCTTCGTATGGTGGACAAAATTAGTTGGAATGTCAGTGGTGAAAGGGAACTAAATGCTTAAATAGATTAAGTAACTGTTAAAACAGAATTTCTTGTTTTACAATAACTAGTTTTTCGTTGAATTGGGTAGAAAAAGGTATAATTTGCTTTTGTTCCAATTTTTATGTTAATCCGATCTGTAGCTTCAGAGATATTTGGGAAAAACTGTTTAGAGGGCTATGTATTTAGATAACTTACGCGCATACGATTGTAAATGGATCTATAATTAAGATTTGTAAAATGCGTAGAATCCCTTAAGAGTGTAGAATCCCCCCTCCCCCCGCGATATCTCATCGTGAATTCGAAATTGAATATTTAATGAATTACAAGATTTTTAGACACGAGAGAATTCATATGTATATATATATATAAACTGCTGTTTGTAGAAAATGCAACACCATGAAGGAATCATCAGAATCAAATGAAATTCGCAGCAAATGTCAATTATAGGATATTATGCAAATTAATAAAGTTTCAGAGCCATCGCGCGTGCGCGGCGCGCGCAGCGCCCTCTGAATTGATGCTGAAAGTGTATAAATAAAGTGCTGTAGCGGGACGTTGAAAAAAGTCTATGATTATTTGTTAGTGGCAAACGTTTAGTGAGACCTGAGTATGCCTCCACGACGGAAGAATAAGAAATTCAAGCAACTTACGGAGTTTGAACGAGGGAGGATAATCGGCCTTCGAGAAGGAGGATTTTCCTATCGCGCAATAACAGCTCGTATGCAGCGGAACAGTTCCACAGTGATGCGAGTTTGGAAGCAGTGGACCGACGAGCACCGAACAACTCGAAAAACAGGCACTGGACGACAGAAGGTGACGTCAGAGCGCGATGATCGACACCTGCTCCGCATGGCGGTGAATGATCGCACAGCTTCCTCCAGGCAGCTGGCAGCACGTTGGTCTACTGCTACAGGTGTACAATTGTCGGCTTCGTCAATTCGTCGTCGTCTGCTGCGCCGTGGATTGCGTGCAAGGGTGCCTTTATACAGGATTCCCCTCACGGCGAATCATCGACGGCTGCGTCGGCAGTGGGCTCTTGAGCACAGAGACAGGCGAGCTGATTGGCACCAAGTTGTCTTTTCAGATGAATCACGCTTCAATTTGTGGACCCATGATGGCCGTGTTCGTGTTAGACGTTATGCCGGTCAACGCTGCCTTCCTGAGTGTATTATTGAACGACATAGTGGTCGAACACCCGGAGTTATGGTCTGGGGTGCGATTTCGTATCATGGACGATCCAATTTGATACGAATTGAGGGTAATCTCAATAGCACTTCACGGACGTACCTGTTGCTATTGAGATTACCCTCA
>BMAW01002564.1:162388-226392 GCA_019974015.1 Nephila pilipes | reverse complement strand
AACAATCTTTTCGTTTCCTTTCTACAAAAGAATAAGTTAATCTGATGTTATTCATTTTCCAAGAAATATCTACATTTACATAGATAGTTCAAAATACGAAAATCGATTTGTATCAAATATAGTCTGCATCATATTCTATATAACATTAATCACAAATTACTTTGATTGTGATTTAATGAAATAATTAAATACCTTTTTAAAAAGTTGTTATAATGCTCATTAGAGAAATGTGAATGTTTGTTAAACTATTGATCACATCTCCGTTGTAAGTATTCATTGAGTTGATTATTTCTAACTATTGAACATCATAATTCTTTGCATCTAAAATATTATATTATTGTGATATGATTTTATTACTACTATTACTCATGTAACATTTAATAATAATTAGAAAATAAAAGCAGACATATATTAGCAACGTAAAGCTCCTCATATATTAGCAACATAAATATACCGAAAGGAAACTAAATCTAATTATTATAATCATAATGCATTATAATGTCAATATTTTGAATCTAACAACATCCTTTATTTTATGCCCACGCATTTTCGATGACGCCATTTCCTCAGAACTTTTTCTAGTACAAAAACGATGCATATGTTAACAACTAAAGGAATAAAACCAGATTTTCTGCCACAAAAATCAATCATTAAAATAAGAGTGAACGATAAATTATTTAAATAAATAATATCCTGTTCGGATATTGAAAAAAAAGCAGAATATGAAATGTTAAATTAAACATATTTAAGTAATGTAAATATACCTTAAAACTAAATGTAATTGCTTAAATCATAATGTATTTGTAATGCTAAATCTTTTGAACCACAAGCACAATGCATCTTTTATTTTATGTCCACGCATTTTTGGTTGAAGCTATTTTCTCAAAGCAACAATATGTCAATAATCGGTAGAGTAGATAACATCATTAATTGCAAAAAAATACAATTTAATTATTTAGAAATGCAGGGTTGGGGTAACCAAATGGGCACGTGAGCTTCGTGACCGGTGATATTGAGTTCGCGGGTTCGAATTTTAGTTCCTTTAAGACCAATATACGACATAACGGAGGGCTGTTTAATGTGACATAGAGCACGGTTTTAAATTCGTTACAAACTATGGAATTAAAATTTGTAGGATGAGATACTGGGTATCTTTGTAAATTCACGGTTTTGCAAAATGACGATGTCCGTCGCCAATGGGCTTCATGTTGCTCAAAAACACATCTTCATTTCCGATTAACTAAATATTTAAAAATGCAGAGCATGTAATATGTGTCTGTATGTTCTAAACTCTTTGGATGAAGGAATTTAATATTGCTTGCGTACATAAATGGATTAGAGTTTAAAAAAAAAAAAAAAAAAAAAACTGGAATTGACCAGTGACTATTTTTACTCCCCCCCTTCCAAGTATTGTCCATCCGCCTCTATGTGCTTGTTCTGCCGTTCATATAACTGTTAAAACATTTCTGGAAACCATTTTTTGGAAAGCGACTTCGTCTGCTTCGTCGCATTTTCCATCATTTATATGGGCCACGGTAGCCTAGTGGTCAAGGTCGTGGACTAGCGGCCTACGGTTTTCGTTCAGTCGCGGGTTCGATCCTTGGCCGCCAAAGACCCGCCGTGTAGCCGGGGCTGATGCACGTTAAATCTGTTCCGGGCACAAAGTCCTCCCGTTGGAGTGGTGTGGATGTTAGGAGAGGGGGGTGCCAGCTCAGGTGCCGTCCTCGTCACTTGACCGTAGTTCAAAATTACGAGGTCCGTCGCCATTAGCCCTTGTGTTGCTTCTAGTGCGACGTTAATAAAAACTAAACTAAAACTAAACTTTCCATCATTTATTATGAATCAACAAAACGTGGCATCCCTTCAATTACAGACGAGGAAACAGATAAAAGTATGATGGTATTAAGTTGAAGGTATAAGGAAGGTAAGTGCCTGTGTGTGTGTCTAGGTACTTTTTCTTAGCGAGGAAATGATTATTCACTGGGACATTGTCTTAAAACAAAAAATAATCCTTTCCTATCCATTTTTCAGGCGTTTTTTGTCTGATCGCATTTTGTAACTACTAAGGATCTCGTAAATTTCATTGTTGACAGTTATTCGTCTGTTCGCGCACGCAGTTTGTCGAACACTCTCGATACTCTCGTGTGCGGTGTAGAAGAGGAGCGCACTCCGAAGAGCTGCTTACCTCAGTGTGATGGCTATTTTTCTCACTAGTTTACTGAAGACTCAATAAAGAACCCATATAAAACAAGATTTATTTTCATCTCACCGTCTATCTCAGAGCTCGTTTCCACTCGTAACTCTCTTAAAATTACAAGTTTTGTCAGTCCACGAGTCTCAACTTATTACCCTGACAACCCCCTTTCTCGACATAAAGGAAAGGGAGCCACAATTTTCTCATCCTTAACAGGCGTCATTAAATTTCATTCAGTTGGGAACATTAACCCTCAAGGGAACATATTCGACAGTAGGCGGCCGTTCCGGGAACATTTTAATCCTCCTGTAATGTAGTTACCAGTTCAAAGTGCAGACATTTGAGACTATTAATGAAGTCTTTAAAAATAAATTTTAGTTCACATCAAAAGAGGAATGAACTAAAATGTTGTCAGAAATTGGTTGTAGAGATGTTAAAGTTTTGAGTAATGATCATTGAAAATCCGGAGCAGGTGTGTGTGTGGGATATTGATCTGTTTATATGCTTCGACATATGTATACTTTGCATTTGGCATATCTGTTAACGTTCTATCTGGATAGCTTGCTGTACCATTTTATGTCTTTTAGGCTCTGAATTCAAATGCCGCCAGCCCTGAAGACGTGAAATCGCTGGTTAGTTTGCAATCTCCTGATGGTTCATTCGGCAGTCTACTGGGTACTTACTACGCCTTGCCGGCTTTGCTAGGAAAGAACCTCCTAACCTTAAAAGACAGACGATGCAACGTGGACACTTCTATGGGTAAGTTGTTACTCTAAAGGATGTAAAGACTATGATTCCCAGACCCATTGAGTAGCAGAGAGCTGAAGAACAATCGAAGAACATTGTATGAAAGGGATTGCCGTTTGTTAAGTTTAAGCTTGCGTTACATCAAGTGCATTAACCGTAACTTTCTTCAATAATAGACATTAATTTTAACTATTAATTTATTACATTGTTTTGGGCTCAGATGTGAACTTATTTTGGAGGTTTGCTTTCTATAAGTAAGTGCCGTATACCGGGGGCTGAAACACGTTAAATACATCGAGATCGCAAGTTCTCCCGTTTGAGTAATGTGGAGACCCGGAAATGACATAATAGGCCCACTGTAGCTCATGCATGTCGTGAGAGGCGACTAAAATGGGTACCCAGCGTCTGGGCGTATAGCCGAGCTCCCTGCCCCTGGAGATTATATCAGGAACCTCAGGGACTTGCCTTCTTTAGGTAAGTACGGGCATCATAACCCCGAGGCACCCCAATTATCTTTTTCTTTCCCATGGGGTTTATTGTTTTTGATGAACACAGGTGACGAACCCCGGGTTACCCTAGCGATTCTTCTCTATTTTAGACCATCCTTCTTGTCAACCAATTTTTGTCTTTTTTTTTTTTTTTTCAATTTTTTCACGTCTAGACCACAGTTAAATCTTGTTTGGCGCAGCATATCCATATATGGTTCTTGCGCCAATAACCTTCACATTGCGTGATGTGGAAATTTGTAGAGGGGAGTCCCAACTCGGGTGTCGTCCTTGTCACATCCGTCACCAGTAGCCCTCGTGTTACTTCTCAGTGCGTCGCTTTTTAACAATATATGGGTAAGTTAATATTTTACGATTCCTAATTGCCCCAATGACTTTTCCTTTTTCCTATGTGAGTTTTTTGATGCGCCTCAACATACCATATAGCTATCTATTTCTATTTTTTATATTTCTCTTTGCAATACTTCTTCCCCCGCTTCTTGTATTAACAAAAAAAAAAAAAAAAAAAAAAAAGAGATGCATGAAATTTTTCCCTTGCTTTTTTAAGTAAACCAATCGGATACTAACGTCGTTATTTGATCATTGTTCAAAAAGATAAAGATCAATTATTGATATCTCATTCTGTAGCTTTGTAGTAGTATTCCATATTCGAGTAATTTGGTAATCTTAAAAAAAATCAGAATCTTCTAATTCAAGAAATGCCAAAAATGTACTTTTTTTCCTTCTTTTTCGTCCTTGTCTGTATGTGATAATTAATTCCTTTTCAGACCATTTCGTGTCTTCTCCCCTTTCCGAATCTGGAGCTTCTAGAGTGCATTATTCCGTGTGGTTGGGAGAAGGTGACGACAAAGACTCTTATTCGTTGACCCTCCCAGTGACGTCCAATATATCTCTCTTCGACATCATGCAAATGGCACAAACTCGGAATCCAAACTTCAAGTAAGTAATTCAAGAATACGGCTGGAAATTGTGTGGTGTGTTTGCTTTAATCTTAAGTTCTTAATACATCAGTTCCTACTGCTCAAGTTGCATTGTTTGTATTAAAATATCAATTCATTAGTTGCATTTATTTGAATTTTTAAAAAAGTTCTGTTTTGATATACTAGATCACATTTTATGTAGTTAGAATGTTTTTAAGATATAAGGTAAGGCTCCTGTCTACCAGCCATTTTGAATTCGTGAATGTAATGTTAACTCTAAGAAATTTAATATTCTTCGTATAATCCGAGCTATTATGTTTATTTCAATGCTAATAATGAGCGCCTAAAAGAGCAAAAGAAGGATGAAGGTTTCAGTTGTATAATATTTTCCCTTTTAGTTTTTAAAAATAATTTTAATATCTTTAAAAATATGAAACTTCACTTATAAATAATTAAAACAACAGAGAAAGTAATTAAAACAACAGAGAAAGAATGTAATTCAACAGAACGTTTATTATTTTTGCTCCTTTATAATCCACTTTGTTGCTTTCAAATAAATACAATAATTTATGTTTGAAAAGAAAAATTGAAATTCCAAAGGATTAACACTACATTCACGAATTCAAAATGTTAGTAGACAGCAATCTTAAAAAGTGTAGTTAAAACTGCGAAATATACAATTCAATTACGAAATATGTAAATCGATTACTGTTTTGAAGCATTTTCACTGAACTCAATATCAGGAAGAATACGCCGAAACGGCGATGGGTAAAATTAATATTAATCAATGGCGCACGCTAGAACTAGTCGTGGGGTCTGCACCCTATCAGTTCTTAGATTGTCACTTGAAAACAATTTTTTAAGACTTGAAAATGAACGAGTTAAAATCTACAGCCTCTCATATTGATAGGAAGTTGCATTAAATGACAGGACACTTGGAAAGTACTGTTTACAATAATTTATTGAAGTTAATTTAAGTAATAAAGTTGATATTTACACTCGGGTTAAGTTCTTGTCGCATTTACATTTGCTATACAAATAAGTCATTTTTGGTTTCTAGTCGTATGCTAGAAAAAAATAGTAAATTGCCTTCGAACACAGAGAGTCAGACATTTAGGAGATCTGTGATGTTTTTTCTCTTAGTTAACTTAAGTGTGGAAAGAAATCGAGCACGCCTTTTCCAAAAACACAGGGCATATGACTTTCTTAGGGTTAGATAGCTGAATTAATAAGTTTGATATGTTAGCCACTGAGCGCCCCAATCGGCACTGGAGATGGCATCTGCAAAATTGTAGGTTTTGGTGTGGAGATGCTTTTGGTTTCCAGGAGATCGGACTATTTTAGGTCAAAGTTCAAGGGAAGCAGCAATGTTGCTTGACATTTCACTCGAATCCAGTTGTCTTGAATGAGGATCTTGTCCGGATGCAAGGCAGACTACTAACGAACTTTTTAATTGTGATCGATGCACGCTAATCGCCGAGGTGAAGTGGAAATCCCACAAAGAAATTTATAGCTGAATTCGAAGGGGACATTGAAGGTTTGGGTTCAGGAGATATCATGTTATCTATATTGTCTTTGGCATTCTTAGTATCACGTGTGAATGCATGTCTGCCATTTTCTGGTTTGTGACGATCGCAACTCATCTGAAAACCGTGGTAGAAACAATGGTGAATGTGAAGATATTAAAAACGTATGTATTTACTGCGGCAGTTTAAGCCCCTTACTTCTTTACCTTAACTGTTAAATAACATTTAACTATTAATAGGTAATTAACTCTTCCGTAGTATACAAAAAGTAGTGTATACATTCACTGAAAATAGTCTGATTTTTCATATCGTGATATGCTTCTATACCTTGTATGATGAAAAGTTCTTGTTTCGATGTGTGAAATCACCTTTTGAAGTTAATACTTCGAGTTTTGAATCACTTTTTATGTAACATACGAATGTAATTCAAAAAATAAAAAGGCAATGCAAATAATTAAATACTTATTCATATTGCATGCATTATGTGTGAAAACAATTCAATATATGAATTCCATTTAGTATTTTATGTTTAAATATGCTATATTTTAATGGAGTGAAATTGTCATTATATTTTTGAATGTTTGTGAAAGAGTAAGATTGCTAGAATAAAATTTCATTATTTCTAGGATCTTTCATGAAAATTAATTGGAACATGATTTTTGTGTATTGTGAGTGCTGAGCACCTAATGTCGTATCTCATTTGACGTGTTTCATATCTCTTTTTAAGATTCAATTATGAAGAAACAAGCACAGGAAAGAGCGTGTATAGCCTTAGTGGTGTACCGAATGACGTACAACGAGAGCTGTATTGGACATTGTATTTGACAAAAGACAACCCTAACGGATTGAATTCGTACAGATCTAAGAAAAAACTGATAAATGGTAAAGTTTTTGTAAGAGTGAAAAGATTATTAATTCAAAATGGAAACCCTGCTCATTGAAACAGTATCGCCTTAGACTTTATACGCATTTTAGACAATTTTTGATAGATGCTTTATAAACTCTTAGTATATTTATAAGTCAGAAAAAGATATGCAATCTATTAATTCACTTTACTCGTACATCAGGTTTAGTCCCCCCCCCCCCGCCAAATTTGGCGATTTTTGTGGTAATTTATCATAGAGCAAAGCATTCCGTTACGAAATATGACGTGATAAATCTTATCATTAAAAAAAAAAAAAAAAACCCGGCTACGAACCGGGCATCTATTTCCACGTTAATTCTTTCGTAATTCATAAGTCCTGACAAAGGCGTAGTATGGAAGTTAGGAGAGTTGGCTGTCAACCTATAAATGATTCGTCCTTGTCATATGACTATGGTTCAGAAGTATGAGGTCCATCGCGAATGGTTATTTTATTGCTTCTAAATACGATGTTAATAAAAAATCATTTTGGACATTTCTATTTTATTGCTTCTAAATACGATGTTAACAAAAAATCATTTTGGACACTACGGAAATACTTTAAATACATTGAAGTTTTTAAGTGAATATTGAAATGAGATCTAATTTTCTGATTTGCATTCCCCCTTCCCTTCACGAATTATTTTCGTGATTTTAGAATGATCCAATTGGGAATTTCGTGATGGCCTAACTCTTTCACCATCTTAAATCACAAATATACGCAAGTCCTTAACTTAATTATAAACACAGATATATCCAATTCAATAACTTGAAACAGTCTTGAGTTATAATTAAAATGACTTATTTATTTATGTTAAGGGAAATTCTCTCTATTAGTTCACGGTCCCTCAACACGTTTACTATCCAGTGATTTGTAATATATTAAATATTAAGCTTACCCTCTATACGAATATTTAGATCCGAACAAGATGATTATGCGGTCATATGCGTCATGTTCAACTTCTATAAGACAAAGTTAAATATTTGTTTTTCTTCTCCTATTTTTGGCGTATCTTATGCATTCGTTTCGCTTTCTCTCGAATTCCCCTTAACTTAGTTAAACCTAGTTTATTTTCAAATAATGTTTTATCTTACCAATTCTCTTATTCCGATTCACTCACTTCTTGTTTATCACACATTCAACTCATATTACTCTTAACTAGAAGTAGTTTCATCTTAATTTCGAAAAAAATTATTAATTATGATGATTCAGTCTACTTTACAAATATCTTATCAACTTTTCATTATCCTCTTTCTTTCCACCTTCTCTTTCCTTTCAGTTCTATTTCGCTTTTATACAACTACCTCTAATTCAATTCATTACGCTTTTTATAATCTAATTTACCTAATCACGTTTCGTTTTAGTTGGCAAGCAGTAGTTGTTTTATGAAATTCAAATTACCGAAAATTCCCTTGTGTTAGCAAAGAGATAATAGCGAATATCTCAACATCACAAACTTACCAAGAAAACAAAGCAGAAATTTGAAAATCGTGCCATGTAATATTCATATTTGTATTTTGAGGTTTCTCCTAAGGTACTGTACTCCTCCTTCCCATGATCATTTTGATTTTAAGAGTGGCTCTTTCCCTTAAACAATTCAGCAAAAGGTAAAAATGTTTGGGAAATGCACCGTCATCCATCGCAATCGTTTATTTTTTCCCCCCAGTGTTGCTTAAATTTTTTCTCGATAACTCTAGGAGTTTTGATTGTATCGTCAAAAGTTAGGCACCAACATATTCAGAAAAAAGATGGGGTTCTATTACACACATTAAAATATTAAAAACTTCTAAGATTTAAAAACCCTTAGACCCCCTGAATTTACTCCTATATATATTTTTTTGTATTAATTCGTGAAAAATAAGAATTCTCACAAAAATTTCAGTTTTTTATATTTGTATAATTTTTGTTTTTCAAAACGTGTATAGACTTTAATTTTACTTTTTCAAATTTGAGCTTTACTTTTTCAAAATTTATATGGTTGTTATGTACTGCGTTTTTAATGACTCTGAGAAATAAGCGTATTGTTTGAGTTAATGTTTATAAAATTCGATAATATTCCTAAATATCTCTTAAATTTCACTCATATCGTTATTCAAATTGCTAATTGAAAACATTTAATAAAAATAGTCTTTTGTCTGTTTTTTTTTAAATTACTTAATGAAAAGTATTCTTGGGAGTTTTATATGCATTTATCTGCAAACTTGAAAATCAATTTAACTTGTGTAAATGCATTGTTCTGATTTCTTAGTTCCTTTTTGTTTCTTGAAGGGATCCCCTATGTATTAAGTTTTTCCTATTTGAGTCACTTTATGTTTTTGAATTTTTCAGGGGTGGATCGAATTTATCCTGCACCTGAGGATCATTACATCTTTTGGTTCCAGCGACGCAGTTAATGAGCGCCTTATCAAATTGCATTGTATAAAATACTTTGTAGCCATTAATTCGATGTAATAAATCATTAATAATTCATATTGTATTGTTTTCTATCTAATTAGTACCAGTGATTAGAATTTAGAGGGAATCATTCAGAGTACTTAGGGCCACGATATCCGAGGAGTTATAGTCGCGAGCTCATGGTCGGTCTTGTTTCCTTCGAGTCATGTGTTCGAGTCCTGATACCAGTAAAGGCTCCGTCGTATAAGGTTTACATTACCCCAGAGTTGCTTCTCTATTTTCAACTCTCTTTGCCAACCAGTTATCTTTTTTACAAATGTCTGGATCATCGTTTCACATTGTTTGGTGCAACAGGGCCATGTCTGGCTCTTGTGCTATAAACGTCCTCTATCGCATTACTCCTTCGCTTTTCCTAACAAGGCAAAGCTTAACGATACAAAACATAGAGATAATAATGTAGAGTTATTAAAGCTAAGATCAGCAGATACTGTGCTTTTAAAAAATTTTTAAAATTAGGTTCATCATAATGTGCTAAATGAAATGTTCGAAGTCATGGTGAATCGAACCAAAAGTAAAATACTTGAAAGCAAACATTTGTCTGCTGAGGAACTGGTAATCGAAGAATGCTTTCTCGGTTTTTACAAAAAAAAAAGTCTCAACTTCGATTAATGTTTAAAAATCTACAACAGGCGAAAACAAAGACACACAAAGTTGTTTTAAAGCACATGATTCTGAGAATCTTTTTCAACATTGTAAATCTTTCTTTGCATAATATAATTAATTGTATTACTTCGAACACTTAATTTTTGCTTAGTTCAAGCAAATTATAAGAATATTCTTTATTTTTCTCTGTATGTTTTGTAATGTAATGGGGTATAAAACGAAAGGTTTTGATTAGACTCATTGGATGGATTTCACAGATTATAATTTTTTCATATTTAATTTAAACGAACCATACTTTTTGAATGAAATTATCACTGATAATTTTTAATTTCTCGAAGTACTTTTTTTTTATTGTAATGCATGTGTAATTTTGTTCCTCTGATAAAAATAATATTGTATAGTATTAATCAAAATTTCGAAAAGGAAACCCCACACTACTATTAAAACTAAACCACAGTTTAAAGTTGATATAAACTGTCAGTTCTTTTTCTCTCTCTCTCTTTTATTTTTTGTCCGCATTCATTGAGAGAGAGTTTTATATATTCTATTGTGGCCCCCCCCCCGCTTAGAAGTACAAATGGTTGCCACCGCTTACAAAATACAGTCTCTCCTTTGAAGCGTTTGTAACTAAATTCCGATCCTACTAACAGGTCGCATATTGGATTGATGTTACTCAACAATATTTTCTTTCTAACGAGTTGCTAATATTATATATAAAATTCAAGAACTCAATCTAAGTGAGTATCAGTATTATGTATAAGTATTGTATTGTACTTGTGTCTTTTCAGATTGTACTTTTATTTACAGAAATATAAGAATAATAAATGAATGAAATTCGCCATACACATATACGAAATAAAATGGTTTATGTAGGAAAAGAGCAGTTGAAAATAATTTCTTTGCAATTGATTTTAAAGATTGTTTTTTGATGAACATAATGAGCGTTGTTTAAAAAAAAATTCATAACATACCTCACGATAACAATTCGCAGCATCTTAAATGATTCGTACAACCTTTGCAAAACGTTTCTTCCTGCGGCATCCAATTCGAAACTTTTTACCTTATGCTGTTATCTTTATTATTTATTTTGTGGTTTTGGATGCGAATCGGCGTAGGTAACAAGTTGAGGAGAAAGTGCAATTCAATCACTAGACCAATATGAAATAAAACAAACAATGGAGAAAATCAATGCCAGAACACACAAACAGTTAATGTTGAAATTATAATTATACATCCAAGTTATGAAAGCAATACAAGTCGTACAATCATTCCTCAACAGAAAAATCATGGTCAAAATATATATCCAAAATAAAAATATATTTGAGACGCTAAATGCCTCAAAATTTGAAATTTTCGAGTTAGTTTCTAAAAAAGCGTGGGATGCTTCGCTGATTCCATAGTTGTGCTATGTAAAAATATTTGATAACTAGAAAGTTCAAAAATTGAATTTTGTGATTGTAAACACACATAAAGAGAAAAATTTCTGTTTCTGCGTTTTTCTCGAAATGTTTTTTTTTTAAAGATTTTAGTACACTTTCCTCTTAAAATGTACTGTATCCGTAGTACTGATATTCTGCATATTTTGAAATGAGATTATCTCCTATGCAGTGAACATGATTTTGTTTTCCAATTAACACTCGCAAATTTAATATTGCAAAATATGTGTATAAAAGTTACGGAACATTTGAATCTTTAAAGCTCTTCAAATTTTATGAAATTGAATTTTTGAAGTTTATAATTATATTAAAGTGTATGGAATAAATCTGTATAATGTATGGAATAAATCTGTATAGTAAAAGTAAATAACAAGTTAGTGTAAATGACCATCGCATCAAAAGCATTTGAAGTCAAGAAAGAACGAGTCCTACCTGGAATGCGTTCCATAACACTAATAAACGGGAAAAGGAGACAGATTTTAAAACATCAGAAAACAGAAATTCGGCGAGATTTCAGTTCCGCACTGGAAGACCTTAACTTTGCTCAGGATATTGTCTTCAAATTTTGATAAGAAGGAAAAGACAGAGTACATAATATTGCCAAACAATTGGGTTTGAAAATAAATGAAAACTAAAATAAGGAGTAAAAGTAAGTATTCGCACATTTCTAATAAATCAAAACAAAGTTGAAAACGGACTGCTTTTTTATACCTTGGAATTACAATAGATAAAAAAAAGGCATAGATGGAGAGAGAAAAACAAGAATTTGACGATTTATTGGTTTTATTAACGTCGCACTAGAAGCAACACGAAGATCATTGGCGACGGACCTCGTAATTTTGAGCCTTGTCCAAGTGACGAGGACGACATCCGTGAGCTGGCACCTCCTTCTCCTAACTTCACCACCACTCTAGGAAGGAAAACCCAACATTCATTCAGGACAATGTATAAATTTTGGAAAGCCTCAAATATAAGCATTAAGCTCAAATTACGTGTGTTCAATGCAACAGTATTAGCGTTCTTTCTTTACGGAAATGTGAGGCTTGGGAAACTCACTAAATTAAAAGATGAGAAATTAAATACCTTTCATACTAAGTTCCTCAGAAAGATTCTCGTATATAATAGCCTGCGAATATTTTAGATTGTATTATAAAACATCTGCCAAATATATTTACGCCCAAATTAAAAAACGACACTAGACGTAGAATGCCACGGAAATATAACACGAGTTGCTCCGAGATGGGCACCAGATGGAAAGAAATGAAGACCCAAGTGTCACATGCAGCTGTATGATTATAGGAGAGGCATTCATTTGGATGGCTGGAGTTAAAGAACTTCCCCGAGATCCTGTTAGATGGAATGAATTGACGTGTAGCTATTGAAGCCTTGGTTTGACGAGAATTGATGATAGGATATTATGTTTATCAGAGCTGTGCAAATTTTCAGAGCTATATATGCAATGGATTTTATGCAAGATATATGGGTTATCTGTATTTGTAAAAGTAAATGCAGGTAATTCCCGTATTAAACAGGCGTTATATTCCGAAGATTGCCGTGTTATACGAAGTAAAGAATTAGTATAAAAAGGGGATTAGGTTTCAAAAATTAAAAAAAAAAAAAAAAAACATGCTATTATAATATTCATATGTTTGATAAATATCTTTATTAATATTTTTTCAAGAATTAAAACATATATGTATTAATGTTTTCTTTTTGGCAAAATATCCTCATTCTCTGAGCATTTATCTACATTATCTTCAGACCCATATTGCCAATAATCTGTTATTTTAAATTGTTTTCATTTAGTTAAAGATCTTTACATATTTCCCCATATGATGCTAAGCATTTTAAGAAACTCTTTTGAATTTTGGGTTTTTTTTCATTTAAAAAGTTAAATGAAAAAACATGACTAACTAATCGGTTAAACATGGGCCTTTCGTTACGCTTTGTAGAGTAAACTTTTTAACTTCTTCGTCTTCACCTATGCCATCATCCTCCGAGTTATGATGGATTCCAGGCATAATTTCTACCAAACCTACTTCATCATTTTCTTCTTCCACCAATCATTCTTGGATATCTTGTGCAGTCAAAAACTTCCCCTCCTAGATACTTAACAACCTCTACTATTGCTTCCATTCTGCTGTCATGATCAAATTTTCACTTTCAATTGACTCACGCCAGATTTTTTTAAATCAATCTATTAATCTCATCCGTTTGATTTCTCTGAGTGCTCAGGGACTTGCCTTCTTCAGGTAAGTACGGACATCAGGATCCCGAGGCACCCTAGTGATCTTTTTCTTTCCTATGGGGTTTACTGTCTTTGGTAAACACGGGTGACGCTTTCACGGGATACCCTAGCGATCCTTCTCTATTTTCGACCCTCCTTTTCAACCAATTTTTGTCTCTTTTTCAATTCCTTCACGTCTAGATCTCAGTTAAATCTTGTTTGGCGCAGCATTGCCACATCTGGCTCATGCGCCTTTAAATTTTACATTCACTTACTCACTCACTCACTTTATTTCTCTGATGGATGAGTTTATTAGAGGGAGAAGTGTTAGAGTGAATCAATGCTATACGGGGATGTTCCCGATTCTCGAAATGTGTTAAGAGTGAATACATACTATAGAAGTTATTTATATAAATAAAATTTATTTTCTTTGCACTAACAGATAAATATACGGATATTTTAATGCTGAAACATGATCTACATTTCGGATATTTTTGTGTCGAATATTTTAAAGAAAGCGGTATCACGTACAAAACAAAAACTATTCAGTTCCAAGAATTAGTGGAAAAAAAAGAAACATTAATAAGAGAATCAAAACAATTTTAAGTTTTCGACGTGAACGAAACACTTTTTTTTTTTTATCTTGGGTGTTCTTTTCAACAAGTGTAAAAGTAAACATTTGTTGCGTTTAACAAGTAGCAACAGCAAGCAATGTTTTTGAGATTCATTCTGTTATAATAGAAAAGGACGCTCACTTTTAAAAAAGCGACTTGGAAAATGTTAACAAAAGGAATTCATGGGTAAATGTTATTCCTCAAATTTATTCTTTCATGTTCGCTTATATGTTGTTGATAATCTGAATAGCTGGTTTTCATCATTAACGAATATATAATTTCTTGAATAAACAATTGTGTTCAATTTAAAATAGCATGTAAAACTCAACACACAATTTTATTATTATAAACAATGTAGAAGAGGCCCCTTTTTTTACCTGAATCTTCACTCTTATCCTTTCTCTACAATTAAAAGAAGATAGCCTGGAGAGATATTTTTTTTTAAAAAAAAAGTATACAAAATTCACCATCCATCTAAAACCGGAAAACACTAAAACTTGCATCAGACTCGTAAATACTATATCGTATAAGAAATGTCTACATTGTTATTGTGTACGCACTTTTTTACCATCTCTCTCGAAACGCATTCATTATTAATAAAATATATTTCAACAGCAATAGAAAACAGCAGACATTTTTATCATCTAATATGAATTTCTTTGCATTAACTAAGATAGACTTCGTGTTGCCTTTAAGTGCGATATTAATAAATGATCAATCAAATGCAATAACTAACGATTTCATCATAGATTCCCCTCAGAGCCGTACTTTTTCAACGTAATTACGCGAATCATGTTCACAAGATATCCCAGTGATTTTTTTTCTTTCCCATGGGGTTTATTGGCCTTGATAAACTCGAATGAGAAATACCTTTCTGTTTTCGAACCTCCATCTTGTCAACCTTTTATTTACTCTTAGAATATAGTTTAAACAAATATTTGACTCTTGAACCTTAAACCTAATTGTCATTCAATCCCTCATTTCATCATGGGTAACACAAAAGGAAAAAAAAAAAAACACCTCAGTTTCAACGAATTGGGTTCATATAAATGTACTAAATTTAATTTACAAATAAATAAAATTTTAAAAATTGAATTCAGTTTTTAATAGATTTTATTTTAATAAAATTTTACATTCCGTAACCATTATTATTAAATAATTTGTATCGTACAACATATTAAAAAAACATGGCAAAAACGATTTGATCAGTAGCATTCACGTAGGAAGGGAGTTAGTTATAAGAGAGGAGCCAAGTTTTGAAGAAAATAGGACAATGAAGTTATCGGAGAGCCATTCATATGCATGCGTATACGCATCCATGAAAACCTCGGTTGCGGTCGTGATCCAGACTGCCATTGTTAAATTAGTGTGGCCGCGGTAGCCTAGTGGTCATGGCTTCGGATTCGTGGCCGACGGTTTTCGTTCAGCCGCGGGTTCTAGCTTTGGCCGCTAAAGACCCGCCGTGTAGCTGGGGCTGATGCACGTTAAATTTGTCGGGGCCCGAAGTCCTCCCATTGGCATGAAGTGGAAGTTAGGAGAGGGGGTGCCAGCTCCGGTATCGTACTCGTCACTTGACTGTGGTTCAAAATGACGAGGTCCGTCGCCAATAGCCCTCGTGTTGCTTCTAGTGCGACGTTAATAAAAAAAACTAAACTATTTTTTTTTTTTATATAATTTAAAAAATGTTTTCAGTTCCTTTAAAAACTAAGGACTTTCAAAGACATTTTTATTTCGATAGCTCTTTGCAAGAAACTGCCAATGTCAAACTCTCATAATGCAAGGAATTAGATTTCAGAACTTCGTGAAATTACACCGAATAATATTGAGAGTACTCTATTCTGGAACTTCATGTTTTAATTGATAATTAAAATTGACATTGGTTGTTCTCGCATATTGGTTTGTGCGCTCTTGTAACCGAATACATAATTTATTTTCTTATAAAATTAATATTAGTTGTTCTTGCATTAAGCCATCCATTTTTGAGTACCATTGGTTAGATCCGCCTGGTTAAGATTCCGGGTACTCCCGGGTATGTATATTTAAATATGAATGGATTTTTGGGAAGGGATAAGTGTGTGATTTCTTATTGAAAGCAAAGGACAGTGACTTTGTGTCGTATTAGAAATCTTTGTTATATGTCAAATAACTAGTTGGGAAGTAACAAAGTTAGTTGTTATCAATTTTAGGGATGATTGTAAATTAAGGTTTTGTTAATTTGCCTCTCATCTTACTTTTTGTTTCATTTATGGAAGATAATGGTTTTTCACATAAATATATAGAGCCAAGGGTTGTGAGAATAGCAGATATTCGGGTTTTTTTTTATTGCATCACATGTTTCAGGCAGACTGTTCTAGGTATTAGATATTATTATTTCTATTTCAGGCAGTTGTTTCATAGCTGTCCACTTGTGCAGAGGAATTAAATCAGATTTCTCGCTTTCGAGTTCTTCAGAGTGGATGGTCAGATTTGTGAATTTGTTGCTCCGCAGTTTCTTGCTTTTGATACTTTTTTAATTGTATCTGAAGTGAAACAGAAGCTGTGTCGAATAGTGCCAAGTTGAGTTCATTGATTTTTATTTTGAGAAGACGCACAATAAAAGATAGTATATCCTTATCTACTCTGAATTCTTTAAAAAAATCAACAAACCTGCTCTTCATTTCCTTAATATAGTGTTGAAATAATCCGTATGAAAAAAAACCGTGTTTTTTCGTCACAATTCTGTTTTAATTGCTTAAAAAGAAATAATTAGCTTTTCTTTATATTCAGCGAAACTGCGTAGTTTCTTTTCGAAACACTCTAGCTCTTCCAATAATGTATATATAACATTTTCTTTTACTTTTAACAATACATTGAAATCATAAAGATGTGACGTAATTTCGACTATAAGTTTTGTAAACTTATGCCTTCTTCCAGTTCCTGATGTGATATGCGTTTCTTGAGAAGGAACAATTTTATTTCTTTCATACATGAAGCAAATAGCTCCAGAATGCTCAAACTCATCTGGAAAGCCAACGAATCTTGTTTCGCAAATCTACAAGTCCATGTACTCACTATCCATTTTGTCCAAGAGTACCTTAGATCGGCAATGATAAAGTGTTTTGGCCGATATGCTGTTAATTATCTCACAATGAAATTCATTACTGTAACCATTTCTTGAGGAAATATTTGGGATCAAAGCATTTCATGATGTATTACGCAGTGGAACGTAGAATTTCTTGGTCATTTTTTTTAAAAATTGAAACCACTCATTTATTTACTTCTATCATATTTTTACCTCTAACATAAGCAATGGATATTATTTCATTTAAATTGTGATACCGGTGTGTTCCAGATATGTTTCTACAGCATTAGTAATATCTTCTTCACGTGTTCTTTGGGAATCTGTGCCAACATATATCGCCGAAAGAATGATACTTCTGAGTTAACTAATATCACATGACTCATCAAATGAAATTGATACCAGCGTAATATCTACGACTTTCTGCTCTGTTAGAATCGAAGATATTTTGGTAGTCCTGTCTTCCATAGTTTTCGTAGATAAGAACCTTTATTATATTTTTTTTCGTGATTGCTGCTTTATTATTAAAGTCATAAGAGAGCTCTTCGGGTACTTTCATATGACAGTCTTTAATGTAACCACCGCCTGTGTGCGGTTTTCCTTTTTTCGCGATTTCCTGACAGACCACAAAGCCCGAAAGATTGATTGTATTTTAACTGTGTGCTCAACTGTTTAAAATAAAATTCAACTTCTGATATTGATGCTTTAAACTCTGTAACAGCTCTTTTATTTGCGTCATCAGCCAGATATTTGCTCAAGGGTGCATTGCGGTTTGTAAATAAAGGTCTCTTCAAGTTTCATTCATTATTATTTGTGAAGTTTTCATCACAAATGAGACAAGTCGGAAGACCATTCAAATTTTGAATGAACGCAAGTACTTAGTTTCATTCATTGTTAAAGTCACGATATTCGTCATTTATTTCTCACTACTTTTTAGACGACGATTCCATCTTGTTCATGGGTTCAATTTTATAAAATTGAGTAAATCATAATCAGAAAAAATCAAAACTAATGCTTTGAACATAAATTATGTTGTTCAATTATCATTTTGTATAAATGTCTACATTACTTTTTAATTGTAAGGCTTGACAACAGAATATTAATAATTTATACGAATGAGGTATTGATTCTAACTGATACATTGTTAATAAGTTTTAAAGCAAATCTTTGGTAAAAATTTACAATATAACAAATATATAATAAGGTTTTGATCTCGAAATATATTTCGAAGTCCTAGCCCATCATTAGGAGATATGTTTAAATGTATATGCAAATGTACACACAGGTAATTTTTTCGAAGATCATTATTTTGGAAAAAGGAAAAAAACAGTAAACATATTTTTTTTGTTACGATTTTAAGTTTGTACTAAAGTGTTAGAAATAATGGTTAAAAATAAAATCTCAAAGTGCTATGATGAAGAAATCCATTGTTAAGGCGAAATAAAACGAGAGGGCATCGTAAAGCTTTAATAATTACGAAGAAATAATCTAGATTTCTAGATGAATTTTATTTTACATATTAATTGGTTCTTATGCACATAACGTTGAAAAGTACATCTTTTGAGGTTGGTTTTATTAAAACCGCACTAGACGCGAGGATGATTGGCGACGGATCTTGTAATTTTGTAACTCGGTCAAGTGACGAGGACAACATCTGAGTTGGCACCCTTCTCCTAGTTTCCACACCATGCCAACGGGAAGACTTTGGGTTCGGACAGATTTACCTGCATCAGCTCAGCTACACGGTGTTTCTTTGGTGGTATAAAGGCTGGAACCTACGATTCGACGAAAATCGCCGGCCACGAGTTTGCGACCATGATCACAAGGCTACCACGGCCACACAGCTAATTGTTAAGGAATCTGTAGATTGAAGAGGGGAAATTAGAACTACTGAGCAATTTTAGATTGCTAAAATGTCTAAAAGCAATAGGATTTGTGGAAATAGGCGTTGAAAATTGCAAAACTTTGAGTGAGAGCAGAAAACTCAATGATTTTTTTTTCTTTTTAATGTAGAAGTTAAATGGAAAATAGGAGGCAAAAAATTTCGCTCTGAAATTGAACTTTTCGTGTCGCCATCTAGTGTTTTCAACGAGAGTTATTACCATTTAGAATATTCATCCCATAATATTAAGAAAGAAAAGAAAAAGTGTGTGTGTGTGTGTGGGGGGGGGAAGGTGACTTGCTCAGTAAAGTAGTTGGCAACCTCATAATCCAAAAGAGCCAAATATAAACAATACAAAATCGAAGTTTATTCAAAATGCCAATTTATTTTTAAACTTAAGTAGAGACGCTGTAGAAGAGACATTCCTATGGAAATAATTAGGATTAAAGTACACTCTCCAGTTTGTCTTTGCGAAATATGTCTTAGTTTAACTAACGGTACATTGAATAAAACTTGGCATCATACTTATATAAAGATAAATTTTAACCCCCCCCCCGCGCCGACGTCGCCCGACCGATCGAATAATGGGAAAGCAATAAATTCAGGAAAAAAAAGAAGAAATTTTTTTTTTATACCCATGATGGGCGCTTTGTTAGTCGAATTGCTGCCCACCGAAAAGTGTTTTAACTACAAATAGTTAAAATACATTTCGGCGCGCAGCAATTCGACGGAGATAATGATACTCATGTTTGTGAGCGTCTATCCGTGCTATTGTTGCTTTCTAAAAATGTGCCTCTTTTCTGTAGGTTTACGTTTCAAAAATGTTCACTCATCTCTTACAAGGCAAGTTAATAAATAATATTCCTTTGCCTTCACTAAACATTTCGTGGAAGAGCCGCGGTTCGCCGACCACTGGCCTAGAGAAATCTGATTCCAGGTGACATTTTCTACTGGGGTAACTCCTTAACAGCTGCTTATTAAATATCTGTCAATTGAAAAATAATTCACAATATTTGTTTCATTTACGAGTATCCCTTTATAATATATATTAAATATTTAAGCTATACGAAATCCTTTACATATTTGAAAGAATTAATCTTTTGATAAAAATTAATTATTAATTAATTTCTTATTTTCGCTCTAATTATTTATGGATTGTAAAAATATGAAGAATTTTAAAAGGCTTACCAGTTGGAAAAGGTTTTCAAGTTATGCTGATGTTTGGCGAGAAAAATTAAACTTTGAACTCTTTTAAAAGTGCTATTTTTCTAGATTTTGATAAGAAGAGCATTTACATAAAGTATTTTCATTTCTGGACTAAATTGATTCCTAAACCTTGAACGAAAATGTATAGTTTAAATCATATGTTTCTAAATAATGTTAAGTAAATTATAAAAACTTAAAAAGATAAAACTTTTAAATTCAAATACTTATATTTAGGCTGTCTAGAGCTCTATAGACAACAAAAACTGCAAATGAAATGCACGACTATGTAAAAAATTTTAAAACTCATTTATAATGATGGACACTTAAAATATTTACTTTGATTTAATCATAATAAAAAATTCGACAGAATTTCGCAATAATAATAGGCCTTGCGTTCAAAAAGAAATGCAAATTTTAAAATTTATTAAAATTTAAATGCATACATATCGTTCATAGGATAAGTCGAAGAAAAACTCATTTGAAATTTATGAATTAAACTCATTTTATTTTTTTTAAAAAAAGAAAGTAGAATAATTCTTATTCAAACAAATGAATGAGAGCAGTTTCAAGCTGTTTTGATAATTTATTTTGACTAAAATGTCTTGCAAATGCACATAAGGGTAATGTTTTGAGTTGCAAATATTTTTGAAAACTCAGATTTACCTTTTTTTGTGTAAATGATCAAGATATTCATTTTGATATATTTGAATGCAATAAAGTGCACCTGAAAGAGCAAAAAATAACGAATGCTTCTGTGGAATTACTTTTTTCCCTCCGATTTTTAAAAATATTTTTACCCCTATTTTAATGATACATTTGTGAGTTTTCCAAACTATAAAATATATTTTTAAACATCAGAGGAAAAAGTAATTCCACAGAAGCATTCATTATTTTTTGCTCTTTCAGGTGCACTTTATTGCATTCAAATATATCAAATAGTAAATATGTGAGAATTAAAGTCGAAATCCCATAGGATTAACATTACTCCCACGAAATCAAAATAGCGGGTAGAAGGGAGCCTTAATACATAAATGTTTTACAAATATTAAGCCTTTTTCTTGTGATTTGCATGGGATTCCCCAACTCGAGCCATATTATTATTTTTTGCATCTTTCTTAAATAGCTTCCTAATAATATATTTAGTTTCTGCCTGGTAATGACATTCAGAGGTTTACATTCTTTAGGTAGGTCCGGGAACCATGACCCTTAGGCCCCCTAGTGATCTTTTTCTTTCCTATGGGGTTTACTGTATTTGGTAAACATTGGTGAGCCGTCCCTGTGACACCTTAGTATCCATTTTTTTCTACCCCCCTTCTTGTCATAACATTAATGTCCCCCCCCTCTTCTGTCTAGATCACAGTTCACTTTCTTCGACAATTTTATGTTATAAAAACTCAATCTATTTACGACGCTAATGACTTATTTTAACATTCTTATGGTATAGTTTGATTTAGTGGGTTTTTTTTCCCTATTCACCTTGTTTGACTTTGACTTAATATAGCCACATCTAGCTCTTGCGCTATTAAATCCCTCAATTACTCTTCGCGGAAATGTTTAAAATCAAAATCGTATACCTTAAACCCTTACCAAATAACTCTTACTGAGAGTATAATCAGTCACGGTTTTGGTATTAAAATATCGCACATTTCTTAAGAAACAGGCCATTTTAGAGTACTTCAATGCACACACTTTATATTCTGTTTCACGTATTGTTAACTAATGCTATTTTCAAATCACTTGGCTGCACAAGAAATGAATGTTTATTGTCTTCACCTAAATAATTATATTAATCCTGAATTAGTTTCAAAACTCGCCCTTTTTTTAATTTCATAAATTCATCGTTTTCAATTCTTTTTTCATCATTACTAACTGTTCAGATGCATTCAATACACACACACTCACATTACTGGCTATTAAAATTAAAACACCATGAAGAAAGCAAATACAAAAAAGATATTTATAGTACGTAATACAGTATTACATGAAGACAAAGTGATTAAATTTGCTAGCAGTTTGGGGGGGGGGTTATAGGGGTGCGAAATTTGTAGAAACCGTTGTCACCTCTGGCAGGTAAAATAGTCTTTACCAGATTAGGTATGGAGTCGAACTGGACTTGGATGACAGAAACAGGCAACCCATTTCATGCTGTTTCATGTGTATGCTATATTTATTCAACCGTATTAGCTGGAAAGGGGTGGAGGGCCAATCTCTCAGAGGCCCATGACCAGATGTTTTCAATGGATAACAGATCTGGAGACTGTGTACGCCAGAGCAACAATCGAATAACCTGTGTATCGAGGAAGGTCAGAACACGACATGCAATATTTGGCCTTGCATTATCTTGTTGGAAGATGTCGTTTCGCCGGCCTCGAAGATAGGGCACAATTACTGGACGTAAGACGTTAAAAATGTACGATCTGCGTTCGAATTACCGTCAATACGAACTAGAAATGTGCGTGTCGTGTACCCAATTGCTGCTCAAACCGTCACACCAGGCGCAGGGCCCCTATGCCGATATTGAATGCAAGCAGGCGAAAAGCTATCTCCTCGGAGCCTACAGACACGTATACGGTCATCAATTCTGCATGCAGAATCCGGACTCACGACATTGTGTCACTCCTGTATCCAGCTTTGTCGTTCTGTGTACCAGAATGGCCGTTTCTCTTTATGCTGCTTTGTCAAGGGAAGTCGAAGTAATGGTTGCCATGCTGACAGTCCACGGTGTTGCAAACATCGTATCAAGATACTGGGTGTTCTACAAACACGAGCGGATACTGGGTGTGCTGCAAACAGGCCCATTTCCTAACTAATGGTCCGCAATGTGGTTGCACGGTTTCGCTGGGCCGAATATGTCTGTCTCACAATATGTCTGTCCTCTCGGGCGTTAGTCATGGGAAGGTATGGAGATCCAGCATGCCGTTCAGTATGACCCTCAGCAATCCATTGATTCCATATTCACATGACAATGGTTGGATTTCGACCATTGCAAAGGGGAAATTTCACAGAAAGATAATCAATATTCTCAATTGGCAACGATCCAGCCCCTATCAAATTCTGACACTTGCTGGAAAGCATTTCTTCTTATTATTCAAGGCGAAACACGATATTTTGAGCAAACTCCGACATTACAAAGCGCTTTCCGAATGAGGAATCTACTGCATAACTTTTCTTTTATGCAGTGCTTTAGATGTCGTTTCTCCCTGCTGTGTCGATTAAATGCTCTGAAATACAAATCATTTGCATACCCTAACCTCTTATTATATATGTATGTATATATATATATATATATAATGTTAAATCTTCCTTTTAAATATTTAACTAGTACTTATTTAATTAAGTTTATAAAAACAGTCGAAGCCAATTTCATTTTTAAGTAATTATTTTATAAAAGCGGACGGCGGGAGATTTAACTCCACCGCTGGATAAAAAGTTACAGTTCAGTCAGAGCGTAAGATTAGGGGAAAGTAAAAGCAAGAAAGGGGTTTTCACTGTTTTTGGTTATACAGTTGGGAAATTTCTCAATAAACGTCATAGAACAGTTGGTATGAATGAAGGGATTTCGAGGGAATCTAAGTGTTGACCTAAAGTCTGGTAGAAATCATCCCTACAGGTCTGTAGCCGTGTGAACAGCGTTGTCAGCGAATTTTTAAGAACGCGTGATTGCATTAATTAAAGTTAAAAAGGAATGGTATCAGGAAATAAGAATGAACGCTTTACTTTAAGTGAGAGAATGGAAAAAATTAGGAAATTAAATTATATATATTATTATGAGAAACTAATATGAATTAAGTTAAATCATTACACACACACGTGTGTGTGAGAGAGAGAGTGAGAGTGTGTGCATGCGTGAGAATGTGGAAATGTGTTTGACGACAGATACGCTCACTATATGACACTATGCGTGGAGAGACGGTGCAGACGAGGAAGAGCAAGGAGAATGCGGTCGGGAAGTGATCGAGCACGGACTGAGGGAATCCGAGGGTGAGGCGAGTCATGGGAAACCATGCAGGAAAACGAAGAGTTATCTTAAGCGCTGAGACGCTGGTGAGTTATACGACAGAGTTAGTCTCTCCGGGAATTATGTGTGTTGTTAAGTGCAAGGACGCTAGAATCTCATTGTAGTATTCGTGTTGCAATTCCAGTTGTCACTTGTCCAATTATGCACATGAAAATTAGTTTTTGTAAATAATCACGTCTCATCATTTATATTCTTAGATCACCCATCATCATTTACCCCACCCACAAAGTGAGCGTTCGGTTCGGAATAGACCTGTGAATTTAGATTTTTAAATTTAAAAAAATTTGAATATTTTGATGGATCTGATTTTAATCCACGGAATCAGACTTTTTTTTTTTAAAAAAAAATAATAATAATGCGAGCAATTTTGAACAGAGTGTGTGTGTGTTTGTACGCATTTGGACTGAAATATCTCGGAACGGAAGAGGAACTGTATTTCGGATTACAAGTGCGGCAAAATAATAAGGAGGTAGAAACTTTCTGATTATTCTCATTTGAACTGAAAATATGTTAGAAAGGAAAATGTTAAGGAATGCGATAAAGAGGACCTAATTGAATATTTATGAGAAATGTATGATATAGAACTCTAAGTATTTTAAAGAAGCTCCACAATTTGTCACGGATCGACTAAACTTTATAGTTGAGGAACGAAAACATGAAAAAGAGAATGTGTTAAAAGGCTAATGAAACAAATTTGGTGTTAGTAGCACAAATTCTTGAATTTAAAAGTTTAAAATTATTACGACCGGAAAAGCAGCTAAAAATGGTAAAAATAAGAAGTAAAATTTCGCTTAAAATAGACTGTAGGGCGAACGAGAGCTCAAACGCAACCATCGGAGGGTAATCGAGCCTGACGGAAACATGTTCACAATGGATGGAAATTCAATTCGCCGGACAGTTTAGTTTCTTCGAAAGAAAGTGTTAAATTCTGCAAAATTCCTTTAAGACGTTCCTAAACATTACGCATGAAAACATGTATAAGAATTTAATAAAAATTCCTAGTCCAAAACAAAGCAAAAGAAAAAAAAAGGTCATTTCTTTTGATAAAAAAAACCCTTCCGTTTTCATGGGACTGTATATCGCTATTATTACTGAAATGGTATCATCATCAATTTCCGCTTCAACTCAAATAACTCTTGAACAAAAGTACCAGAAATGAGAAATTCTACATTTCTGATATTTTTTAAATTCAATTCTACGAAGTTCTCAAAATTTTTATAACCAAAACGAAAATTCAATAAAAAAAATTCTGCGGATTTTCGAAATTTAAACGAGAATTTAATTCTAAAAAATTCTCAGAATTTTCAATATTGAAACGAGAGTTCAATTCTACAAATTTCTAATAGTTTTCTTGAATTACAGATTTTTTTCCTGTTTCAGGCATTAAATCGGTCACCTAAAAATGAGTAAAAATCAAACAAAAAATGATTTGATTTGCGTAAAGAAATTCGCATTGAAAGAGATTTGTGTGCAACTGTGATATTACAAGGTTCACATCCCATTTAGTATTAATGGCTGGATAATAAATTTCATGTAGCATTGACTCGAGGAATTGAAATTAAAATTATTTTTTTCCGGTCATGAAACTGGCCTCTGTATCTTTCAGCTTTTTCAGTCCCTGAAGAAAAAATAAGTCTTAGAATTCAATCGTTACTGCAATTCAAACAGTTTCGGAGTTATAATCTACTTTTTATAACCTTAAAAGTGCTCATTCCAATATACCAATGTACAAAGTAATATGTGTTTCAATTTACGTATTTAATCGCCACTGATTACATGCATGATCGATATTTAAAGTAATTTTTTTTTTAACTAAAACAGTATTCTGAATGGGTGGTTAAGATGTCTTATGACGCAGCTCTAGAAAAAGTTAACATGTTTAAAACCTATTTTCAGTTTAATTGAACCTCGCTCGCCATTTCGGACACGAAAACATCATTAGAGACTTTTATCTATTTATTTAGATTGGAATTTTAAAAATATTAACCCGAAATTATAATCTACTTTGCACCCATTAATGCATATATAACACTCTGAATTATCGGTCAGGTTTGTACATTTCATTTTTCATCGAAGCATTGACCTTACGAATGCTATTTCAAAACTGGTTTTTAATCTCAGACTACGTTATCTGTGAAAAAAAGGAAATAAGAACATAAATCCGTTTACTCTTTTTATATGGATGGGAATGCAAAAGAGAGAATTCACGAAACAAGTCTCATTCTCAAATTCAGGGGAAATAAAGGCAACGAATTCCGAACTGATATACAATTAAGACCTTGTTTCGAGCTTCATCGAAACTATGTAATGCGTTCATTTTGATATGCTAAATTTTGCTTTGTATTTTATTGCCTTTTACCATGTATCTCACATTAATATTATCATAAAATTTATTATATTAAATCCATATAGCGAAAAGGCAAACCATAGAAGAAAAATGAAAAGTGTAGATACGTTTGGGAATTTTTTTTCGCAGAATGTTACAGTGAATGTAGAAAGTATTTGTACAAGAGCATCATTGCGGAAGAAGCTATTGTTTTAGATTGCTAATTTGAATAACATTAATTCAAAAGGTAACATGTAATTAAACACTTTTTTCCTCAAATACGAATATGAGGGGGAATAAATATTGAATTGTTTTTCATACATGTAAAGAAAACTAAAGCTTAGTAATTTTGAAGCTTGTAAAGGGTATTCGTGCAAATGATGCAAATTTTTATAAGTGATTTGTGAATGGATTGGTGAGTTTTTGTTGTTGATAAGTGACATCATTCATCTTGAGCCATTCATTCATATGTAGAATGCTATGGTGGAATTTAAATTTAATGGATAATATAGAATTTTCGATAAGGGTCATAAGTCTAAAGAAATATGTTATGATGAAAGAAAATGATTGATAAAGGTTTGCAAAGTCGATAAAACGTATGAATTTCATTATTAGATTAGTAGGTCTCGTTCAACAAATGCAGTTACTCATTCAGAGGTTTATGGAATCTAAAATCTATATAACGTTTCTCTCAACCGACTATTCTCACTCGTTCTTTAAAAAAAGATTCGAAAATAAACGTTTCTAAGCTTACAGAGGAATTATGAAAGGAGAGGAATAGTTATACCCGTAGAAACAGCTCGAAATGCATGCAAGCAGTAAGATTTCCACGGCCGTGTTTCAAGAAATGAGGAGAATCGGATGTTTTTCTTACGCGCAAAAAAACACGTAATCGAAAGCCCTGAGTTCCGAAAATTAATCGGTTTTTCTGACTAAAGTAAGTTCAACGTTTTTGGATCGTTCAGTAAAAAGGTGGTGCGGAGAAAACAAAACATAGAATTTACTTCCAATGGAGGAGGGAGTATACTTATTTGGAGTATACTTATACTTTATAAGTATACTCCCTCCTTCCTTTACATGGAGGAGGGTGTATACTTATTTTAAGTTGTACGAGTGTCTCAGGGGCTGGTAATTTATTCTAATTTGATGTAATCATAGTCACTTGCTTTGTATAGACATTTTGAATAATTTGTTTAGAATTGTTTAGAATAAACAATAATAGAATTGTTTAGAATAAACAATAATAGAATTGTTTAGAATAAACAATAATAGAATTGTTTAGAATAAACAATAATAGAATTGTTTAAATTGAGAGAAAAATGGGATTTCATAATCATTATGTTGTATGCATGATAATGAATCCAAGTGGCTGTAATTTTTACATAACATTATGATTAGAGAAACGCTGTTAAACTAGGTTCGGGACTACCTTCTAGTTCAGTGAAATCAAATTTGGTTGAATTTATGCAAAGACCCGGAGCAATTATTCAAGATAAGATATCTTACAAGGTAATTATAAAATTCTAATTTAAGTATTTGAGATTATGTGCATGGTACGAATTTTTCAAAAAAAAAATATTTATGTCTTACAAGTCTTGTATTTTTATATGTAATTTTTTCATGTAAATTTTAGATGGAAATATAAATTGTATTTTATTATTTGTCTAAAGTCTTGTATAATTTAGGTGTGTATTTTTTGACTGCGAGGTTCTCTTATTTATGACTATCGATGTACGAATTCTTTCTACATCACAAGATTGTGCCTTACTTATGCCTTGCAAGTCTTACAATTTAATATGTAATTTTATCTTTAAATTTTACTTGTGTAAATAGCAATTTGTATTCTATTCCATATATCCTAAGACTTATTCTATAATTTAGCTATGTATTTTTTTGACAGTTAGGGTTTTTTAAATTGTGACTATCGATGTATGAATATCTTCTACACTCACTATATGTTAGATACACAATATTAAGTGTTTAGTGTACTTATAAAATTTACCAAACGTTCGCATTTTTATGCATTTACTTTGAAAACTAGACTAGATGGAACTAACTTTATTTGGCTTGGGCAATCTCCAAAAATAAATTAATGAATCAAAATTTCTTGCTTGTCAAAAACTCTGCAAACCCTTATATTAAAACAAGAAGATCCAGGACCATCTTTACAGTTTTGTATTTCTGTAAGCTAGTTTATATGTTCTTTTGTGCCGATAAGTTATACATATTATGCCGATTAATATCAAAATAATTTAAAATTAAACTAAAATTTGTTTGTTTTGGATTGCATGTTCTCTATCGATTATGTGTTAAAATGACCTTATTGAACGCTGCTTCACACAGAGTTTTGTTGATCAAGGACATATAAACACTAAACGAGTTCTCATTATAATTTTGTTTTCGTGAGATCCGAATTGTTTGTTCAGAGATTACGGGTTATATCTCGGTCAATCCCCCAAATTAAATTTATGCTTTGATGTAATTTAAATTTGTTAAGTTTAATTAATATTATGGATTTTATTGATTAAATTTAATATTATTAGATTGATTTAAATTTAATAATAAAATTAATAATATTACTGAATAATTAAAATGAATAATATTGATTAAACTTAAGTTATACTTTGTTTAACTAAGAAATTCCACCTTAAAAATATTACGAGTAAACTAGTTAAATAACTTTTTCAGTCATACTCTGTAACTGGTTATTAAGCCAGTTTTCATTTAATATTACTTACCTAGTATTTTTGTTTTTACCAAGTTCGTGTTCTAATATATAGTGGCTCCCAAAATTGAGTATACACCTCTCTTTCTTTATTTTGAAAATATGAACATTTAATAAAAGTTTTATGTAAAGGTTTTTTTAATAGGAAATGATAAACCACTCCTTAAATAAGATATTTATCCAAAAAATGTAAACAGGAGATTAATGTAATAATAGTTATTTACATTCTCTGATTAAATGACATGAATTGATGTCACAGAATTAAATATACATTTTGTAAAAAATGACCTTTATTATATAACGGATAAATTAGCTACCACTATTTTAATGAAATTTTTGCGTTTAATACTGACATTGGAGTTAGATCCTAATGTATAAGTTTCTTGTAGAAATATTATTTAATCTTCAAAATGGGTTTCAGAATGGAAATTGCAGTTCAAGATAGAGAGTTGGTCGTTAAAATAGGGCTGAAGAAGGTAAATCTCTTAGAAAAATTGCAAAAGTAGTTCAGCGAAGTCAAGAATGTGTTCAAAAAATAATCAAAAAGTATAAAGAGTTGGCATACGTTAAAAATATTCCCGGAAGAGGATGAAAGGAGATCCTAGATGACAGCACCGAAAGGAGGATCCTACGAAAAGTGACTGAAACTCCAAAGGTAAGTGCTCCAAAAATTGCTGCAACCACTTCTACGTTACAAAGACCTGTTTTTGCTGAAACAATTAGAAGAGTACTCAGTAAAGCAGGCTTTAATGGTCGTGTGGCCAAAAGAAAACCTTTCATTTCTAAACGAAACCAGGGAAAAAGGCTTTCATTTGCTGAGAATTATATTTCAAGGTTTTCAGACTTCTGGAATCAAGTTTTATTCAGTGATGAGAGCAAATTTAATATTTTTGGAAGTGATTTGCGATGCTAAGTTTGGCGGAAGCCTAACAGTGAGTTGCTTCCTAAAAACATCATTCCTACTATCAAGTATGGAGATGACTCTGCAATTGTATGGAGCCGCATGTCAACCAGAAGTGTCGAAAGTCTAGTGTTTATTGATGGGATCATGGACAAAATTCATTACTTGAACATTCTGAAAAATAATTTGAAGCAAAGTGAGGAAAAGTTGGGTTTAGGATCGGGTTTCATTTTTCAACACGATAATGATCCTCAGCATACAACTAAAATTGTTCAATTGTGGCTGTTGTACAACAGTAGAACGCAGTTGAACACTCCACTACAATCACCTAATCTCAATATTATTGAAAAGTTATGATCAAAGTTGGAAAAATCAGCCCAAAATCTTCATATCACAAGTAAAAACAATTTAAAAACTGTTTTAAAAGAATGGCTAAAATCACTAGTGAAACAATTCAAAATTTTCTTAAATCGATGCTACGCCGTCTGGAAGCCGACATTAATTCGAAAGAGTGTGCAACTAAATATTAAGTTTGTCTTTTTATGTTTTCATTTAAGAGTTATGCCAGGTGTATACTCAATTTTGTGACTTAATTTGTTACAGTTTCTGCTTAAAAATTATGCAATTAATTTATTAAACGGTTTTTATACTTGTTTGCACGTCTAGTGCATTTCTTAAAATTTATTTTATCTCTCAGATATATATTAATTTTGTATAAATATTCAGTATTACTTTTTTATACTTTTAATGTCGATAAAGGGATGTGTATACTCAATATCGGGATCCACTGTATAACGAGCTAGATAATTTATAATACCATGTCCTTAAAATTTTGAAATATTTTATAAATACACTATTTTACCCCCTTTAACAAGCAAAGATACCTAGGTATCATTTTAGTATTGTAGCATATGAGACGAAATATGGAATATATATTTTAAAATTAATAGGTGGATTTATTCAATGAGAAATAAAATACCGTGGTAAAATATGCCTTCAAGTGAAAAGAGAAATCGGAATTTTATACTGAAAATTCGAGCTTTTTTCTGTTTGATTGGCTACTGTCGACTTGTAGTAATGGTCGGGAATTTGCGGCCGGCATTGTTTTCGTCGAGTCGTGGGTTCGAGCCCTGATGCCACAAAAATTCCACTGTATAGAGGGGTTGATGCACGTTAAATCTGATTGGGTCCCAAGTTTTTCCTTTGGCGTATGGTGGGAGTTTGGAAAGGGAGGTGCCTATTCTGATGTCATCCTCATCACTCGACTGAGGTTCAAAATGACGAGGAACATCGCCAATAGCCCTCGTGTTGTTTCTCATTGTGATTTTAATAAATAATCACAAGTCATTTTGAAAAAATGTGTCAATTTTGTGATTAGTTCTTTAACATTGGATGAGACAGATTGTTTATTAATGTTATGTTTAGAATCAACACGATAGCAATCGGCAACAGACCTCGTAATTTTGAGTGATAGATTGTTTTACTAACGTCACGCTCAGAAGCAGTACGATTCACATTGGTGAAAGACCTCGTACATTTGAACTCCAGTCGAGTGACGAGGAACCAGTACTGGCACCTCCCTCTCCAAACTTCTACCCTACACGATTGGGAGGATTTGGAGCTTCAACATATTTAACACGTATCAGTCCAACTACATGGCGGGTATTTTGTGGCATCTGCTCTAGCTCCAAATACCTTCACGCGGAGCTAATGAAGACTACTGCATATTCAATCATACGGAGTTCCACCTGCCTCTCAAGGCGTGGTGTGAAAGTTTGATTTTGAATGGGTACCCAATCAAAAAAGTGTCGCCCTCTCCAACCGTTTGTTGTCGGATTCTACGAGGTTTGATACGATATTTGAAAGACATTTTTTTTTTATTTTATAAAAATCTTCGTTTGAAATTTGGTGTAGGGTGATTTTCGAACTCGTTAGGAGTGTGTGTGTGTGTGAGAGAGAGAGAGAGAGAGAGATTTGAATGTAGGCGGCTGTTTCGAATCCTGAACCGGTGGATCCGATGAAAAGTTAACCGGTCGCATTTTGCAGTGCATTTTCCAACCAGGCTAAAAAAGACGTCTCATTCTGGCAAGTTAGTAAGGTGTTTTAACTTCTGGCGTTGTTATAGAAGAGAGTCGCTGTCCTCCCCCTCCAGTATCATCAGGATTAAACGAAGAGAAAGATTAGTATTTGTAGATAATGTTGCTTTTTCAATCATTACTGCCATTGATACCCCCTCCTCCTGTTGAATTGAGTTTTGATTGGGACAGTTTTCATTGAGTCATAGGCTGTCTCTAGTTGAGTGGTGGGTTTTGTCGACACGTGCGCCAGAGCTTGAATGCCACTATTCGTGATTTATGAGCAGTTGTTTTATTTAGTAAAACAGAAGCAAGTGTTTTGTGTTGGGGCATATGCAATCAATAGTTATAGGGTGTGCTGTGATCTGATGTTCCAAGTTCTGAGTCACCACTTCGGCGTAAAACATTTTCTCCGAAACATCGAGGGATGTTTTTCTAACCCGCGGAGGGAGAGAGAGTATAGCTGTGACTTTGAATGCAGGAGGCTGTTTCGAACACTGGACTGGTGGGTGCGATGAAAAGTTAGCCGGTCGTTTTATCCTGTGTCTTAATCAACCAGGCTGAAACAGATGTCCCATTCTGGTTTAATAGTAAGGCGTTTTAACTTCTGGCGTTGTTGTAAATGAGAGTAGCTGCACAAACATAAAAACTAAACTGTGACTATTTTTTTTTTGAAAAATAATTTCAAGACTGTCTTAATGTAATATTAAAAATACGACACGAACTCTCTCTGTCTTTTAAATTAGAATGTCATTTTTAAGCCTCATTATTTTTCAAAACTTTACCGATTACTATTTTAAAAAAGGGATATGTACCTTTTGCCTTCAGAATACATACATTTCGACTTCACTACCCTGTAGAAAGTGGCATATTTTTATAATATCATTTCTATTTAAATCAATCTATTTTTTTTCTGGTGTTAAATGTTTCCTCTTCTACGAGTTAATACTAAATGCTTTATCAAATTTCCTATGTTAAAGTGAAAAATTGCTTATTTTTGAAATGTTTCTAAATTTTTAGTATACTGTATTATATAAACGGGTGTATTGATTACAACGTTACGAATTTAAATGAAAAAAATATGAGGGGAGAGGGATTTCCATTAAAAATATGTTCCAAATTCGAATCAACCTCTTTAACCTCTATAAGCCTTAAGGCTGTCCACTTAATGTCAAACAGATTGATTCAAACTCTGAACACATTTTTAGGCAGAAAATTGATCCAATTTTCATATAAAATTTGCAATGTTGTAACACATACATCTGATTATTATACAGAATTCTTAAAATTAAGAAACATCCCAAAAATACATAATCTTCAAGGGCTCACCTTCTTTAGAAAAATACGAAAATCGTGACCCTGAGGTACCACAATCGTTTCATTCTAATAGGGTTTATTGTCTTTGGTAAATAAGGGTGACGCGGAATAACCAGCTCACGGAATAACCAGCGATCATTCTCTATCAACTCTAGATCTTCAGCTCTTCCTCTTGTCAACCAATATTTAACTTTTCAGCATTTTCCTTAAGATACACCTTCTTTGGTGCAACCCATCTGGCTCTTGCGTCTTTGAATTCGACTAGCACCAAGGTTTCTTTCCTGGCAATTTTTTGATTTTTCGGAATTAAGCTGAATGATAAAAACAAATATTGCTCATGTTTTCTGAAATCTAACTTTAAAAATAAATAGTTAATATCTTTTATTTGTATTTTGAAGCTTGATGTATTAAGGTATATAAATTTGATTTTATGAATATACTTATTTTGTGTAATAATTATTGATTACATTTTAAAAGAACTAATTTTAAGATTTTTTTTTTTCAAATTTAATGCAATTCTGAAATGACTGGTATGTTCCCGGGAAGGAAAAAAGGGCGAGGAATTAGAAACTTTAACTGACACCGGTTCTCTCCCGTTCAAAAATACACAATTTTTCGCTTGAACACTTAAAAAGAAAGCCCATTAGCATTACAATATAGGACAAGTTATGGAACATATTTTACAATGGAAAAAATAAATTGATTCATACAAAAATGAGTAGTATTACAAAATGCAATGTTGGATGTTGGAACAATTTTCTCTTCTTTCAAATAGTCTTAACCATTTTCATTGTTTTGTACCACTATCTGTGGTATAAGCAGGATATGAACCCTCAACTCGACTGGAATATCGCCTGTCACGAAGCTTACGATATTCAAATTTCATTGAGTATTTCTTTAAAAAAATGTAATATTTCTTTCACGACTTGTAAAAGCAAATAAAAACAAGCAATTAAAAGAGAAACACTGCATAAAACTGATTTCACTTTTTTTTCATGACAAAGAAGAAACCAGTTCTGGTTTCTCCGGAGATTTTTTTTTCGCCAGACATTAAGTAAAAACAGAGCACCATCTTTAGAACAAATCGCCGATGCGTGAAGTTCGTAGAAATGCACTTTTGTATTTGTTACCGGACGAATTCCTTTTGTCAGTTTTAAAAACATTAACATTCTTAACTTTTTTACACTTTACTTTGTACATGTCTTCTGTAACAAGCCTGTCAAACTCTGGGGATCACGTAATGCAAATAAAGAATGTTTTAAGTTTATGTGAACCCGAAATTTTTATGTATGTAAAAATTTAAACCTACAGTCTTGATAATTTTCTTCTTCTTCTGAACTGTAGATTTGTTTAAAATTGAAACATTAAAAAAAGAGTAATGACGATTAATCGTATAAAAACATTAAAAAAGAGTAATGACGATTAATCGTATAAATGACTAGATTGTCTATTGAAGTTGGTTACCGGTGAATATTGTGGTTTGTTATTAATAACAACGAAAAATTAAAAGTTTTTGACACGAATCTTCGAAATTTTTATTAAAAAATTGTATATCTTTTTAGGTTTGGATGCCAGAAATATTCTTTGTGAGTAAAACGTTATGATACAGTCGAATTCCATTAACACGCGGCTCAATTGCACACCAGTCTGATTTACGCGTAGTTTTACTATGGCCCCCTTGACAAACAATCTCTTGTGACTTCACTCCTAGACATTGTGGTGTCATAATTATTAGCCACACAAGGGGCTATTGTTTTAGGTAGATCACTTTTGGCGTACCAGATCACTTTTCAATTTCTTATCGTTTGTTTCAATTTTAATTATATTTATAGCTTAAATATATTCAATTTAATAATTTATCGTTTGCTTTAATTTTGATATCGGAAAAGTTTACTATTGCCCATTTCTCGATATTTCATCGTTTACTTTAATTATTATATTTAGCTGAGTAATTTAATAACAATTATAAAGAAGTGAACCTTGGGTGGCTAAATCTGTTATTTGCAAAACTTTGCAAAAAACTTTTTTAAAAAAATATTGGATTTACTTTGTATCATTTTTTTCTTTTTCTTTTAATGAAATTCAGAATAATCTTCTGTTCGGATGACGTCACGACTTCCTATTGAGAGCAGACATCAATGAATTTTTTTTGTTCTTATTTTATGTAAGTGAATAATCATTTCTCGAAAAGGGGATTGTTCCACTTTGGTTTATTTTTCTGACAAGATATTATTTTCAAGATCTCTCGGTCAGTGAGATTAGCTGCACGTTCAACCATTTTATAGTGATCAAATTTTAAGAGTTATAAGGATTTTTCTTGTTTAGGTGATTTCCGCAACAATTGAAAATGATGTTGAAAGAGTTTGAACGTCAACTAAAAATTTATACGATTGAGGAAAAACTGAATATTATCGAATGATTTAGCAAAGGAACGAGACAAGCAGAAATACCCAAATAACTTAATCAACGAGAAAACACTACGTGGATGGTTAAAAAATGAGAATACTTTTTTCTAGTTTGTCAATAATTTTGATAATGATAACGAAATGGTCAGAAAAAAAGTATTTGGACAACGGACCGATTTTGATATATGTTTCATTTTTCGCTCATTTTATATTTATACTGCAAATCACGATTCGCTTTACCCGCGGTTTAGTAACAATGAACCCTGACTACCGCGTGTTAATGGAATCAAATTGTATATGATATCTACAAATTTTCCTCGCTTTATTTACACATTATACTGGCACATTTCGCTTGAAATTATATAATAGAACTTAAATTAATATATCAGTATAAAGAACGTTAGCTATTTAAATTAAGATAAAAATTAATTGATAGGATAATTTATGTGTATTTAACTAATATTCATGTGCGATTTTATGAAGAGTAATAATTATTCTAATTTTTAATTACAAATTCATATCGAAAAATATGAGCAACCATTACAAAACCCGAACGAAAGCGCATTCTACATTCAAAAAATAAAAGATAAACTCAGTTTATCAATGAAAGGAACGAACACTATATCTATGGTGAATAAGCAAATTTAATGAGTGTGCGTAAATTCTCAATGAGTTTCTCCCTCATTGCTACCTTTTCCGTGATGACGATCACGTCCATCGCCAAATCTCAGTTTCCCGGCGACATCTATCAAAAAGTAAAAAAAAAAAAAAAAAGAAGACGCGTTGACGTGAAGTGATGATGAGTTACGTTCTCGATGATGTCCGAGCTTTCTTATCGAGTGTTTATGATTACCGACGTCTTCCCCTCGCAGACTTCGAACTCATAAGAGTTCTACATTTGGCAGCCTATCGCATTTTTGGCAACCTATATGCTTCTGAGAAAACAGCACCTGTAGAGTAATTTTCATACATCCTGTTTTTAGTTCAATTAATAATTGAAAAAAAAAAAAAAAAAAAAAAAAAAAAAAATTTGGAAATAATTTAAATAAAATGTCCCAGCTTCATAGGCGGATCCCGTTTATAGGTGCTGAATGCATATCTTTTCCTCAAAATAAAAATATTAACCGGTTTTTCTTTCTAAATCTGCGTAAAAAAGATAAATAATTCGTATTGCTCTTAGCTTATATCACCATACTTTACTTTCATAAGAGCTGCAGCGAACCTCTATCTTGTTTCTCGATCTAAGGTCAAATAACTGGGACGATATTGAATCCGTTCGTTCCTTTCCAAGTTTCCAAACTACTGGCCAGTTTTAAGGTATTTAGGTAGAAATGGAGATGACTATTTTTCTGACTTGTTTTTATGGAACCTAGATTTTAAATTATAAAGCACAAGCCTCTATTTATGTTCTTACTGATGGCCGCGGCGTAGGAAAGAAATATAGTATTAATAAAAAAAGATGAAGTATATACAGGATGCTATTATCCGAAGTGATATTTTTTGGTATTTATGACAAATTAGGCTCAGAAAGTATTCATGAAAATCTCAGTCACCTAAGGCTTTAAGCTTGTTTAAAAGAGGTCAAATTGATTGTAAGAAAACGTTTTTCAATCTTACCTTTAGGTTGCGGTAGGATAACTTTTGTAAGGTATATATACAAGAATCATATATCAACTGACGTAGCTCAAAATTATTCAAGAAACGTATTGATTGTGCTTAACAGATATTTGAGTCGAGAAGAAAGGTATTTAATATTGTTAAATGCAAGGCCCGGGCCTCCAGGCCCCTCTAACATCGTCACTGCTTGAGCGTACCGTAATAAAATATTGTCATTGGAGTTATAAGCTTATTCAAACTTTTAGCTCGATCAGATGGTAGGAGTGGTTTACAATTCCAGTTCTAAGGGCAAGCCCTAGCCTGAGTACCCAGGCCCCTTCTCCCAAGTCCGTCACTGCTTGATCATGCCATAGTATTGGATGGTCACCAGAGTTGCACTTGTATGAAAATTTTTAGCTCGATCGGATTATAGGAAATGAATTAAATTCAAATTTTCAACTGGGAAAATGTATTTTTTTTTGCATATGAACCTATCAAATAATTTGTAACGTAAAAACTTGAAAAAAGTTGGCTGTCATCTACAAAAGCATTGAAACTTTTAAACTCCAATAAACTGTTTTAAAGATAAACATAAAACAGAAGTCAAATACATCTAATATCAGCTCGTACAAGTAGATGCAACTTTTAAAAAAAAACTCCGCTTTTATTGGAAAAGTTTTCAAAATATGTGTCCTGTTGCATTTTAATTAGTATTTATTTATTATACACAACTCATCGAATGGAAGACCAGATATAATTCATTATATATATATATATATATATATATCCTAAAGTAAAAAATATGTTTTTGGACTGTTACCTTAGAATTGCCTATCAGAAGCTCTCCACCCTTGCCGTAGGGTGAAAAAGTCCAATTTTCCTTGAAAGTCCCTCGGGAAGATACAGACCACAATAAATTAATTGGTTATGAATTTCTAATTGAGGAAAATTCTCAAGGATTAAGGATGATAACATGTTTCATTCAAGCGGGAAAAGCTTTTAATTTCTTTAAGGGAAAAATGAGCTTTTTCTTTAACAAGGTTAATTTATTTTTTAATTTCTCCTTTAGATGCAGCAGCGCTGAATATATTTTCATCGTATGTTTGAAAATTTACTCTGTGTGATTAATCTGAAACTAGCAAGCAAATAAGATGAGTGTAGCTGAGACAGTATTTTAGGCATCATATGTCTCATTCGATACGAAAAAATATTATAATTATGATTAGCGTAAAGTTTGTGTAAAGATATATAAGTAGTTATATAATTATTGACATTTACTAGACGCAATTTTTAAATGTATATATCTAATAAAAATAAATGAATATTTAAACTGTTAAATATTAAATTGCAAATATTACAAAATTACGAAAATATCTAGTTAAAAAACAAAATCAAATTTTCAAATCAATAAAGTTAAACTTAGATTAATTGAATTGAAAACATACAAATTTATAATGCAAATTGTAGAGAGTATAATATTCAGAATACGTATTAAATATATAAATAATTAAAAATTATAGCATAAAATCAACAATTTAAAAATTAAAAAATTATTGATTTTGTATACATATATATATATATATATATGTAAACATTATTCCTGTCGACTTTTGTAATGTAACATAATATCAAATAACAGTCGAGGCGTATTGAATTTTCACTTTTATTTTAAGCTGAGAGACCATTTTCATTAGGTAGTTGGTTACATCATTAAACAGCAAGTAAAGGTGAGAAGAACAGAAGAGATGTATGAAAAAAAGTATGTAAGAGAGCTATATGCATTCGGAGGTGTATGAAAGAGAACGTTTTTCGTTGTGTTTTTGGTTATATACTAGGGAAAATTCCCATGAAACGTCAGAAGCACGTGGTATGAATAAGGGGATTCCAGGGGAATATAATAGATAGGGAATTAAAAAGGGATTGTTTTTGACAGATTTATAATTAGTTTAAGCAGAATTAATCCGTTTCAAGAGCGCGTGATGCAATAAATTATAGGATACTTTGGAAGGGGATCAGGAAATAAGAATGAACTCTTTACTTTTGTATTAGGGAATGAGATAGAATAGAGAAAGTTAAGTTATTATTTAGAGTAATTATTTAATTAAAAGTTAAATCATTACATATATATATATATATATATATTAACACACTCTACCTAATAATAAAACTATTTTTGTTCTTCTTAGAATTAATGTTACAAAAGTTTATTAAGTGAGAACGTAGGAGCAAACTTTTTATTCTTGTTTTATTGATAATTGAAGAATAAAATGTAAATACATAACATCAAAAGTCTTTTGATAAAGAAAATGTTGTGTTATACATACATAGTGTATTAAATTACTCCAGTGGTATGACCAGTGAGAATGTGAGCTGACAGTTGTAGTAAAGGTACCGGTCAAGTGTGAACCATCAAATTCAAAGATGTGAATTTATTCTTCTAAAACATTTTTATTACAGGTAACATCAATCTTTGCCTCATCACCAGCTTCTGACGGCGGTTACCACTTCTTTTAGTTAACATGACAAGTTGTAAACTGAAATTTCTGTGTTAACTTTAATTTTGGTGTTTTTCAATGTTAATAATTTGTAGTTTCTTGAAATGTCCAGTTGACGATCTCATATCTTCTGATATATCTGGAGTTAGTTAGGTGACTACCAATTGGTCACATCTACGTACAACTAATTATTGTTTTAATTGGCACTAATGTACTGTTTGCTCTAAAAATATTTTTTTCTTCAAAACTACTTCACGTTGTCAGGCATGTAGTCTACTAAGTTGTTTACTTTTTCTGTAGCTATCTAATTCTTCTCAGTAACACTGCATCGAAATTAAGTCTGGAATTAAGAATCAGCTATTTTTCTCCCTCTACGTAATAATTATTCAAAAATATTTGAAGGGTGTTTTCTGTCATTATTTGGCTGGAAAAACTTATGCTTTGGCATGTTCTTAAGACCCTATGTTATTGTGCGTTTTTCTTGTACATACAGTGGCTACCAAAATTTGGTATACACCACTTTCTTTCTCAAAGGCGTAAAACAATTTTATTAAATACTTATTTTCGTTGAATATTGATAAGAATAATAAAATGCTCATCACAAATTGTATTAGACTTTAAGAAACAAAAATAAAGAATCACTTGGTATAATTACTTAACTTTTTTTTTTTCAAAAAGCATGAATTAATTATCTTGTGCTCAAAATTGAGAGAATTCGCAAATGATGTCGATTTTTACAAAAAAGAATCGAACCAAAGGTACTAATTATGCCACCGAAGAATAATGTAAATATTCAGAATTGAATACATAAGTCTTCATATGCGCGTCTGCGGAGCTGTAACTGTGGAGGGGATATAAGCGCAAGAAAGGTTGTCGGTGATTTGTGTGCTCGTATTCCTCCACTACATTCGCCGTCTTTCCCGAATGAGTTGGGTAAATTTCTTAAGATATCAGGTAAATTGAGTAATCATGAACATACGGATGACGGAATGAGATAGAGAATTCTTATTGGATCAGAGGCAGGCCAATCACAAGTGCAGGCGACTGCAGATTTCAATGTTACGCATAATGTCGTCTGTAATTTGTGGAAACAATTTTAGGACACTCTATTCATATCAAGATCTGGACAAGGTTGACCAAGATCCAGAACGACGAATGAAGAATGTTATTTGGCACTTTCAATGTGGTGACGCAGGACTTCTACAGCGTCACAGCTCTCATATGAGCTGTATGCTGCCACTGGAACCAGAGTTTCACAGTCTGCAGTTGCCTTAAGGCTTAGTGAGAAAGGGCTATATTCCGAAGACCCATTGTTTGCATCCTGTTCACTACAGTACACAAGAGAGAGCGTTTTTCATGGTGCAGAAGACATGTTTTGTGGAGATAGATTCTCGGCGTACATGTATTGGAGAGAGCCCGGCACATGATACAATCCATTTCTCATAAGAGAAAAGGATCATTACGGTGGTGGGGATGTTGCAGTTTCGGCAGGCATTATGATGGACGGCCGCACACCCTTGTATGTGTTGATAAAGGCTTCCTGAATGCTATGAAGTGTATAGAGGCGATCTTAGAGTCATATGGTCGACATTTTAGGGGAACGCTCGTACACGAAGGACTTAATTGGTCTCCGATTTACCCAGAAAGTGAGAATATTCGCCACATGGACCGGTCAACTAGATCTCCTGACCTTAACCCTTTAAAGCATCTATGGCACGCTCTTGAAAGAGCAATTACATCTCACCCTCCTTGAAATTGTATCCCGGAGCTAAACCCTGCCTTGCAGTAGGAATGGAATCAAATGTCATAGGGATTCCTCAACTGCCTCTTGTCCAGTATGCTGTCACGCTGTGCACGTCTGGCTGTGAGAGGGGTTCCTACCTCATTTTAGAGCCATTTTAATTCGATATCATAAAAGGGATTTTGGACATCTATGCTCTATGAACTTTACTAACAATCATGCTTGGAACATCTCTTTCCATGTTATAAATGTATATCCATACCAAATTCAATTACAATCTGTCCATTTGTTTTTCAGAAATTAAACATAATGGGCAAATTCTCTTAATTTTGCACACGAGTGTATTTCGTTGCAAACCCTTTTGCACATAGAATATCTTCCAAACGTTGATTTGAAAGTGTTTGTGTAGTAGTATATTGAATATTTTAACTCAATTTCCATGTAACAGATTTTTCCTTGTACAAATTTTCTATCACAAAGTGATCGAGAGATTGAGGATTTGTATGCAAAGGCATTTTACAATTATACAACAAACATAACAAAACAAATTTAGCTGTATGCTTCGGTTCGTCATCATAATAATCATATGAGTGTAATTAAGGGTACAATTTTTTAGAGTATTAGCCACCCGAGGGGCTATTGCTTTAGTTGGATCACTTTTGGCTTGCCAGATCACTTTTCAATTTTTTATCGTTTGCTTCAATTTATTACATTTAGCTTAAATATATTCAATTTAATAATTTATTGTTTGCTTTAAATTACATGTAGCTGATATAATATTCAATTTAATTCTTTTTCGTATGCTTCAATTTTAATTATATATAGCTGATATAATATTCAATTTAATTCTTTTTCGTATGCTTCAATTTTAATTATATATAGCTGATATAATATTCAATTTAATAATCTATCATTTGCTTTATTTTTAATTATATTTAGATTAAATATATTCAGTTTAATAATTTATCGTCTCCTTTAAGTTTGACATTGGAAAAGTTCGCTATTGCGCATTTCTCCATATTTCATCGTTTTCTAAATTTTTGTATTTAATTGAGAAATTTAATAATAATTATTAAAAAAAAGTGCACCTTGGGTGGCTAAATCTATTCTTTGCAAAACTTTGTACTGAACTCTTTCATTTTCTTTTTTTCTTTTTTTCAAAAAAAATTGGCTCAAAACATACACTTAGATTATTTAATTAAGGTTATTTTGGCTAATTACAAAGAATTAAAAATAATAGATTTATTTCTTATGAAAAATTTAAATCTTTTATTAATATTGTTCTGAAAGAAAAATATATTTGTTATAATGGAAAAAACTATAAGCAAATAAAAGGTATATCCCAAGAGAATTTAACTAGTAATAGTTTAGCTAATATATATTTACATTTCTTTGAATATAAATTTAGAGATAACAGAAATTTCAAATTATTCAGATATGTTAATGGTATTATTTTTCAAGTTAGTTCCAATATTCATACAATATCTGATTTATCCTTTTGTCCTTCATATTTATATCTGGTTAAAACCAACGTAAATTCCCATGAAACAAATTTCTTAGTTGTTAATTTAAAAATTGTTAATAAAAGTATTCTTATAGTAAAGTATAGTAATTTTTATGACAAGAGAGATAACTACTATTTTTTATGTGTCTTTTTTATAGTAATTTCAGTTTAACTATTTTTAGAAATATTTTATATAATTATTTACTGAGAAATATGATATTAGTTAATTTACATATTAATTTTTAAAATAACATAACTAATTTCTTTTTTACATGGGCAAAGGTTGAATATCTTATTAATTTTGGAAAAGAAATTTAAATTATAAAAATTATTAATGTGACTAAAAATTATATATATATATATATATATGTGCATGTGTCTTTTTTAAATATGTTTTTTAGATAATCTTTATATTGTTCATTGACTTTATATCTCTCCATATGTCACTTTTTTTACTTGATTCTCTCTCTCTCTCTCTCTCTATATATATATATATATATTTTCTCTTTCTCTCTCCCCTCTCTCTCTATTTAATAAGTTTCTACGATATTTATGATTATGTGTCATTGGTATTTTTTGCATTTTGGTTTTTGCATACTTATTTTTTGTTTAATAATTTGGTTACTTAGATTTTTTTGGTTTGATTAATATGTTTTTAAAATTTTATCAGGTTTTTTGATTTTTTAGATATTTATTTATATATATTTTTTCTGTTTGCATTTTAATTGAATTCGATTAATATTTGTACTATGTTTACTAACTTCTCCTTTCTGTGGTTGATTTTCTGATTTTTGCTGATTTTTGGTTTGTTACCATATTTTATTATGATGCAATTCACTGAAGTGTGATGATTTGATGAGTAACAACGTTATAAACACACGTTATTCCTTTCAAAAGTATGGAGCAGTATTAATTATATCATATCCATTAATCTAAATGTTTGCTTTTCTTTCCCAATCTTTCTTTCCAAATTTTCAGTAATTAGATTTTTGTTTTTTTCTTTAATTTTAATTTCAGTTAGTTTAATTAATTATAAAAATTTTTTGTATGAGTTATTTATTAATTTTACTTTAGTTTTTTAACGATTTCTTTAATTATGTAGTTTCTTAGGCATTAACGTATTGAATTTATGATTGATTTGATTAATTTGTTTAAAATGTGATATTTTGTGAGTTATAATATTAATGTTTTGCCTAATATATATATATATATATGTAGTCATTCCTAAATTGATTGATAAAATCTATGAAGTTCATGCCTGTTTTAAAAGTAAAGTTGCATTCTTAATTTTAAGTTTAATATGTATTAATAGAAACACACATACGATTGTATTCCTAAAACTCGATTTTCGAAAACGTTGTGGTGTATGGATTATATACTAACATTCTAAATGTTGTGTATATCAGTTTCTGCAATGTTGAAAAATGTCTTCCTTTTAAGCGTATCGTACTTATTCAGGCAGTTAAGCTTCAATTTTGTTAATGTTCATTAAAGAAATCTCTTTTATTTCAAAAAGCATAATAAGTAGTAAATTTTTTTTTATTTCAATAACATTATTTTCCAGTTATATATTTAGCGCAAGCTATCTTGGATTGCAAGAGGCAATTTATCTTCAAATTAAATTTTTTCTCGATCCTATTAGCAGTTATTTAGACTTTAAAAAATCGCGTTGCTTGTAAGCGATGTTTTTAAATTATTTGTCTTACTGGTATTGTATTTAACAATATATTTCAAAATCTTTGTTTCATGATTATTGTTGATATTCATATATAATGCTATTGTTAATACTTATATAACAATAATAATTTGTATAAAAGGATAATAATTATTGTTTTATTTTTTGTAATTGCTTCTCGAAATTGTGCACATTTTAATATAGAAATAACATGAATAGTATCCAATATTTAACTATATTTGTACTACTTAAGTTCTCTTGATTATTTATCGTTTTAGATGATACTGTATACCTAAAAGTTAACATCCGTACAAAAATCTATACTGCCTTTAATAGAAAAATATCTTTAAATATCTTTTTCTCTCTTTTTTTTTAATGAAGTAACGATGACTTGACTGATTGATTGTTTTTCTCTCAACATCGTAACTGGAATGAACACGAGGATTACTGGCAATGAACTTTGGTCAAGTGATGAGGATGATATCAGAAGTAGCACTCCACTCTACAAACTTCCACACCACGACAATAGATCCGAAAGGTTTAATGTTCATCTATACCCGCTACACGATAAGTCTTTATTGGCATCAGGACTCAAACCCACGACTCGACAAAAACAACGTTCTCTTCTGTAAGTGGATAAACTATTCGTGATCTTTCGCCCTTGCATAAGAAGGGAGGTGCCAACCGAGCTGTCGTCCTCGTCACTTGATCGAGTTTCAAAATTATGAGGTTTGTCGCTAATGGCCCTTATGTTGCTTCCAAGTGCGTCAATAATAATCAATCAATCATAGCCTTTCAGAGATATTAATTGCACTTCACAAAAACACACATATATATGATATATGTATGCGAGTGAGTTATATTCAATATAGTTTTATTTCTAACCTTTATTAATTTTTTTGTGTTTTAAAGCTTGTTATTTTTATATTGTATTTCGCATTGAGTTTTGATTTAAATTAGAGGTTTTCGGATTTTTTTTCTTTAGTTTCCTTAATTTGATTGTTGCTAACTTTGTTTACTCGTTTTGCTGTATTAGGTGTGTTCCTTTTGTTTAATAGAGTTATTACTGATTGCGAAGGTTTGATCATTAAAACATATTTAAGTACCTCTAGTAAAACATATTAAACATAAGAGTACCTCTTTCCTCATCAAGAGGCGGTATTATGTAGCTTTATTTCCACTTTGTTAATTTTAAAAGGACTTTTTTTTCCTCTAGCAGTTTTACTTTAAGTATTTTTCTTTTTATTAAGTTTTTGTACTTCTTTTCTTTATTTTTTAAATGAATATATTTTTTTAAAGATTTATTAATTGTATATGAGAGCTAATTTTGATTTTTAGTATTTTGAAAAATTTGTTTTACTAATTTTAAATTTACTTTGTTTCTCTATGCATTTTATATTGTATTATGTTCATTTGCATTTATGTGTTTCACTATATATATATATATATATATATATATATATGTGTGTGTGTGTGTGTGCGCATGCGTGCAGGTATGTATGTACGTATATTTTTTTTTGTCCACCAATTTGTTAGAAATGCAGGTGAACCCTTCAATTTGTGGTGTTTGTTATTTTCGTATTTTATTATATCATTAAAACTGCTATTACTGTAGAAAATAAGTTTCGCTCTACATAATAATTGGATATGTTACTGAGTTTCACAGTTGGGTATTATTCGTTCTTTCCCTAGGATATCTCATGAGGAGAGCCTCTCTTAACGATATTTATTACTTTTATTTCATTGTCATTCGAAATATTCTAGGTATCTTTTGTCACGTGTATTCTTATGATCGTTGATTTACTCAGTCTTTTTCTGATATATTCCTAAACGAAAGTTTGAGAGAAGATTTGGAGTAAATATCTCGCCAAGAATGGCTAGTTGGCGAGCTCGGCCAAAGCTGATGGATGCGAGAGTTGGAGAGAGTCTCATTATCGTTTCTGAATCGGCTCTGTTCAAGGTTCTCCGGTGAAGAATGGCGACAAGCCTTCTAGTTCTTAGCGCTGCCGCCGCCGTGTTCTGTGTGGCCGGCAGCTACATTCTTGGAGATGCCCGTGAGTAACCTTTTCTTCCAATATTTTAATGTGATTCATTATTTGTACTATTTTAAAGATTAATAATTTTAACTATGACATAATTTTTTTTTTAAAAAAAAAATCACAATAAATGTCTCTTTTTCTGTGATTATTTGATTACAAACATAGGAGTGAGGAATTTGAAGTTTACTGGTCTTTTATATTCTGGTTTCTGAAAAAAAAAAAAAAAAATTGAGTATTGCACAACGACTGCATCGATTTTATTGCAGTGTTTTATTATTGATTTATAAGCAAAATATTATTATTTGGTTTTAAAGTATATATTTGAAATATATCAACATTATAAATGTCTGATATTTTTTACATGGAGAAAAGACTGTGATAATGCTTTATGTTCTAATATTAGATAAATGCTCGTTATATTTTCTACTTGAACAATAAGGTCTAATTTGGTCAGTTAGAAGTATTGTATTTTTGCGCGTGATTCCTTTTAAAATGACACATAACAGCTAGGCTTTTTATACAGTTGTACAGTTTTTTTTTGAAATGCATATAGCTGAAGTTTCTTCAACAGGTTCTGGGATTAATAGCATTGCTTTATTAGATTACATACTTCCAGATTACTCATCAAAACACAAAAAAAACTTGATAGATTAGAAAATACTTTCTTGGTATTAAATTATAAGTTCACCATAAGGTTACGTATAATTTTATGAGACCCTATAAAATTTTAGACCGGAGTTTTTCAAAAAATGGCTCTTGGATAGGTGGAGGATTTTCAATGAGTATGAGAGTAATTAAAATCATGAACATTATTATCTAAAGAACAAATTTAAGTAAATAAAATTAGAATAACTTATCTTTGGTTCAATCTTCGTTCAACAGGTGGGACGAAAAAGTTATTCGAACACTTTTCTAGACAATTTATTATGATTTTCTACATATAGCGATTTCATATCACAGATATATTTTATAATTAATATAAAAAAAAATATCCAAAGAATTTTCGGATGTGCCTCAGAATTATCAGCAAAAGCTTAAGTGCTGCATTTGAAATCTTATTTTTTAATGTTTTTGATCGCGTGGAATAACGAATAAGCATTGTATGCAGAACTAAATTTAAAAAATGCTATCATGGGTTTAGAATTGGAGAATTAAAATTATTTCATAGAACACCGAAATGAATTTGTAATTATTACTCCTTTGTCTCTGATGTTATCTCAACTTTATTTAAATCGATTTATACTTAATATATGTTTCATAAAGATGTCAATCAAATTTATAGGTGAATTTTTTTGTAATTGTTGAAAAAATGCTGTATCGTTTATTATTACGGAATTAAAATGGATTTTTTATTAAAAAATTCAGTTTAATTCCATAATACTGGATTATTATGGAAAAAAATACTAATGATTCCATAATACTAATTTATTATTATGGAATTAAACTGGATATTTTTTTAACACATCCAGTTTAATTCTATTAATTGCTTCTTGCTGCCTGAATAATTTATCCAGAAAGAACAGAATGTTAGAAAAATTGTACACATATTTTATAACCGGTGTATCGTGTTTAAAAATTTCCAAAAAAAAAAATTATTAGCTCGAGTAAAGAAATTGAAAATGTTTTCTGCAATTTTTTAGGAATATAAAAGTACTAAATACGTACATTATATATAAGAAAAGTTCTTAACTTACGTTATTTCCATATTCACAAATCTCTCATTATACTATTCTTTTCTTCTAATTATAGTAAGTTATTTTTAATTTTCTTCTAATTATTTTCTTCTAATAATCTTAAATTCGTAAGTTATTTAATCCGTTAAATTTTATTAATGATTATATGCTTATAAATTTTATAAATTATTTATAGCTTGCTTGAAATAGGGATAAAAAAGTAAATAGAATGCAGTGATTACTATGAAAGTTATTCTTCAATTAAATTTTATATTTTATACAGCAAAGCATTTCAGAACTTTTGTTCAGAAATTTGGATTTATGTTCATATTTGATCAACATTCAGAATCCATATTACGAAAAAAACATTTGCTAGGGATATGTTTTTAATTTACTTTTTATAATTATTTTCACACCACAAGTATATTTACTTCCATCGAAATTTTTATGTTATGAATATTTTTAAAGGTTTGAATGTGTTTATATTTAGAATGCAATACTTTTTCGAGAACCAACATTAAGCTTCAAAAATATTATCATAATTTCATGTAAATCTGTAATGTATTTGGTTTTGGGGAGGTTCTCATTCAAAGATTTTGTGTATGCTAAATACGCTTTATAATATTATTTACCTATATAAGTTACTAATTCTATTACTATTAATTTAGTATTCTCAATGGAGAGCTAAGAAAAAAATTAGTTAGAACGAAAGGTTTAAATCTTTATAATTTTTTTTTTTTTTTTTTTTTTTGTATTATGTTTTAAAGTATTAGACTTTTAATTTCATTTAATTAAAAAAAAAAAATTCTCTCTCTCTCTGTATATATATATATATATATATATATATATATACAATATATATATATACAGAGAGAGACATTATTATGATATATTATATGTATATCATATTACTTCGTATATGATATATATTATATCGTCGTATTACATCGCAGGAGTTAATAACAATTAATTTTGCAAACTTATTAATTACTGTGAATTATATTTCTAAATCTCAGAGAGTTTTTTCAATTAAACCGTAAAATTGACTTTAATTTTATTTGATAAGACACTTTATGATTACATAATAAATTATAATTAGTTATGAAAGAAAAAAAAATTAAATAGTCTAATTCTGATTTTTTTTTTATCTATGATGTCAGTACTGTTGTTTTTTGATTACCCAAATATTATTTTCCAAGTTATTTTAAGCGAAGGTGACTTTAAAAGGAAAGTACTCTTCCATTGTGCTTAAATTCAATTGTCACATGAAATATTAATTCCGGATATCGAATAAGAGAATAGAAGATATTGATTCCCTCTGGTGAAATTAAGGATTGCAATAGTTATTTTTACAAAATTGTTATTACAACACTATTTAACTTTCTCTAATGATACCGTTTGGGATGCTTTCAATTGATTACACATGAAATAAAAAAAAAGAATACAATTCGTAAAAATCTCTTGTTTTTTTGCTGGAGTCAAGAAGGAGTATAAATATTGGTTGAACTTTGTGTTTCAAGAATATATAAAAGAATATTTTCTCTGTTTCTTACTGAAATTTAAATTTAATAAAGAATTTTAGCTGGACATCTGAGAATTAAGCAATGCAGGTTGCAGATTGAATTCATGTGATCGGAATTATTGTTGTAGGATTAGTTCCAAGCACTCTTTACTTGAATGGAGATGAAACTTTCGTTCATACTAGATAAATAGAATGGATGATAGGGATGTCCTAAAGTAGTGATTCTTAATTTCTGATTTTTAAAATTACTTATCGTGGAGCCCTTAAATGGGATGGACGGACAATATTCTCTCATGTATATTTACGATACTCCAGAAATTTAGATTCGTGAAAAACAAATATAAATTATTTATGCAGTCTCTTTTTTTTTTAGTATAATTTTTTTTTCTCTAAAAGAGCGTCAATCCTTTCGCAACGGTTGGCGCGTACTTCTGGAGACGTAAGGATTTCGCTTAGCCGAAATATCCTCGAAATAACGGAAACTTAACTAAAATACAAATCAAATGAATTAATTAAATGTTAAATAATAATATAAAACAGTATACAATACCGAAAACGCCGAATTAGCGGAAAATCACTAATAAGAAGGCATTCAGACAGGAAATACTATGTAGTATTGAAAGAAATTGAATGCAGCAAATGTAAATAAAATTTAAAACGTAAGAAATAGCTAAAACTACAAAATGTGCCCTGTTTGTATTGATAGCTTATAATATTACATTGAAGTAAGAGGAGCAAAATATTTTTTGTGTACTTATTGTCATGTGAAAAAAAAACAACATAGGATATTGTTAGTAAGGCCGGATAGGTGAAATAACGGTATGTAGAGGGAGAATTGTATTTATTTAATTTTTTGGTGTGGAAATTGAAGATTACAAAGCAATTGCATGAATGCAAAATTTCATCTCATTTGCCGTTAAGTAAAAGGCGCCATCACCCAATCCGTCTCCGATTGAGCTTACCGTAGTATTGTATTGTTATCGGAATTATACGTGAAGGCAAAATCTCAGCTCTATCAAGTGATAGGAAATTGTTTGAAATTCAAGTACAAATTTTGAACTGTGGAAAGACATTTTTTTTACTTATGAACATAGCGAGTAAAATAAAGGCTTGTAATAAAGCGGCTTTCTATTTATCCCGGTCGTTTTTTAAAGAATCTACTAATCTTTTTTCTTTACTGAGTGTGATAGCTGATGCAGACCCCTATAAAATTATCGCTTTTCTTCTGGTAACCATAGACAACAGCTGAAGGATACTTACTCTAAAATTATCATTTTTGTCGACTCGGTTGCGAATATTAATTTCAGAGTTGTTTTTTTTGTAATGTTGCTAAATATTGTCTGACGCCTCTCAGTAAAACATACTGTTTAACTATTGGCTCAGTTGGCTTTCCTATTGAGAAGTGAAAGACTTGTTGCAAACGCGTAATCACCGTAAAATCTGTTGTTTACAGATACATTGGAAATTATGTGAGTATGTACTTCCACAAGGGCGAGATTGTCGAAAATAATGTATATTCTATTTAATTGTGTGATTGTTGTGAGGTTCTGGAATAATTTTAGTTTCATATTTTGTAAATGTTGATCTGTTAGGACAGGTTACCAATTTTCTATTTAATACAATTTATTTTCAATTATTTTAAATAATGTAAATTAAATTTACATAAAAGTTAGAGCTTCTAGCTCTTACTTTTGCTGCGCAAAGTAACATTTTCTTCTAAAGTACCAGTTTCCCACTAGAATAGTAGCTAACAATGTACATAGACATGCCCGTTCTCACGAACTTTTTGGAGACCTCTTTATCATATTGTAGAAATAAAAGAATTGTGTAGTAGTTAATCGACAACAGGTCTGTCACTATTTGAAATTTCTGACAATTTCAATTAGTATTCCTAAACAATATAATATTCCCGCGCAATCGCATTTAAAATAAATTTGAAAAATATTTTCAATATTTTCAAACTTGCGCAATATTTTCTCAATAAGAATTTTTATATCGTAGGGATTATTACTAATTATGTACATCATTAAAAGTTATTAAATGAATATAAAATTGTATCTGGTTAAAGTGGCTTTTGACAATTTTTCCAATTCAATAAACTCTGTAAATGAAATGAGCATTACCTAGAATCTCAGAATTTTATTGGGAATAATTTATGGGTTTTACTTTCATTACTCAGGACACTTGTTGATATACGAATTTAATTTCGTGACTATGAATGGTCTTTATGTTATGAACATAATACATTTTATATTCCAGTGAACTTACAGCTTTAATTCATTTTGTCTTATAGTTTTTTATAGTTGCTCCGAGATTTTATAGCGTTAGCGTTGTTTTTAATCGAGTAAAGCACATTTGTTTCTAGCAAATGAAAATGAAGAGCAATTTTTTTCTAATATTAAATTTTGATATCAAAATTTATTTATTCACATACGATTTTTCAATGAAAATAAGCTCAGGATTTTGTTATCATTAGAAAAATTTCAATTATCATCTAGTGCAAAATATTTTTAAGCTCATTTCCACGAGCTATTGTGAAATGAATTTTTTTTCACAAACTAATGTTGAAAAAATAATGTTTATTTCTGGCAAGTTTTATTTTGCATCTTAAGTTCTCTAGTTTAACGGAAATAGCGTTATTTCTTTCAAAGTCTTATAACATATGGTATAACAATTTATAAATGTGTGCACCGTTTGCTTAAAAGTAAATTTTTACTAAATTTTCATTCAGATTTCAGCAAAATTATGATGATTTCAATAGGAAAATAATGCATTTGCTGTATAATGAGTTGTTAAGGGTAATTTGTTTGCTTGCTGTTTGATTGGGTGATTGATGAGGGATATGGAGAAATAAAGGCTATTATGCCTTTACTTGCTCTTTTCCCTCAATAATTCTTTTGTGTGCCCAATTTGGTGATTGCAAATTTTGCTGGTTATAACCGAATTTCCTTGGAAGGAAGTCTTGAGTTATGGGATCGAATGTTAATTTTCAGGGTCATCTCACACAATGTTGACAGAATTTCTATTTTAAATCTAAGTAATGAAATCTTTCGTTTTTAGTTAAGAAACTTCGATCTTTCCAGCTATTTTTCAATACCCGAATGTAACGTTAATCCTGCTGGATTTTCTAATCATAACGTAAATTATAATTACCTCATCAAATATGGACTATTATATTTATTGGAATTCAATAATGTGCAGCCGAAAAAGTAAAAAAATAATGAAGGTTTGTGTTATGTAGGATTTTTTTTTTCTTTTCTGATTTTAGAAAATAATTATGTATATTTTTTTTTCATGCCTCAGAACCCAACGACGAATTACTAAGATAAGCATAAAAGCTTTTCGCTATTGTGAGAGTAAAAGTAAGTTGTCGGAAACCTTCCTTTCCTTACTTCCTTATTAAAATAAATACCATAATGTAGATTTGACAAAAAAAAAAAAAAAAAAAAGGAGGGGTGATTAAATAACATAATATTAGCAGTGCATTCAGGACTTCAAAATAACTCTGAAAGACAGGGACTTTAATTTCACCATATTCCATTGTTAAACAATGCATTTTGATTTGGACACACACTCACGTGTGTGTTTCCAAACCGTCCGTGAATGTGCAACAATGGAATATGGTGAAAGCTCCTGTATTTCAGGCCTGTATTGTGGGCGTGTTATATTCTACACGTACTTATAACTTCTGATGCATAACTAGATCTGATGACACCTCGCACAAGATGCTAGGTCGAATAGAATTGGAGAATCTCCAACTTAAATTAAATAAATCAAAAATTTCCTCCTGGATCTAATTTTCCATTGATAATGTTTTGTATTTGCGGCGACCGCGCTTAACAATTTCATTAAGATAGCTGGACGCATGTGAAAGGTCAAGCGACATTTTTGTTTCCCATGATTTTGACTTCTGAGCCTAATATCCTGGAACCAAAAGTACCCCCGCGCCAGATGCTACAGTTTTCAGGTGCAATGTTTTCCCCCGGTTGGGTGGATCACTGACCAATAGCTGAGATTATTAATTCAGCTGTCCAACCAAAAAGAAAAAATGATGTCTTGTGGTTTTGGAAAAGGAGGGTCCAATTTCATTACACGCAAAAATTTTGTATGATGAATGTTTTTCTGGTTGAACGTTCAAGGACGTTCAATCAGAACGTCGTGTCCGAGGGCATTATAATCACTTATTCTGTAACCACCTATTCTAGCGTGCAACTAGCACCTCAAAAATGTTATATTTGTATAGTAAATGCGAGTGTAATAAGTACTGTATCCTACTGTAAATATAATCCATAATATTTAAAATAATTTCAGTAAATTTGTATAAATAACACTTTCTACTGAACCTATCATTTAATTCAACTACATCAATTATGTAATGATTTAAAAGATACTTTAAAAATCTACATTGATTACTATATTGATAATGAAATTTTTTGACTATAACAGACGAAATATAGTAAATAAAAAGAGTAGTAAAAATGAAAAAAAAAAATTATTTTTTTATAATATTACTACACCTGAACATATGTTGGGAAGAACTTGCAACTTGCTTATCGTCTTTCCCCCTTTGTGTCTCTTATTCTTAAAGCACACACCCCCCCCCCCCACAAAAAAAACCCCCTTTCATTCGTAACTTTTTTGACTTATTTCCTCCTCAATTTTGGTTAAATCGTGTCTTTACATTGATCTTATGTGCTATTTTTAGGATTTGCTTACAACTGATAGTTCATGTGCAAGCTGATGTTACGAGTTTTTTAGAAACTTGGTATATCTGCTTAGTCGGGGCCATGTAGAGTTTTTATGATTTCTTAAGTTTATCCTGAATAACGCATGCTTCTCTCTCACATAAATATCCTCTGCATTATAAAAGATTCGTTAGAAGTCCGCTGCACGCTTTACAGATGCAATAGATATTTACTGGAAGGACAAGTCAGAATTGAGATTGAATTTTGGGTACAGATTAAATTACGTCTAATGGTTTGTTTCCGTGATACAAAACAAAATAAAATAGTAATGAAATGTTTGACGTATTTCCTTCATTGTTTAATTTTGCAGTCATCTTAAAGTCTAACTAAAGAGTCAATAAATTCAAAACTTCAATTGAAGGCACGTTAGAGCAGGATAAAACACTTTATTAACTACAAGATAATAGGTAAGGTTTCTAACGAATCCTCCTCTTAACTCAGTCAATCCTAGATTATGTTCTAATAATAAAGTCTTAGCTTACCAAATCATTGATTATACTTCGAGCTTTTCTAAATTATAACAAATTTGAATCTTAGTACTTTAATTAGGAGTACTAGGATGGTTCAATCTCAACGACTAATTACGATGATTCAATCTAATCTACAAATATCTATGAGCTTATTATTATCTGCTAACTCTCTTCTCTTTCATTTCAATTGTATTTCGCATATATATCATTTTCCGAAATTCAATTCATTACACTTCCTATTTTTATCTAATTTATGTCTCATTTTGGTTGGCAAGGAGTTGTTAGAGAAGAGAAAATCGCGAATAACCCAGTTTCAAAACGCGTTAAAAATGTTCTTAGCGCGAAATAATGCTTCACTTAAAAAGTATTTATACATCATGTTGTAGTTTCGTTTAATTCGCATTTTATATGCTTCAGTTTTGATATATTCTGTTACTCTAACTTCCAAAGCACGCTTGTCTTAATGAACAGTTTAATTTAATATGACCAGTTTAATTTAATATGTTACAGCCACCGTTATTTTACCACCTTGAGATCCTTAAAAGAATCGGGACTTTTAACTATTTTCGATCCAAAAGTAGCCAACACAGAAATTAACTGTCTCAACCACTCGGTTAACGTAGCTCAATGTGAATCAGAAAGAATTTTGTGTGACAACAGAACAGAAAACCTATACTAATTGCATAAAGTATGTTCTATGATAGTATTGTTTAGTATGAAAAGAAAATTGGAATTAATGTTCAAATAAAAGTAATGAATATCTAAATCCAAATGAATAATTTAATTCCTCTGACAACTAATAAAAAATGGTTTTAGATGGAAGGTGGCTGACCTTGTGGGTGGTTTAGGGGAGGGGAGGGAAGATTTTAAGTAGGCATCTCCGGATTTATTGACAGTTCGTCCTGTGCGCCTTAGACTTTTCTGATAATTGAGCAAGAAAGGAAATATCATACGACCCCATTCCTAGCGTGTTTACGGCCGTAGACTCGCAGCTGGTGTTGTTTTCGTCGAGTCGTGAGTTCGAGCTCTGATGTTACTAAATATCCGCTATGTAGCTGAGCAGATGCACGTTAAATCTGATCGAGGTCCCAAGTCCAATGGTGGCGGGGTGGAGAAGTTTGGAGAGTGAGTTGCGAGCTCAAGTATTGCTTTTATCACTTGACTGAGGCTCAAAATTACGAGGTCCTTCGACAATAGCTCTCATGTATATATGTGAATATTTTTGTCTAATACTTCATTTTTAATTTACGAATTTATGGACGCTTCTTGTATTGTGCTATTTAGTCTATTATACGTCGTCTGCAAGAAATTCGATTGTTAATTTTTACTCTTGTCATTTCCATTTCCTGCTCAATAAAAACATTGTAAGTTTTTTATTTGCTTTTGAATTTTGTAATTATTTGATAAGTCATTTGTTCTAACATGCACAAGTACTGACTTCTTTCTTGTTAAAAGTTTTTCTTTTCCAATAAATATTGAATATGTGAATGGTTGTCTCCCTCGAGGCCAATTTGTAGCTCTAAATCCTTTTGGGTGTGCTCTATGCAATAACACTCGTATTGCTTCTCAGTGCGATGTTAATAAACAACCATCATCACATAGACGGATTTACTCCTCTGGTTGTTAGTTTTGTGGGAGAAGGCAGCCGAATTTTAAAGTATTAAAAGTTCCGCGAATTTAAAATCGAATGAAGAGAGTCGGAACATTTCTTAACTGATGAAAAAGAAAAAATTCTTCACAGAGATAAAAATTATTTTAGGTGTGCTTTTTTGAATTTCTCGTAATAATGAGCCGAATTTTGTTAAATCTTTCTATTTTGAGACGAGTCGCGGAAATTTTCTGTCAACAAAATTCTCATGCTTATATTTGTGTTCCGATCAGTTTCCTTTTAAAAGAGATGCTAGTTTTGAAGTTCATCAAACGCACCTTGTTATTTATTGTTTTTTACCGGGCGTACAACGGGAAATATCTACAACGTGAATAATTCGTCGTTTTTCACCGAATAACGATGTTTTAACGGTGAAAATACCCATTGGATGAAAATTGTTCTCGTTAATCTCCAACGCCTGTTTCTATAAATAAACCAACGAAGTGTTAAAACAGAAAAACCAGGGTGAGAATCTTTTTTTGGTGCATCCATATCCTGAAAATCAATACGTTTACGAGCAGCGATGTCCGATTTTTTTCAGCACTTTCCATCTATCATCCAGAATACTTTGCGAACACTCTGACCCCATCATAAATACTTCCATTAACTGAGAAAGAGAGAGAAGGAAAAAAAAGACGATGTCAAATGCGTTGTAACTCTCTCTACATGATGTACGGAAAACTTTCATCTCGTGTATCTTTTTACGGGCCATAAGTCATCTCAGCAGCACGTGTTGGAACCACAACTCAATAAATGTTGAAAAGAAAAACATTTTTTTAAACTCTTCCTTGTCAGTCCGAGATATTTCTGTTTGATGTTTCTCTGCGGATGACAGTGAAATAAAATAGTAAATAATTCACACGTGGGGTCATGGTGAAAAAAGTAGAATAAGATGCGGCATTTAACACACACACATAGGATCTCATTGATTGAAAGGGTTGGGTCAGAATTTTTTTTCGTTCTCTCAAGTGCTATTTTATCTCCGGAAAGTGTAGTGTTTAGCACTGATGAAAACGGTTACACAATACTTCTTTAATCCCAACAATTCATCTTCATTTTAGGCTAGTCTCAAATCCAATTTTTTTAGGTTGATCAAATTTAAACGAGCTTTTTTTAATAGTGGCAGGCGATTTTTATAAATCTTGCCATTGCAACTATGATAAGTTGTTTAAAATTTAAATAATTATTTGCAATTTTTTTATTTTTCAATGTCTGAAACAAAACAAAACATCTCTGAAACAAAGTGATCCAGTATAGAATGGCGCACAAAACGGGAAATTGTTCCATTAAAACATTAAAACTTGGTTATCTGCTTTACAAGCTCCCGCTATTTTTTTTTAAAAAAATTGACAGGATATTGTATACATCGATTTTTTCATGTTCAACAAACAATTAGTATTGTTCGTCGGTCATGAAGAAATTACTGTCGCGAACTCGAGGCCGACATTGTTTCTATCAAGTCGTGGGTTCGATCCTTAATGCCATTAAAGGACTTGGAATCTCGACCAGATTTAATGTTCATCACACTCTTTACATGGTAGATCTTTAGTAACATCAGAACTCGAACCAATGCTTCGACGAAAACAATGCCGGCAGTGAGTTCGTGCCGGTCACACATCTCACAAAGAAGTCTCGTTTGTTTTTGAGCGCCCTCAAACATTTAATTTTTCTTTTGACCACTCTTTCTTTCTGAATAATTTCACTATTTTTGAGCGAGGAACGAGATTTTTGACGAAGTTTCAATCGTGCTGTTGCTGTCGTGTTATAAAGTAAAATAAGTCGACTTATAACCCTTATTATTTAAATCTCAGTATAGACTAAAGTAGTTTCCGATAGATAGAATACGCTTGTTTACTTTTTCCGTTGCATAATTTAGCCAAAAAATCATATATTATTGCCTATCAATACAAAAAACAAAGAGGAAAAAATTACGGTTGTCAAATATTTGTTTCGTAGACTCCAAAGTGTTAAGGGCACAATATGATAAATGTGCACAATTATGTAAATTATCCTCACATAAGCTTGCATCAATACTGGAAAAGTTTTCGAAGTGAAAAAGTGTTCCACATCGTGTCTTTATTCTTTAACATGAAGCAAATAACTACATGAAGCATTAATCATATGTTGCATATATCGTAATTAATATGTTGTAAACCAGTGATTTTTGACCGTTGTTCAACGAAAGCTTTCTGGGAGCGCACAAAAGTTGCATTAAAAGGCCTTTAATTGAATTAGTTATAAAAATCAAGACACAATAGGAATAATAATCAACATAAAATCCCTTTAAAATTCATTATGTGAGCAATTATATCTGTTATCTTTTACATAATTTTGAAAGTTTGTTTGTTCTTTATACAAATCCACACCATTGATCATATCTCTTCAAATTCTCAGAGTACTTCGTTGATGTGTGAAATGAGTTGTAAACATACGAGTATTCCAGCCAAAAAAAATTTTTAATCTTACTTTTGGTAATATTTTTCGAAAATTTAATCATCGCATTTCATCCGAAACAATCGTGTATAGAAAATTTCAGCTCCACTGAACACTTTAAAATGTGAGATAAAAGCTTTTAAAGTATTGATCCAGACATACAATGTGACAAGAAAACTCATTAATAATTTCCTTCATATGCTTGCCTTGCAAAGTTTTGCTTTGAATAATTTTACGCACTAAGAGGAAATGTTGGTTCAAGGTGGAATTGTTTGACAGTCTTGATGGGCCGCCTGGGGTCCTCTCTTGCTATATAGAGTGTATATGATTAATATAATATTTCGATAAATTTTAAAACTACTTATTAGATTGTATTAGTAAATACGTGGGTGTATCGTAAAATTTTAATTATTACTAAGAAATATAACCAAGATATCTGGATAAAATTTACTCATATTGATTGATCTTTATGTATATAATGTAAATGCTGATTTGCTTGGTTTTAGGAATCCGTAGATTGAAATAACCCTCAGTATTGTATAATTTTATTACTATCCCGAGGGGAATAGTAAAAATTTAATTATTACTAGTTAGTTATCACTAGTAAAATGTTAATTATTACAAAAATAATTGAAATAGAAACTTAATTTTTATTTATTATTCTAAAAACTTCTCTCTGCATAATTACCTCTCAGAATCATAAAGTCATCCCAACGTTTCCTGACCTTTCGAAGATTGTTATAGTAGAATTCAGCTGAATGAACTTTCATTTTCCCTATACTACGGGTGACTTTAATGTACGACTTCCTGAAATAAAAAAAAATCGACACAAATATATAAAATTTACTAAATTATACACATAAGGATCAATTAATATGTAGAATAAATTTTATCTAGATGTCTCTGTTATTTCTTAGTAATTATTAAAGCTTTACGGTACTTCCGCGTAAATCATATAAATTTTTCTCCGATAGCTTATTTTATCGTCGAAAAGTAAGTGTTCCGCAGAAATTAAGTTAAAATTTCAAATATGCTGTAAACTTAAAAATATTTTTTAAAAAAACTTGCTTTGAATTGTCTTAGAAATATTTTTGGAAAATTATATTACACATATCTCCACCTTCCTTTCAAATATATTTAGCTGGAAGATGTAAAATTAATCTTAGTGAGTTTGGCATTTGAGCAAACCTCTTGGATTACAATAGACACGTTAAAATGTAAATGCAAAAATAAAACAAAAGTAATGAAAATATCAATATGGAATTCATGATTTCCGCCAAGCGTTCTATAACATGATACAAAGTAACTAATTGAGAAAGATTATCAATATAAACATTTGAATTTTTGAAAAAATTCTTCATCTAGCGGATTTACGAATCTTCAAAAAAAAAAAAAAAAAATCCATTCATTAGTTGTCACACTGTTACCTTATTAATAGGATTTTTACATCATCGTAAGTCTACACCATCATTAGATCTTCATTTTTTTCCTCACAAGGACTTAAATACACCGCTATAGATTTTTTTTGGTAGGGAGTCTTATGAATTAAAGCGTTTCAGATTCGAATGTCACTGACTTCAAAATAGACAACGACTTATTCTTGATCTGGAAAATTAAATAAGATACACATGGAACCCTTTCCTAGGTTTTTTTTTTTTAATCTTCTCTTTTGGCCACGCGACGGCAATGACCGGAAACACGTGATCATTTTTCCATGAATCACATGGAGAAAATGTCTTCACAGATAATTTTCTCTTGAAATGCGATTTTAAGTGAAAAATCACACTAGCTAAGATACTGTTTAGTGTTAAAGAAATGTGGCATAATTAGTAAAATTCCTTTTTAAAAGGTCAGCTTGCATGTTTAGATTTCTTTGATAATTGTTGGCTTAGAAGAAGAGGTCAATGCATTATGCATCTGTAAATCTTCTTTTGGATAATGAAAGTTGATTCTTTGATTGCTGAATTCAACCAGGGTAACTGATTTTATCTGGAATGTCCCGGAAACCATTCTGTAGCATTTCCTTTTGTTTAACGATGTGTGATGTTTGTTATGTATGAAGTATGTTGAATGTGTGATATGTATTATGTATGTTTAATATATGAGGTTTATTATGTATGATGCATGTTGAATGTGTGATGTTTATTATATAAGATGTATGTTGAATGTGTGATGTTTATTATGTATGATGTATGTTGAATGTGTGATGTTTATTATGTATGTTGAATGTATGATGTTCATTATGTATGTTGAATATATGTTTATCATACATTCAAATGCATTTATTAACTATTACAAAACAAAAAGGCATTTTTTTCTATAAAAGTGTCCAGTGTTGATATTTCAAACCTGTTTAAGCATAAAAAGATTATTCCTGAATGATGAAACGATGATTTGAAAACTGAAAAATTTACTTAATCTTCGATCGTTGAATAAGATATTGAGAAATATATGTTTATTTTCGCGAATTCAGCATAAACGAAAATTAAGCGAACAGCTTTAAAGAATTTTTTCTCAAATAGTATTTTTATGTATATTGTGCTAGATGATTATGAACCTTATGAATATGTCTTGATGAAATTTTATAGACAGTTTATGTACATTATTCCCTAAAAATTTGCCTAAAATTTATTTTTGCTTACGTATACGAGGGTCGTTCAGAAAGATCTTGTGTTAGGAATAGGAAATGGGTCATTAGGAATGGGAATAGGAAATGGGTCATTAGGAATGGGAATCAGTTATTGTTTTTCTGTCTTTCTAAGAAATCCATGAGTGTGACTTTCTTCACATCTCAAAAAAATAATCGTCATAATTTTTTCGGTTTTCCTTGGAGCAAATTCGCTGAACTCTTCCCATTATTCTGATTATAATGCTTGGTTTCTGGATATTGATAAATCTAGATCTCATCGATGGTGACGATTCGACACGGCAGTAAGAACTTTTTGATTTGACCTCAAATTGCTGCCCAATCAATACTGACCTATGAATCAGTGTCACAGTTGTTTTGGCGCCATATAACAGATATCAACACACAAAGGTGACGCCAATTCGTCTAAACAGCGCTTTTTTTCCTTGATGACGGATAATTTTTGATCAACATTCGAAAAAATATATTTTTATTAAAGATTACATTGTCTAAATTTTGTCGTTTTTTTGATATTTCATTTAAATTTATATTTGATGTTAGTTAATTTATGTAAAAATGTTCAGATATCCTTGTTAATAAAATTAATAAATATATTAAAAAATACTTTTTAGACTCAAAACTTTTCATGCAATATTGTTGCTCTGGCAATTTCCCCCTTTCACACGTTTGTACTCTTAAATAAATAATATTATCGCAGATTTAGTTTAAAATTCTGTGAGATAATAAACATCATATATGTGCAATGAATTTATTTATCAGTCGAAATAAAGTTTATTTAAGGAAAACTATTTAATGAGACTTGAAATTCATAGGAGTATCTTTAAAGTTTAATTATTACTAAAAGATAATAGAGATATCTGGGTAAATTTTATTCTGTTTATTAAAAGATCCTCATGTATGTAATGTTGTAAATAACAACTATTAACGTTGATTTATTTGTTTTCAGGAAGCCATTAAGAGTTGAATCTGCTTATACTTCTGATTATTCTTGACTTTTTTTGTAAGGTCAAGAAACTCTGGGATAAATCTATTACTCTGAATGGTGACTATGTAGAAAAAGCTTAAGAAGAATAAATAAAACTTAAATTTCTATCTGGAATATTTTTGTTAATAATTAAAACCTCTTGCGTTATCCCGAGATTATAATTAAAACCTTAACAATACTGTGGGTTATTTCAATTTTCGTTTCCTTGAAACCAAACAAATCAACATGAATAGCTGTAATTTATAACATTACGTACATAACGATCAATGAATATGCAAAATAAATTTTATCCGATATCTTGGTCATTTCTTAGTATTAATTAAAATTTTACGATACCCATTGCTAGACTGCTGCATGCCAAAAAATAAGAAAATTAATTCCGAGTACAAAAGCACCATTTGAAGATGACAGTACATCTAAGATCTTTTGTGCAAATCAAGGCATTGCATTTTGAACATATTTTAATATGAAATTCTAATATCAGGTATAATCCTGTGATATTTTCGTGAGCAATAAACGAGTCAACTTTCGGGACTAACTGACAATGGCGATTATTGCAACTTATTATCAACAAAGATACATATGTCAAATATTTTAAATTCAACAATTCAAATTTTTGAAAAAAAAAAATGTAAGACCTGTAAAAAGTATTTGTCTTGCAAACTTAAGATTAAAATTCTATTATTAAGTATTTATTCTCAGTCGATTTAGTATTTATTCTCTTCTTATTAGTATCTTTCTTAAGTAGATTTAGTATTTATTCTCTTCTTATTAGTATCTTTCTTAAGT
>BMAW01002564.1:135954-162378 GCA_019974015.1 Nephila pilipes | reverse complement strand
GATTTAGTATTTATTCTCTTCTTATTAGTATCTTTCTTAAGTCGATTTAGTATTTATTCTCAGCAATTATTTTATTTATTTTTGTTATCCTTAGCTATTAAAATATGTTATTTGTTTTTGACCTTCAACGCTTCTGTACAATCAGTGCCGTATTATGTCATAGGACTAAAGCTATGGTTTTCTAGGAAAGCGGGGCTGTTATCTGGTGGCCGCAATATTACGCTGAATAACATTACTAATCTTCGTAATCAAATCTTTTCTGGGAAAACGTAGACCACCCATTGATTTACGTTCCGTGAAACCACGCCATCTGGTTTACTTGGATAGTGTTCTAGTGACGTCCTCCACCACTATAATGGGAACGCCAGATAACAGCACCTCTTTCCTAGGAAGCTAAAGCTTAAGCAGAGTTGAAATCTAAGGGTGTTCGAAAAGTTTTCAGATTGGTAAACGTTCTTTCAACGGCTTTCTTTTCTAAAATAATCTGATTCAATACTGCTGTAATGGGCCTAAAATATCCGAAATTGGAATTAATTGCGTGTATTGCCTTCTTTCCTCTGTCCCATTCCGCATTTTTGAAGAAGCTACATAAAAGCTATATATATAATCTTCCACTCAGGAATGTTATTTTAATTTTATATATATATATATATATATAATTCCAGGGTATAAGATTTACTTGTGTATAAATAAAATAATATAATTTAAGATGGGGAAACACACACACACATAGTTTCTTTCTTTAAAATAGCTTCCTGTAACACTTCACTGTAATTGCTTCTGTATTGATTTAGAAAAACTGAAATGCTTTGCTGGAATAGCAAAAAACGCTGTGTAGTATAAAAAAAACTAATATTACAAAAGTATTAAATCAGCAAAAATTCAAAAAGAAAAAATTTAAGAAACATGTTACGCCGAAAACACACGACTCGTCAGCCCCTGAAATTTGTTCAAATTTCGATGTAACAAAAAATTAATTAAAATATTATTTACAGTTTATAATTATGAATGACTGATCACTGAAATTTTACGAATTGAAATAAATATATATATATATTAAAACTTTCATTTTTGCATGATACACTTTGAAGAATGAATAGCACATTATCGAACGTCATAGAAAATTGGACGATTTCCTTCGATCTGAATCGGAATTACAATCAATGAAATATAATTTTTCTTCATAATCTGTATCATTAATTAATAAAAAAAAAAAAAAAAAAACTTGATAATTCGCTTTTTTGATATATTATATCAAACATACTCAACCTATCGCCAATATATAAAAGTGCAAATATAGCACAAACATAGCAATAGAATGCGAATTATAGCAAAATGCTCTTCAATATGTAAACAGTTAATAGAATGTAAAATATTTAATATGTCCTCTTCATAGTTCAGCTTGGTAGAAATTCCGTGGACACTCATTGTCCAATAACTTCAATTGTTGATTGACTGATTATTTGTTAACTTCGCACTAAGAAGCAACACGAGAGCTTTTGGCAATGGACCTCGTAATTTTGAGATTGACTCATTATTTATTAACTTCATACTGGGAAGCAACAAGAGGGCTATTGGAGACAGACCTCGTAATTTTGAACCTCAGTCAAGTGACGAGGACGATACCTGAGCTTGCACCCCTTCACTTAACTTCCACACCACGCCAATTGGAGTAACGTGATTTTGAGATTCGGTTAAGTGGATGGACATCTGGACAGACACACTCTCTTTGAACTTCCAAACCACGCCAATGGAGCCTCGACAGATTTAACGTGCATCGGTCCCACTACAAGACGGGGCTTTTGTGGCATTGAGACTCGAACCCACGACTCAACAAAAATAACGCCTGCGAGAGCTCGCTACCATGACCACTTGGTTACCGCAGCCACTTAAATTAAGAGTTAAGCTCGCGTCGACAGAATTGGACTCGGTCGTAAACATTTGGATAAGTTTCCACCTTTATTGTTAACTAAGTTCGCATATGATCGACCTAAGATTTAATAGAATCCTCTCTTCTTCATTCCTCATAGCCTTTTCATAAATTAACCATTCAAGAAGGGAATAGAAACATATCGAAATGGCACAGTGCTCGCCCCCCGACAATGATAGTTTAGTTTAGTTTCTATTAACGTCGCACTAGAAGCAACACGAGGGCAACTGGCGACGGATCTCGTAATTTTGAACCTCGGTCAAGTGATGAGGACAATACCTGAGCTGGCACCCCCTCTCCTCTTCCACACCACGCCAACGGGATAACTTTGGGTCCCGACAGATTTAACGTGCATCAGTCCCGGCTACACGGTGGTCATTGGCGGCCAAGGATTGAACCCTCGACTGAACAAAAACCGTTGGCCACGAATCCGAAACCATAACCACTAGGCTACCGCGGCCACCCCGACAATGATAGATCGTTGATGATTGCAATAATGCGTGACAGATGATAAATAATGTAAAAGTTGAAATTACATAACAACATAATGAAAGCGTTATTCATTAGTAAAATTTTTATAAATGCATCATGTATATCTATGAACTGAAAAATTCATTTCAGTATTTCATATTAGAACTTAATGTGATATTATCGTTCAGGGGAACTCCGTCGCGTATATGCTTGCGTCAATTAAGCCTTAGATACGTCAAAGTAGAGGCAATGAAGAGAATTCCGAAAGAGATATTAATTAATTTGAGTCGATAACAACAATCTTAACAAAGAAAAAAGTTCAGAATAATTAAATGAATTGGACTTCCCACACACAAATCATTTCATTTCATAAGATATTTATAAAAATGTATAATAAATTCACGAGTTAGATATATTTGCTTCGATATTTTCTGCTCAAAAAATATAATTTATTTTTCGGAAATTGAAGCTGGAATGTTATTTAAGTCGTTTGATGTGCTTTTATCTCTATATTTCTAATTACATTAAACAAATTCATTTTTCAAAATTGTTTCAAAATATATATGCAATCATAGTCATTTTTAATAAGTGCGCTCAACGACCAAATTATTGGATTTCATGCATTAATCGAATATTTGCTCAGATACAATATGCCATCTGATGTAAAAAATTTCCTAAAAACAAAGCGAAAAAGGAATCTCTTTTCATAAAATTGTAGTACTGAGTTAATCAAAATTGTTAACGTGACTCCGGTAGCTGAGTGGTCATGGCATTGAACTCATTGAAGGCGATATTTTAGTTTAGCTATATGTTTCGAATCCAGACTACATTAAAAAAACACCGTATAGAGGGGCTGATACACGTTAAATCATCCAGAGCTTAAACTTCTCACGTTGGGGTGGCGTAGATATGACGAAAGGGAGGGTGCCAGCTCATGTGTCGACTTCATTATCTGATCATGACTCAAAATTATGAAGCATATTGTCTATGTAGTTAATAGACATTTGTGTAAAGTAGAAGTAAAAACAGCCGAAAGGGTTCAATACAACTGTGATAAAACCACGTATTCTGATCTTGTAAGATCTATAATATCGAAAAACAAAAATAAAGATATCTAAAAATGTGATGTTTTTCATTAATATGTTATTTTTAATAAAACACAAGTATTCATTAATGCATAAAATGAAAGTAGTGAAATAAAAAAAATTGAGAAAATGAAATCTTTAAATAGTTAGTAGCTAAGCTTCTATAGCAATTTTTGCTCCCTTCTCTATTTTACGACTGATTACGAACTCTGGTAATACCAAATGATTTCTTAAAAATTTCAAATTCTGAAAATTCGAGCCTTCTTCGGACACGTGCTTCATTTCTCTCTTGAAACGAATATGGATTTTCGAAGAACAGACGGTATTCGATATCACTCTTCGGAATTTTCGAAACTTATAAACAAGTAAAAAAAAAGGAGAAGAATGGAATTTGACTGTTTAAATTATGGAAGTCATGAGAAAATAAATAAAATAATTCGGTAAGATTTAAACTTGTGGTAACCTTATCTTCTTTTCACCGTGGTTGCAATACCGTTGAATTGAAACTAGAAAAAAGTTGTATTTATTCGATGTAATCGCGCGCTTCTTTGAAACGCATGACTTAAAATAAATAAGCTCCACTACAGATTTGATATTTTGCAGAAAGTCAACAAGAAATAGTAACAGTTAGCTCTTCGCATCGTATTCTTAGAGGAACAAACCGCTGATATCGCTTTCTGTTTGTGTAGAAGTTATGAATGAATTACACAACAGGATGTCTTCATTGGAAATGTCTATCCAATGAATAGAACCATTTTATTTCGTGTCTGAGTCAGAGTAGAGTTATTTTGTCGATCGGAGCGATATTTCTTATCTCATCTTCCAACGATCATGAGCACGAATTAGGACATAGACATTGAATTATTACGAATGGAACTATAAACAAGCTCATATTCGTGTTTCTGGAACGAATGAAATAGTCTTATTATAATCAAACTCGGAATGACTTGTTCTTTCGTCAGCAAATAAGTTATCGTAACCGATGACGAATAAGAAATTTGAGAATGATTTGGGTATGTGCGTACGCACCATTTCGTCAATTCTGTGCACTTCCGAAAAAGATGTGATATACGTTCCTTCAATCCAAAAAAATCTTTATCTGGTCTCATTCATCATCAACTTGACTTTCTTATTATGTGAGAAACTTCCATAAAACTGAAAATGTTTTCATGTGTTTCGCAACGACTTCTTTACATGATGCACTCTCATAGATGATCACGGAGGAGCTGGAAAAAAACACACTTTTTTATTAGATAAAAATACTTATAACTTTGAGCTATTCGCGAATCTTGCCTTAAATAACATTTAGGGTTACTTTCTAATTTTATATTTAGCTTCCCAATTCCTTTTCAATCAAATGAAATGTGATCACTGCAGATTGGACGAAGATGAGTAGTGCAGTGAATTGATTTGAGGATAGTGATATATAAGCGAAATAGATTTGAAAGTGAGGTGGATAGTTGATAGTGAGTAGTAAGCAGATGCTCATATGTTAAAAATAGGAGTGATTTGATTAACTGATCTTCTGTGATTAAATTCGGTTGGGTGATTCCTGAATAGAATAAGTTGTAAACGGCGTACGAATCTTCAGTATTTGAGAAGTTGCTTGCTCGTCACGGGTGACTTGTTCAGTTAGAACTTAAATTCTAAACTAAGATTCAGGTGCGTTGAGGAAAAGCAAAGAGGGAACGTTAGTAGTAATTTAGTCAGTAGTAATTAATTCAGTAATTTAGTCCTTTTCTGAAGTCTCTTTATTAATTTGTTGTTACATCAGTAGTTTCTGAGATATCATACAAAATGAATTATAAAGGAGCGTTATAAACTGACGATTATTTTTTTTTATAATTTACACGTTGGTCATATTATAAGCCTAGATCTTATGGTGTAGGACAAAAAGTTCAAAAATTTCAGGAGATAGAGCCTAATTTCATGTTCACATTGAGTTCGTTGCTTGATGTGATATTGTAACGATACGTCTTTTCGTTTATTGCATTAGTTTACAATGTAATAAATTCTACTATCCTACATAATACACATATTGTCTATTTTTTTTCATAATTTTCTAACGCTCTTACTTTTAATAATTTTAAAATTTATGCATCATTATTTCTACAGTAAGCTCTTTCTGTTGATTCAAAAATTCAAAAATTTTACTGAAATAGAGTCCAGTTTCTTGAAACTTATATTCTATTCTATTCTCTTTGTGTTCTTGTAGTGTGATGCCAATGTTCATTGCATTAATATTAAGTGTAATAAATTTAACTGTAATTTTCTCATTATTTACAAGGACTTGTGTCTATGCGCCAATTTGAATTCGTAAATGCAATCTTAACTTTAAAAAATAACAACTTCTCAAATCGTAGATTATTTTATTTATTGGAGTTGAATAAAATGCATAAAAAAAGAATAGGAAATACCAAAGGTATTTGTATGAATATATAGTTTAAAAGGTAATTTACAAGTATTTTAATATAATTCATTTTCTAATATTTAAATGCATTGAAGAGTATTCTCTGAAATCGGAGAAAAAATACATTAATATTGAATCATAATTTTGAATCTTTAGATTGTACTTTTACTATTTCTTTTTAATAATTGCAATACATATTGGAGATGGCGGGGAGATGGAGGTCTTAAGGCTCCCGTCTACCGGCCATTTTGATTTCGTGAACATAATGTTAACTTATCCGTAAGAGCCAAAAATAATGAAGACTTTTATGGCATTACATTTTCTTCATGGTCTTTAAAAATAATTTTAAATATTTTCAAAAATTGGAGAGACAATGTAATTTCGCGGGAACCTTCATTATTTTTGCTCTTTCGAATAGCCTTTTTTTGCATTCAAAATGGACAAAATTGTCTAGATTTGAGAAGAAATACAGAAATACCGTAGGATTAATATTATATTCGCGAAATCAAAATGGCCGTTGGATGGAAGACTTAAACTCATTTCTTTTGCCAACGTACTAATTTTATGAAAATCTTTAAAATGTATCGATTTATTTATTGAAATATTGTCTAATTTTAAATATTTCTGAGCCCTGATTGCTTTCATTATGCAACAGGTTTTTGATCCCTCAATAGTAATATAGGGTTAACTTTGATGGTGATTTTTGTTGGTAAAGGCACGTGTTGTAATATAGGGAGAAAGAAACTTTTTCCATTTTATTTTTATTGCTACTCACTTTAAAAGTTTTGATATTTTCTCCACTTTACTCGCTTTCGAAATGGCGGCTTTCCTTTGATGTGAAGATGCGACCGTGTGAGAGGCAAATGGATTTATCTGAAGGTCATCATATATCTGATTTTTAATCTAAAATATGTTTTAAGTGTGAGCGCGAGACTCTTAAATGATTTCGTCTCTTCAATAATTGTTTTTAAAATTTCTATTTCAATTAAATCATTACTTTTCTTACTAATTTTTTAGTCTCACAATAGGAAAATCTTTACCATATTGATTATATATTAATTGCATAATTCTCTTATTAAAATTTGTGAGCTCTTTCTTATAATTTTTTGTTTGGATTTGAATTCTTCATATATTTAATTGGATTAAATCGCTATCGTCAAAAGCTTGCGATATTGTCCTTTTCAATGCCATCAAAAAAACTAGAAGTCTGAAACGAAAATGTGATTTTCTAAGTTTCTAACACTTTTGAGTGATTATTTTTTTTTACTGAAATGTTTACCAAAAAGTATCAAAAAATGAATTTCATGTAGCCTGATCAAATATTTGTAGTTTTGTTTATCGTCCTTCAAAATGGTGAAAAGAAAACGATAGTCGTAGTTATAATAAATAAATATTTCTGAGAAATGAATGGCATCACCTCAGGTAAGAAATAACTGCACAGATCAGTACTCGAGGAAACGGGATATAGTATCAAAAAAGAAATTAATAAAATAAATTTAAATGAATAATACATTTATAGTCTCTAAATATATAGGGTGTTTTGAAACTAATGGGCAAAAATTTAAGGGATGATAGAAAACATCTAAACTAGCTCTTTTCACCATATAATGCATTGGTGAAGAGAAAGCGGTGAACCGCTAAACGGCGCTGTAATGGAAAGCATAAAGCGCGAGTTTTCTTATGCAGTATCGTTTCTAGCGAGGATTTCAGGAGGCATGGCGACGTGCAGTCATCATTTCTACCATGGATTTCAGAAGGCATGGTGATGTGCAGTAATCAGGAAAATGGCAGGCCTCCTGAAATCTACGGTAGGAATGACGACTTGTAATCTGATAATGACCTGATAATGCGCTTCGCGCTTTATGCTTTCTACTATAGCGCCATCTAGAGGTTCTCCGCTCATGCCTTGTGAGGTGAATATTACTTATTATATATTTTATATTACCCCTTAAATTTCTGCCCATGAGTTTCGAAACACCCTGTATAGACAAGAGAACCGTTTTGAGAGAGAGAAAGAAATTAAATTTGTTAAGTATACACACAGGGATAGATTTTGTATTTTGCATTTGATATCTTAGATTGAATCAGTATTAAACTGGCATTATTCCTTTCACTTTATCCATTGCTTCAAAGATTAAAAAAAAAAAAAAATCAAAGCTGCGGAATTGATTTTAGTTGATTCATACATTTCTCTTTTCTGTTCCTCAAAGAGATTCGTAGCCTCAAATATTCCTAAAAATTCTTCAGTTCCATATTAGGTATTCAAGTCTTCAATTCAGCATGTCATTAATACGAACAGGATTAATTATTGTATTTCATTGTAAAAGGATGGGAGAAAGATATCATTAAGTTATTTTTCAATGTTAGGGAAGAAAGCCTCAAAACATTTTCTTACCATTTGATATTAATTTAGATAGATAATTTGCTGTATTTAAATTGTTATGAAGTTGTTGCTTTAGATTTTATGGAAAATATTATTAGACAACTCATGAGCTGCAATAAGTATTCGATTAAAGAATAAATGCTTGCTTGAAAATGTGTAATTTTTGTTCTTGTTGAAGAATTAACTTTAACCCATTTTCGGCAAATTCGTTATCTTTGGGTGGATAAACAAGTAATATTAAAAAATAATAATAAAACCTATTCCTTCTTAGATCAACAATTTTTTTTTAATTTTAGTTACTTTTTATTAAGTTATTTGGCGGTATTTTGCCAAATGTGGCTACCCTGCTCCGCTTGGCGGACTTAACGTTGAGCCAAAAATAATCTCCGAGTTAAGCAATTTTTGAAATCACTCCTAGTGGTTGGGCCAAACTGCATTTTCACCAATTAAATTTAATTAAATGAATTAATATTTGAAAAAACTGTATTAAAATCAAGTGTATTCCTATTTCAAGTGTATCCACTACAATTTAAAAAAAAATGTATTTGAACTTGAGAGGATGAATAAAAAGAATTTTATTAACGATTGAAAATTTGAACAAGATATGTATAAGAAGAGTGTGAGCGAATAGTAGGAATTTAAAAAAGGACGTAAAATAACATTAGACTGCTTAAGAATGAGACTTTATTTTTATCTGCGAAAAATATGATCTCAGTGTACATACAAGTTGTTAATGATGCATAAATTAAAATGTGACAGATGTCTTTGAAATTGGAGACTTTGTTATGATGTACAGCCCTTCGCAAGATCGAAATGTAAATCGAAAATTTCATGGGACTTTGAAGTATTTTCTGAGATTTCCAAAGCTTAAGTTCCTGCACACCTATAGCTAGTGCCCTCTCCGAAAAACATTGGGGGAAAAAAAGAACTTGTTTTGAAGTAAGCACTGAAATTATGGGATGCCAGAGACAATGCCAGAAAATACTTCTTTCATCCAATCCAATGTGAAATGTTACCACTGTTAGCGAATAGGCTTTAAGTAAACAGGATGGAAGTTTCAGTAGCTCATGGAGTATGTTAGAGGAAACGCAGAGAAAATCATACTAAAATGCGAGTAACTTTTACGTAAACAGTACTATTTGTATAAATGTCGTGTTAAAACATGTGTATAGAACAATTCTGCGTTACTTTGAAAGGGAACTACATGAATCTCACTATCAACAGTACTGACGTATTTTCTTTTATATTATTGGCGATTATGAAAATAAGATTAGAATTATGAGATAATTTTGTCACTATTTCAGTTTTTTTTTCTAAATAAATTTTAGTATCATCCTCGTACATCCAACAGTCACTTATCAAATAGGAACTCTATGAAATCCCTGTCCTACGAAATAAATCGACATTTAAACTGCTCTAGACGTTCCTTGATCGAGACATTTAAAGTTAAGTTGCAAGACAGTGAAAAAATATTTAACTTAGAAAATGCCTTTTATGAAAATTCACAAGAAATACTGAAATTTCATATTCAACAGATTTTTAAAATACTATAATAATATAATTATACAGATAATATAATTTTGATACGTTCATCCAGATTTTTGTGATAATTACTAAAGTTATAACTATCTAATATTTTTCGATATGGCTATATGAACTTACTATTAGATCATGCCAATTCTGATTTAATTTTTATTCGCTTTATCTTCATTTTGATATGAAAATGTATTATTTCAGCATAAAATAATACTTTTAGTTTGAGCTATTTAAAATTTCGAACGAAAAACTTCATATTCAAATTCAATTCTTGTTTGTTATAACTAGGAATTTTAATATGTCAGAATTCCAGAGAATTTCATTGTTTCATTCCGTGCCTCTTCGTTTTCTATCACGAATTTATTAAATTAAATGGACAGTTTTATTTCGAAAATACCCAAAATTAAGTTTTTTATATTTTATTTGCTTTCTGGAATTTTATTTTATCATTTAAATATACATTGCAGCATCTCCAAAACAATATTTTTCAGTATACTAAACCAGGGTTCTTCAACCGATGAATTACGTTTGTAACGTATTGGCATCGTTAGGTTGTGACGTTGGGTTATTTGCGATTTCTTCTTCTCTAACTTCGGGGACTATTTGGTAATTTGAATTCATATAATTACATATTCTTGTCAACCAAATTACTCGTTCGTGAAAAAACTGAAACTGGATTATACAAATTAGATGAAGATAAAAAAGTGTATTGAATTGAATTAGAGATAATGATATATAAAGGAAATAGAATTGAAATAAGGGAGATAGAGAAAAACTATAAGCTGATAGATGTTGTAGAGTGAATCACCGTAATTAATCGTTTGTATTGAAAGTAGTTGAAAGTGACCCCTGATCGGAAGAAAAGGAGTTGAATTTGTTTTAATCGAGAAGTAAATGAATCAGAATAAGTGATTTGGTAAATTGTTATTATTAGAACATAATAAGGATTAACCGAGTTAAGAGGAATTCTAAGAGCGATCTTGCAGATTCTTTGTTAGATGTGTTGATTTTCTGTTATGCCTTTTCAGTTGAAATCTGGAACTTATTGATTATTTAATTATGACTTTAAGAAGGTTGTGAAGTTAAATAATGGAGGAAATATATCATAAATTGTATTAGATATAATCACTCAATAAAGACCAGTTCCAAAAATATTGAACCAATTGTTGAGACTAAAATAAGAAATACCAGCATAAATTGATTACATAGAGCTTTCAATTAATCACGAGTATCCTAATTGAAGATTCTACTTGTCTTCATAACTTCAAGAACTTTTGGCTTGCGTTAACTGGATCCGATTCCAGTAGACTTCCAGAGACGAGCTCTGTATCAAGTATGCTCGCATCTCGCATCACTGTTGCTTGATCCTATGTTGCGATCTTGTCTCTCTCTCTTCCTAATTTCTCTATTACCTTCAATCTTTCTATTACTTCAAATCTCTTAATCTCATTCCTTATACTTCTTTTTAATAATGCTAATTTGCGTAAATCACGGTTGTTTCACAAGGCAAGGTTCTCATATCAAACATAGTAGTAAAGTATTCCCAGAGGGAAAAGTTCAAGGAAAATACGCATGAGAACCCGTTGCGTGTTCGTTTGTTGTGCTTTTTCCGATACATCGGGCAGCCTCGAAAAGAAATTTATGATTAAATCTACAGATAGTTCTTTTTATATATGATGGATACGTTGTCGAAAAATTCGTGCGAAAATGAATAAATAAATAAAAACAAAGTTCGCGTAAAAGTACATTGTATTTATGGAAAATACGATTATCTTGAAAATCAGCATGAACAATATAAGAAGTCATACGAAAATTCGTTTAAGACTCATATAATATGTTTTATTTCATGAATATCACACATATTATAAAATGCATATAATTATATTAAGTTAAATTTTCATTTGAAATGAGGAAAAAAAACTATTACTTATTCAACAACACAAAAAATTGACAAAACCATCTGAAAAATAAAACAGGATATATATATTTATGTTGACCACTGATTTTGTGACTTATTTCCTTCGTTATTTGACTCCGCAGCCATCTAAAAATTCAATTAAACAGTGAATAATTACAGAACTCCAATTGAAGATACGTAAGAGCAGGACACCATACTTTATTGTATATTAAAGAATATGCAAGATCGCTGTCTCTAAAATTCCTGTTAGCTCGGTTAATTCTAGTTCATGTGCAAATGATGAAGTCTTAGCTTACCAACTCACTCGTATCGATTGAGATACTTCTTAATTACAGCAGTTTCGACTCCTATTATTAAAACCAGGAATTACTTCTGATCAATTTTACTACAAACGATTAATTACAATCGCCCACTATCCAATTTATAAACATCAATGAGTTTGTCGTTATCGTCTGTCTGCCTTCCTTTCCCTTCAGTTTTTGTTTATATATATCACTATTCCTCTTTCTAATACAATTCACATCACACTTCTTTTATTCATCTAATTTACCTTATAACATTTCATTTGGTGGGCAAGGAGTTGTAATTGTATGCTATTCAAATTACAAAATAATCTCGAATGTTAGGGAAAAGCGATCTCGAATATCCCTAAGTCATAATTTAACATAACATTTTATGGCTTTAATTAAAATTAATAAATTTATACATATGCATGAATTTTGCTTCAAATTTTATTCACAACAAACATCGGTACGACAATTTCCATTTTTAACACCTTACATAAATTGCAGATTTCCGCCAAAAACATTCTCTGTATGTATTGAAGTAGTAATGATTCGGGTAGTTCCTTACAATGAAAGAAAGAAAGAAAGAGGAAAATATTGAGCACATTAATTTAGAAATGACATTTGCCAAAAAAGCGTAATGAGTATATTGTTTTATTTTGCATTTTGATCGATTGCATTAAGGTAACTGAACGTTAAAATGCTTCAAATTTTGAATTTTTTGCGAACAATTGAGTTAAATAATTGAGGGCGCCAAGCAGATTCCATAGATATATTATTTATAAGAAATTAATAAATACAATAATGCTGGAGAGTTGAATCTTAAAATAGTTAACAAATACGTTACACCGTAGAAAAAAATATCTTTCCTCAAAATCTTTTTTTAGAGTACTGAATTTTCCATTACAAAATGAGGTTGTTTCCTTAAAATCAGTTTATTTCTTAAACACTCATAAATTTTTGGTATTTTTCACAATATTTGTAAGGAAATTAAGGGAAATTTGAATACTAAAATTAAAGAAATATTAATAAATATTTGTGATATTTTAATTTTAAAATTATAATTTTGTTTACTGTATAGAGTGTTGTGTTTATAAGCATTCTGCAAATTTTTAAAGATATAAATGCATTGGGGTTATGCAATTTGTACCTAAAATTATAAGTAAACGATTCTTACAAATGTAAATGCAGCTTTAGATTATCAATTGCTTATAAATTGTTATTTTAAAAAAATGTCATAACCAGGTACCTTTGTCATACTCAGTCATATACCATACTCAGGTAATATAACCTTTACATAACCAGGTACTTAAATATATGAGAGTTTTAATTATTGCTTTTTGATATAACACATATCTAGATAAAACGTATTCTGTATATTAATTAATCCTTATACACTTATATAATATTGTAAATTACAGCTACTAATATTAATTGATAAATTTCTGGAAACCATAGATTGAAGTAATACGCAGTAAGGATAAGATAAAGTTCAATTGGCCAAGTTCTACTATAATGGCCTTCTGAAATCGAAAAATGCTGGGAGATGTATAATTCTAAGGGATCACGATGCATAGAGTAATAATAATAAGACACAGACACACACATATATATATGGAGTGTTTCAACTAATTTAAATTTCCTTGAAAACCCCTATGTAAAGTTTTTAAAATTTCTTTCTGCGTGTTAATGACATGAATTTTTTTTTCTAATATAAATTTAGAATGTAATTTTTAAAAATTGAAATTGGCTCTGCTAATTTCCTTTTAGCCTATTAATTTCGTCTTAACATTAAAAGAAAAAGGCATGTTTTAACATGTTTTTTTCTTTTATTACGTTCTCAAAAAAGTAGAATATCTTAAAATTAATATTAATTAGCGTAAAGTAAGCGCACTTCTGAGATCCAGGCCCCACAGAAGCAATTATTATCGAAAAAAGAAAATACTTTCTTCTAATTCCTAAAGCCTTTATATTTTCCCATTCTGAAGTTCAAAAATGTTGCCAATGTTAACAACAATAATGAAAAAAAAATTATTTTGCCATAAAAATGAGTTATTAAATTAAATATTAAAATAAGAGCATATAATTAATTATTAAACTTGATACTAATACTATGTTCCGATATTAAATTAAAAGCAAATAATAAAATATTAAATTAAATATGTCTTGGTAAAGTAAATATACCTTAATAAAGCAAACTAAATGTAATTATTATAAACATACTGTATTATAAGGTCAGGCGTTTGAACCTAACGCCATGTTTATTTTATTTTATGCGTATGTATTTTTATTGAAGCCATTTTCTCGAACCAACATCTAGTTAGCTCGTGTTAAAAATTAAGATTATAACTATCTCGATTACTTTTTTGTAATAATTAAAACTTTTAATATACCCCGGGATAATAAAACTTTACAACTTTGCGGGTTACTTCAATATACGGTTTCCTAAGACCAAGCAAATCAATATTAATAACTGTAATTTACAAAATTATGCATATAAATATCAATTACGAGTAATGTGCGAAATATATTTTCTCTCTCTCTCTTTTTTTCTTTCTTTCTTTCTTTGTCATTTATCAGAGTAATAATTAAAAGTTTATGATATCCCTCCTATAGAAACCTCAATTTTAAAATAGGACTTCCATTGCTTTCAATTTAAAACAAGTTAGGATTTTTTTAAAATTTGGCGTCAATCAAACTCTTTGTTTTTCGTTGTCGACGATGTCTCAGTTACTAAATTTAAAAATAAATTTGTGTACGTTGAAATTTGTCGTTTAATTTGTAATAAATCACAATCATGTAAAATGCTACATATGATATCAAAATTGGGTGTATTGGTATCGGTATATCTTTTTCCTGATACGAAGATTATGTGAGGGTTTTCACACATTGGTTGAGTGGCTGCGAGTAGCCTAGTCGGCATGGTCGGTGATGTTTTCGTCGTGTCGTGAGTTCGAGTCCTGATGCCGCTCAAGACCCGCAATGTAGCGGGGCTGATACACTTTCAATCTGATTGAGGTCCAAAGTTCTCCCGTATGTGTTGTGTGGAGGTTTGGAGAGGGAAGTGCCAGCTCAGGTGTCTCCCTCGTTACTTAATTGAAGTTCAAAATTACGAGGTCCTTCTTCAATAGCCCTTGCGTTGCTTCTCGATGGGACATAAACAAACAAACGATCCCTCACATCATACATAGGTTGAAAAACAGTTTCAAGATGCCGAGGTCTATCTGTAAGGACTCGCTGTTATAGACTGAATATCAACCATCTCAAATCAAAACGCACTTTCTCGAGTATTTACTAAATCCTATTGGAAACGAAATGGAAGACAGTAAATCAAATAACAAAGGAGGATAAAAAAAAACAAGTCTTGGAATCGATCCTTTCGAATTTAATGTGTCCACTCTGAGGGAGCGCCTTACTTGACATGCACCTGGCACGCTCACTCGAGACATTAATTGCCCAAGGACATCTCAAGGACACCAGTTATGAATTAGGGATTTGTGTCAGAGACTCTCTTTTCGTTATTTATAGGGGAGGCTAAGGTTACCGACGGATGCAGGGTTTTTAATTACCGTGGTTGATGACGGACAGCGTATATTAAAAGACGGAGAAAAAATAATGAAATCTAAATATTTTTATTTTCACGTTGAGTCGAGATCGAGTCAACAAACTGGATGAATTATAAGAAAGAATTCAATAAAAGCGCGAGAGAGGAATTTATGAGTTTTCGGTTAATTATTTTGGCAAATTGTTCTGATTTATTTATGTTTTCGTTTTGTCTTATCTTGATTTTCTATCCACAACCGCAGTTTTTGGTCGTGAAAGCATTTTCTCATTAATTATGGTCTTGAGGAAAAGGCCTCCACCAATGCCATGGGAAAATTCATATTATTTTCTAATTAGTAAGCGGAACTGAGGAGTTGTGGAATGTAACTTTCTTTAAAACATTTTCCGAGAAATGCTTTTACTTTGTTTTTTGAAAATTTCGACTTTTTCTGCATCTGAAAAGCAGCGTTCATCAAACCTGATAGCCTCATAGACGGGTTGTATTAATTGTATTTTCCCATTGGCTGTAAATAAGGAAAAAGGATGCTTTTCCGGGGTGATTCAAACATATCACATTTATCAAGAGTTGTATTTCTATTAATATTACGTTTAATATGTAATGAAAGGGCAGTACTGCATACGTGTATAGGTAAAACTACCAATAAGATTCAATTCCAGAATTCTATAAAATTAAAATATTTAAAATTTACACACAATTACATTTAAAATTTAAATTTAAACACAATATGATGATGTTTTTATGAAAGGTAAACTTCATTTGCCTATGTTTCTACCAAAATTAGGTCGCCATTGCCGAATGGTTATTGTCGCGAATCTCGACCTGCGTTGTTTCCGTCAAAACGTGGGTTCCAGTTCTGATGTCTCAAAAGACCCACTGTATAATGAAGAGATTGAACATTAAATTTCTGGAGGGTACATGTCTTCACGTTAGAGGAGTGTGGAAGTTTGGAGAGAGAGGTGCCAGCTCAGGTGTCGTCCTCGTCACTTGACTGAGGCTCAACATTTTGAGGTTTGCCATCTTTTGCCCTCGTGTTTTGTTTCTAAGTTCGTTGTAAACAAGTAATCAATCCATCTAAACTATCTGTTTAAAATGATATAAATACCAGACATGGTTGTTTGTATTGATGTGAATTAATGATGTCACTGTAAAATTTTACGAGAGATATTTTTGACGATAAGTTAGAATTACCTTTGTATTGTTACGGTAGGTTAGCACTAGTTATTACGTTAGGTCTATCCGCAAATCAATCATCCAAGAGAAGTTTGAATTAAAAATTGCCCCCACCGCACACACCCTTCCAGGAAAGACCACTCATTACTAGGAAGCTTTATTTATATATTGTTTGGGTGGATAACTCAGATGTAATATATTGTATGAATGAGTGTGACTGTAATGTTCGATGCAATAATAAAATTTATTAACGCAATAACGATTGGCACATAAGTGCAGGCTAATAATGATATATTATGATACATGAAATAGTGTGAATATTCGTTAAGAGTGACCATCACGACCATTCGATCATATATACCGCTAGTGAATTATATTTCATACACACAAGTGCAGTTCATAAGGAGCGATGAGAATGACCATGTTTTCATGTTCCTAGTAATAATTGTATTTGAGATTAAGTCATAAATTGCGACCACACGTTCATGTCTCTAGTCCAAATTTCACACGCGTACTAATACTTCCGGAAAGGAACAAGACTCGCTTGGCATGCACCGGGTGGAAACGTACCGAACAAGTACAGAAAATACGTAATCCGAACAGGAAAAATAAGTCTCTTGCTTTGGGTAACGTAGACATTTCAACAGGAATGGTGGACAAAAATATAGTAAGCAATACACAGCGGTTATTATATGGCTTACAGTAATTATACAGATTGAAGAGACTAACATAGGCCGATAACTTAGACAAACAGATATATTAAAAGACTGACATAGTAAACGAACTTGTTTGTAATAATGGCGGTTAGGTAAGTATTTGCAAAATATAAACCTGATATATTTTGCAAATATATCAGGTATATATTTTGTTACCTGTTATATATATGTTTAACAAGTACAAAATATTTAGATATATATAGGCGAGAGATTTTGTAATTTTGTTCCACAGTCAAATTACAAAGTCATTATCTGAACTAGAACTTCATTCCCTTACTTTTCATACTTCGAATACTCCGTAACAGAATTTAAACGACATTTTTTGACTTAATAAGCAGTAGCCCCATTACTATACATAACAGGCAATCGGTAAAATCTGAACTCGAATAGCTTGCCCAAATATAGTGTTTGTCGGATTATTCGTGACCTAACTGCGAACCCCGACAGTTGGTCGAATTTACTAACCAACGTTTAATTTCAATCGGAAGATTTGAGGAGATTCCTACTTATAAATATATAAACATTTAATTCGTTTTGTTCATTCTCTTCTTCTTTATATATAGTGCTTACAATTCATTAATACTTTAGCTCTGATCGTAATATGTATTTACGGGGACGGTTCAGAAAGCATCCGTGATTGGATTGGGAAGTGGCTTTTAGTACCACTATACTCTTCGTATTACAAAAAATTCTTGCCATAGCGAGGTCGATGAGACCGTCTTCGCCTTCTTTGGAGAAGATTCAACGGAAGCAAACAGACGATTGTTTTGATTGTTGATCAGTTTCCGTTGTATTGTGATGAATCCAGAACTCTTTGATGGTAACAACTCGAGGCAAAATGACGACAAGGAATCGATACAGCAGCAATCCATTTTGGTATCAAATGGCTGCCAAATCAGAACTAACCAATGAATCAGTGTCGAACTTGTTTTGGCGTTGTTTAGTAGTTGACAGTACATAATGGAAATACCAATTTGCCTTAGCAGTGTCATCTGCAGGAAAAAATTGTACTTTGTGAACTTCGTACCTCCTATTATGTTTCAAAGCAATATTCATATAAAACAGATAATTTGTGGGAAGATTTCAGGGATGTTAGAATAGAAAAATATCTCTATTCTTTGTTTTGAATCGTAACATTATGTTTTGTATTTTATTTCCACAGAAATGTTCAAGGTCAATTATAATGGTATTAATTACATTTGTACCTGGCTATCAGACACATTTCCCTTCAATTAGCCTTAAGGTATGATCTATAATGCGGTTTGATTCGAAAGCCTCAATTCTACCTGTGAATCATGTAAATCAGCATTACAATATAAGTAGAAGTGCAGTGTGAATAGGTAGAAGCAAGATTGTATAGATGGGAGATTATTGAAGCAGATCGTATCTAGGAGACAGCAGAAAGTTGGAGGAAAGAATAATAGAAGGTTGGAGGAAATATAGAAGTTTGGAGTAATTAATAGTAGTAGCATTAGTAATAGAGAGAGTGAGTATATAATGAAGGAGATTGAAATTGGATTCGATTCCTACTCGGACTATCCTTTATATCATCATATTATTGCCGCTTAGTAGTTTTTCCGATTAACTTTTATAGCGGAAGCGTGAGGAGCTTGCTCCATATTCTTGAAAGAAATATTGGTTCCTCGATTATTATTACTTAATTTTTTATTAAAGAAGCATTCGAACAACGTTAGCATTATGGGTGACGAACCTCATGATTCTGAATCATTGTCAAAGACGAGGATAACGCCGATGCTGGTGTCATATCCGAAATTTGTTTAAGTTTTCAGATCTTAAAAAATATTCAAACATACGTTCAAAATTTGAAAGAAAAAAATGAAACCAGTCTTTTTCTTTTTTGTTGTTTATCTTTTCAGGTTCAATTTGATGCATTCAAATAAATCAAATAGTTTATGTTTGAGAAAATATATAAATTCCATAAGATAAATACTGTACGCTTACAAATTTTAAATGACCGGTAGACACGGGAATTTATGTATTATTATTTACATGTATCAGTATTTATACAAAATACTAAGAAAGAAGAACATTTACTGTCTCAAATTTAACAGTTAAAAGATCTAGGGGCGTGATGTGTGGTTTTTCATTAATGTCGCCCTTGACCACGTGGACTATCGGCGACGGACTTCGTAATTTTGAGTCTCGGTCAATTGATGAGGACAACATCTGAGTTGGCACTTCCTACTATAAACTTCCACACAATGCCGATGGAAGGACTTGAAACTTTGACCAGATTTAAGGCGGGTCTTTGGTAGAATCAGGGATCGAACCTACGACTCGATGGAAACAACGCCGCTCGCAAATCCACTAGGCTACTGTGGCCATAAACGTCTTGGAGTTGATGATGTCTACAGGATTGTGAATAACTTAGGATCTCCTTACGTGGAAAATTCGTGAGAGAGTGCCTGCAGATGTACGAGACGTAGAAATAACGTAAGACAATAATTAGTCGGAAACATTTATTTTATATAATATAATCAATGGACCACAGGATGGATGGCATTGGTGTAGTAATATCCGATATTCGAACGTTACACCATGCCACGCGATGCATGAGTGACACTGATGCACCATTTATTGTTGAATTCTGTCTACCTAATAGCGGCAGCGCAGACGAATCAATATTGCCCGCAACAGAAAGAAACCAGGACTTGATAAATCAAATGAGCTTCGGAGGGCAGGCAAAGGATCTATCATGGTCGGGGGCATAGCTAGAAATTTTTGAAGGTGGAGAAATGGGGGATAGAGAGGGTTTTTACCCCATTTCAACCAATGTGTTAAATTTAATTTCAATTTTCATTCTTTATTTCTAAGATGAAAAGAATGTTTTGATGTAGGAAATTTAGAATATTAATTTTTTTTTTGAAAAAATATAAAATTCTTAGTAAAAAAAATTTCAGAGTTTTAGTTACGGATAGATCAACATGAGGGGAATTTCAATATATAACAGTTCTTATGGGTAGGAGGATTACAACCCCCTCCTCGTCGTTACGCCACTGAGCTTGGTCAATCCACTGATGCCCAAAATACTCATTCAAATATTCCCGAAATGATCCTTCTTAATTTGCATGAATTCCATCAAAATTAAAACATTTGTTGTGTCTCAGATTTTCACGAAAATAGACAAATTATGATCTGGGTTCTCGCATCTCGTTTTTGCCTTCAAACAACACTTTAGGGACCTTGATTTGTTTGCATTGAAAAGCTCTACCAGAGAATGAAACTTGACTTTTGTTGATAAGATTAGATTTAGTGAATAGAACTGAGGAAATGCGCATATAAGCAGCGAAGAATTTAATACTATGACTGGTAGTTTAGTGCGTGATAAAGATAGTGAACAGAAATTATCAAGTAAAATTTTGGTATTACATCAACATTGAGTTGGAAGCCTTTGCAGTCATTCCAGATGATTCTACGTAAGTTTAGTGACTGGAATCTTCTATTTCAGTTCGTCTAAGGCATAAAACTCAATAGGAATAGTAAGAGTTGCGATTTTCATTTTTTTTTTAGTCAGACACGTATAGAGATTGCTACCACAGATTCCGTAGGTTATGGATGAATATTGAATATTCGTTTATAAGGACTCGATTATTAATGCTGTGTGAATTTATATCCGTTGGACTGTTATTCATTGACTTTTCATAAATAAGATTTATAACAGAAAGTGAGGGAATTAAAAAAGGGAGATTATAAAATAACCGTGGTAAAATATTTCTAAGAAAGATGCAATACTCTTCCGCATCAGAATTCATGTGGGATGGTTACAGGAATAGTTCGATTGAGCAACATGTACCTTCCTCACATTTATTGCGAATTGATATTGTGCCTGAATAAAGCAGGTTTCCACTGTGAGCAAAACATATGCTGGGATATTCTCGTCTTCGACATTTTTCGGAGAAACTATTGCACAAAGGCCATACGTCTTAATGATATTTTGGAATTGTAACCAAACCATTTGGAGATTTAAGGAATAGGCATGCAAAGCATGCTATTTGTTGTATCGAGATATTTCTAAAGCAAGGGCAATGGCACGTGTGTTGGCAATATGATTAGTCTGGACATCATCCTATGTACTATTTTTCTTGATGAGAGTTCGCATGGATCGCGGCTTTCCGTGGCATCCTAATACCGACAAATAACATAAGATCTCATAAATTTTGATGCACACGAGCAAACAAAAGATAATACAACACATGATTATATGGAAAGCGTTCTCGTGGAAAAATTTTATCCATTCCTTCAACACAGTTCCATTCTCTAGCGGCACGTCTATCAGCTCTGTGTTCGCACCTGATGTACATCGACTTATGGTGGTGTTTCCTGGCATAGATTTCTTTTTAAACAGTTGTTCATATTTCTTACCACCCTTTAGACGTTCGTAGTGTTATATTTGAATTAGCCTATATTTGTAGGCTGTATTTCTAATATATAAAAATTAAATTTCGAGTTAATGAACAAGCTGGTTTCCCTCAATATCAACACTGGCGAAGATAGCATAACTTAGAAGGCGATGCCTCATAAATCTATTTTACGGTACAACCTTCGTATTTCATGCCCATTTCCATTAGTTTGACTATACATTAGATACATGTCTGATAATTCCTCGAATGTATAATCCATTGTAGCTGCTACGTAATCGTTCCGGACGATGGTATCATGGTATTAATCCATCATTTAGGATGTACCGGCTGTAAAGAAGAATGCTTGCTTTGACTGGCTTCGTACATAATATTTGCTTTGACTGGCTTCGTGATAATCCGATAGACTGTAACCGTGATCTGCTTCTCACTGAGAATCAGCATACTTTTAATACTTGACGATGATGTTCTGTGGATGTTGCTCCGGCGTGAGTGAAATGACTCAGAAGTAATGGCTCGTGCTTTCTGGTAGTGTTTTGAAGTCACACTCTTCTGCTACTCATAGTGGAATACGACCCTAGGTTCCATTATAAATATTGCTCTTCTTGGTGAATACAATCTCCCCTCTTATTTTTAAAAATCCTTTTGCTATACCCTATATACTTCTAGAAAAGTTTTCATAATTAAGTTATTGTTTTAGTTTTAAATTAAGGTATCGGAGTAGAATTACTGAGAATTTTTTCTATAATTTCCCAGTTAAGGTTTCGTTCTTTTGTTAAAATTAATTTGCTATGGTTATTAAAATAATTTATGAAATGTGTTTAATTTTTTGAATCATAGTTAATGAATAGTAGTCAAGAAAATATTATATATATATATATATATATATACATTTTGGTTAATATATGCAACAGGAGACTTGTATAAAAATATAAAACCCTACATATATCATGATTTTTCTGTTCAATCAGCTTCACAAATCAAATCCGAACGAGATTCTTTGAGAAAAGGTTCGTGAAATATACCTAACTGGGAAAGGGGTTCATGGTACAAAAATTATTACTTTTAAAAGGTTATCATCTCTCCGAAAGTCGAAAAGTCGGTTAAATCATAGTTCATTTCTTGGTATGTTTCTGGGGAATAAGCATGAAAAGTTATAGGTATATATATTTATATTTTATTACACAAAATGAGAATCTTCTATAAAAATATTACATCTACCGGACAGTTTTGCCAGTTTCGGTGAGGTGAGGGTTCTCACTAATAATCCGCTCTAATGAGGGTTTGTTTTTGTTCCCTGCAAACAGAGATGTGTATATAACGACTCGCGATTAAGCACATTTTTTTCACTTAAGTCATGAGGCATTCTTTTTGAATATTTATCAACCAGTCTTAGTAACGACTGAAATTGAATTGTGCAGTAAATATTATTAAATGTGTGAAAAATGTATTACTATCTTTCACTTCACAAACGGATATAGAACTGTCCGACAGTCCTAATTTAAAATCCCGCTTAACTTGATTTTTTCGACAAGTTGAATAATCAAACACTATGTGCATTCTATATTTATTCTCTTTGATTTGACGCATGTAGATTCATAATGCATGCCGTGAAAATCTTATTAAACGAACTGTAATTGTGAAATTTGGAATTCATCGCTCTGGCAATAATTTTGGACTGTTTAACCAGGTACACCTCATTATAAAAAATATTTAGACACCTGCTCATACATAAACAAGTCCTACGTGAGAAGAGTCAAATTACTTTTTGCTACTGTAACAACCCAAATGTTGTTGCATCATTCATTTCATTAGATTTGAAATGCTGCTCCAAGGTATTTCTAGTATATTTGTCATTGAACATCTGGATGTTTGGATGCAGGTGTTTGTAAAACATTTCTTGAGTGGGGAAACATGTCAAGTTATGAAATGCAATATGAATTGCTAGTACATCATTGAAACTAGTTACTTTTTTTGCTAACAGATGAAAAAAAGTTATGAGGCAAACTTTTTTCATGATCTATTTACTAACTGACAGATGTTCGGGTAATATTATTTTTCAGTTGCAAGACTCCTCACGAATTTTCGAGGTTGTTGATTTTTTTCAACCTGTAAATAATTCATGGATAGATTCGGGATTATTCACAAACCTATAAAAATGCACAAATTGATTGATTCGAAATCTATTTTAGTAATATGCATATATTACTTTTAGAAATGTTTTCGTGAATTTCCTGCGCTCAATAACTTTTTCATACACACATACACACTGATTTGATTTGATTGTTTTATTAATGTCGCACTTAGAAGCTACACGAAGATTATTGAAGACGGACCCTCGTAATTTTTATCCTAGGTCAAGTGACGAGGATAACACATGAGTTGGCACCCTCCTCTCCAAACTTCTATACACACCAATGGGAAGACTCAGGACCTCGACAGATTTAACATGCATCGGCCCACTACACGGTGGGTTTTTAGTGGCACCAGGGCTCGAACCCTCGACTTTACAATAGCAAGGCTGGCCGTGAGCTCGCGACCGTGACCACTAGGTTACAGCAGCCAATCACATACACTCTCACACACAAATAATGAATGTGTCATAAATAGTCCTTCATATTTTGATTGTTGTTATAATTTCGGGGTTTTTAAAACTTTTAACAATTAAAAAAACCCTGATAAATCACATTATGTGATGTCATAAATATTCTAGAAATGTTGATCTAATATTGCTGCTAATTACTTTTATGCTAAAAATAACCGTTATTCGATTGCAAATAACAACGAAAAATGTAATAATTATTGACATATTTTCTCTAATTATCACATATTTTTATTTAAATTTTCCAATACCTTTTAACATACCTATTGCTAAATGGGAGAGTTAAAGTTTCTAGAGATCAAATATTTATTAAATTTTTGATTTGTTATGAAAGTACACTCGATTTACTTTATAATTAATCGTTTACACTAATTTTCACTTGAATCCTCAATTTTTTTGCATTGAATTTTCTGCTTAATTTATCGCTTTAATGTAGTGGTTCCCAACATTTTTCTCTTTGCGAACCCCTTCTAAAATCCGAAAGAAATTGGCGAACCTCTTGTGTAGCCGTTAGTAACTGGTAAGAAAAGGCAGAAGACTTTTTTTTCTATGTTACACAATAGTTCATAACAATAAATGAAAGCATAATTGTAAAAAATCTAAATATAAACATTAAAAAGAATTAAAATAATAGCTACAAGAAATTGTGTGGGGGGGAATACAAAAGTAATTCAACAAACCAATTAGTTCTTAGTTAAGTATACTTTAAATTTGAAAAACCTCTTAATGGGATATTTTTGGTTGTATAATGGAACAGAGAAATTCAAAATTTGGCTCAATGTCTGACGGTTTCAGTCTAGATTAGGCTCTGCATTTAATTGGTTTCTGTATTTATTTTTAAGATATGTTGAAAATGCTTTCTCACATAGATATGTAGTGCAAAAGGATAATAAAACTTTAATATGGCGTTTTTTGACGAAACAGTTTATTCATTTGTACTCTGAGCCACTGAGTAATAGTTTTTAAAGAACTGTTACAAGATAACTCAATGAGTTTTTCATTTTCCAATAAAGTCAGAGAGGTCTCTAACCTTACATCTCCTTGAAAAAGATTACGTACCCAGTTGCTTGAGAAAGATATGTTGCATCTATTAGGAAAATAGTCATCGAAAGTTAATTAAAGGATGTCTGAGATGTTCATAAATATTCCTTTTGATTTTTTTATCAAGTGTAACTGATTTTTCTGATAAAAAGCTGCTGAGAATACCAAAACATTCGCACTAATTCATCAGTAAACATTGGATCCAAAATTATTATTTTAGCACGAGTTTAATTTTATAATGCATACTGAAAGTGGGGACATTTGTGCCTTGTAATGTCAGATTTAATTATCTTCTTTATCCGCGCCACAAGATCAGAATGTATTCCTGTCATTGATTTTGCGTCATCACACCCACACAATAAGATCAGTTTGTTCAATTTTTCTTCGAAAATAATCATGGACCGTAACGAAAATTGCACCACTTGAATAGGTTTTTAAAGGTTTTGCAAATAGCACTACTTTTGGAATAGAATTCATAAAAATACATCTAATGTATACAAGCAATACTGCAACAAATGTTACTAAGGTAGAGTAGACAAACTCGATTGCAAAATTTAAATTTGCATTTCGATCCACGTGAATATTAAAGTTACTTATGATCTCAAATATTTCACTGTTACCAATTGCCATCATGATTTTTTATTAATTGGGAGGTATATTTTAATACAGTATAGTTACGTTTGTATAGTTTTTTATGTTACACTTTTCTCCTCTAACTCTTCTTCGTCTTCCTGACTACGTCTCCAAACTATTTTTTCAAAGCTCACATAATCAAACTACAGTTGAAATACAATATTTTATGTCGTCATTCGTGTCTACAGTATACAAGTTTTAATCGGTTTCTAATTATTCTTGCATTTGAGCACTGACCCTGATTTTGTCGATTCTTTCATTGGTAGTATATTTTTGTAGTATATTGGTAACAAATTCATTT
>BMAW01002564.1:115195-129594 GCA_019974015.1 Nephila pilipes | reverse complement strand
ACGTATTTCTCTACCTTTGGTTACATTAAATTTGATATCCGTATGGAAATAGAAAAGTGGTTTTAAAGGGATGAAAAAAAATTTTAAGCATAAAATTTAAAATTTTTATTACTTTTAGAAGACAAACATTGCATCGTTATTCGTGTACGTAAAATATTTAACTGTTTTCTGATCTTAAAAAAAATAATTTCAGAAAAAAAGATTTGCGGCGAAACCGTGTAATTGTCAGTTTGTCAGAAAATAATATTGTTTCAATCTATAAGCAATTTTTGAAAAAAAAAAAATCCTTTTGCTAAAAAAGAAGAAAGCTTTTTAAAATAATTTATCATGCAAAAAAGGAGAGAAAAATTACGTAATGTAGGAAAGAAAATAATTATAATTATATTTTAGTTAACTGGTGTCAGAGTATTAGATATCAGTCTCTTTTAAATTTAGTTTTAAATTTTTCATAGCCATGGTAACAAATTATTTATGCTTTATTTTAAAGCTTTTGAAAAATATTATCGAATTTCAATGTATTTATATCTCTGTTTGCACCTGAATATTCAAAGTTAATGTAAATTCCTTTTTATTGCAGCCAAGTGTGAGTACAAAGAACTTCCTTGCGAGAGCGGTCAATGCGTAGATCGCGGTTCGTGGTGTGATGGCCCGCCGGACTGCTTCGACGACTCGGATGAGAAATATTGTCGCACTTTCGATCCCAGTAGTTCTAAAAGTAAGTGAGACTTAAGAGGAATGAAATATTTTGGCTTTAAAGAAGATACACCATAGAATTCATACAGTAAGATCTGGTTTACCACGTACTGGATTTACGCTGGTTCCCTGTAATGCAGTCATTTTGATTTCTTAATTTCTCTGCATTTTCTTGCCCTTCACCGTGTTTTTTATGAATTTTATTATTACGAGTAATAACCTATTCCATGAACTCATACCGAAATGACTTAAGCTGAGAAGAAAATTAGTGCCGTATACACCTACAAATACAACATTATTGTTCTATCATAGTTTTAGTTTTTGTTTTTAAGGATTTATTTGGTTTTGTATTGTTTTTTTTTTTCTCAATAATTTTTTAATGGTCTTATTCCGTTTTTAATTTCTTTTCGATTGTATTTTTGGTTTTATAACCATTACATTAAAAATATTTTGTTGAGGGGAATAGAGAAGGCAAATGATTCTAGAATAATCCAGCTTAACAGTCTAAAGCCTGTTGCAACTTTAAATATATTATTTTACAAATTATGATTTTCTTCCAATTTTAAGTCTTTTAAAATTTTTGCAATTTCTTTATCTTTTTGGATATTTCTGGAAATTGTCTATCGATTTTTCATTTAATACATTTTATTTATAATTTTATATTCTTATATTATAGTTAAATTTCAATTATGTATTTTCATTTACTTTCCCATTTGCAATTGTTATCTATTTTTATGGCTTATGTCTTTTTCTTATTGGTTCAGTTGTAATTTCTTATATATTGTAATAATATTTGAATTTTTGAAATAACTCCCTAGTTTATTTTGTGATATATATATATATATATATATATATATATATAAATTTTGTAATATTTGTGCTCATTATTATGAATAATGCATGCGTGTATTTGTATATAATATGCCAACATACGCGTTTGCATGTGTTTACTTTGTAAATCGGGTTTGGGGGCAGCGTTTGCGGTCATTTTAAAAACGAAGAATCCAAAGCACTTACTACAGATTTCTTATATAAAAGTTCGATAATTGTAAAGAAAATCATTGATAAAATTGTAACGAATGATGTAGTTTTTGAAAGGAGTGCAAAATCAGAACGAAACGTTTTGGAAGCGATTTCTTGCTTAATGGTAGAAAAGAAACAAATACAGATAACGTTAAATGATTTCATCGCAAAAAACAATTAATAATTACAAAATAATCTTGACATTCATCGCAAAAATGAGCTTTATATTTCTATGTGCAAGTTTATGTTCTGTGTAATATATATTATCCAAATTAATGTAAAATAATTTAAAATTAAAGTAAAATTTGTTAATTTTCGATCGCGTGTTCCTATTTCCTCCATTGACTATCTATTAAAAAGACCTCATTTAACACCGATTTATTTAGAACCTTGTCATTTAACAAAGCATCCTAAGCGCTAAACGACGTCTTATGGTATTTTTAAATTATGGTTTATTTGTTGAAAGTCAACACATTTGCAATTCAGTGCATCTGTCTACAATTGCATCACGTTTGTATCAATTAAGAGGAAATTACCGATTTGGGAAGCTACATTAGGGTTATATATATGATCTCACAAAATCACTCTAATATAACTAATACTCCAATGACACCGAATTCAAAAATCAATCAAACATGCTGAAAAACATGTATTTCTCAAACCCTTATTATCATGTGTTTTAAAAGGGTTTTGTTTCTAGCCCAGTGTTAGTCAATAAAAATACAAATAACACCCAAGTAGAGAAATAAATGTATTCTCTAATGTAATCATATTTAGGGCAGAAGAAAAGTGCTTGTTAGTAGAACTTACATAACGGATTACTAAATCATCATCGGGTATGTGTGCATAATTACTTAAAACTTTGATTTATGACCGAAAAATCGGATACTATTGATTTCGGAATGCTATATTTAATGACCAATCAGGTTGTTACCGGTTGCCACTCAGCTCGTAACACATAAGCTCTAAACTTATGAACGTATTGGGTCCTGATTTCACTCAAGACGGAACAATGTCACTAAAGTTGTGTAGATGGACTGATGCACATTAATTCTGTTGAGGCTGAATATCTTCGCGTTGGATGATGTGGAAGTGGGTTGAGTGGAATGGTAGCTCTGGTGTCATCCTCGTCACCTTAACGAGGTTCAAAATTGCGAGGTCTGTCGCTGAAAGTTCTTGTGCTTTTTTAAATGTAACCGATCAATCAATAACTTCTAAAATTTGAATACATCTTCTTTTGCACTTCTTCAGTAAAGTGTTTCTATATTTTTTGGTCTACTATTTGAAAATATATTGTTAAGTTGATAGAGATATGTAGGGAGAGAGTTGATATTTTATATTTCCTCATTCAAATTGTTTCAAATGATTTAATCATGCAATAATTCCTTATACTAAATTAATTTCTCATAATTATGGTAGAATAAACTAAAAGACTTCTTTCTTCACTAAGTGTAGGTAATGAAGTTTTTCTTTGTGAAAGTTATAAAATCAAAATGAAGAAATTTCAATGTACTCGTAATGTTCGTTTTCAGATTTTGATGATTGAAAACATCTACAGATGAGCTGATCATCATATCACAAGTCGGTACTTCTTTTGAGTTGAAATTTGAGGTTACAATCTTTTTGGTTACAACCTTTGTATTTGATGAGTCCTGAAAACTCCTGACGAAGTAAAAGTATTATAGTGATTTTAAAAATTATAAAATAATACATTAGAAAAATATGAAAATAAAAAAATAGAGAGAGGGGGGGTTGCATCATTTCTATTACAACGTGCCAATCAGAGCAGATAATTCCTTTTGTTTGTCGTCGAAAAGCTGAGAGGAGGTGGTTCATAAGCCGTTCGTTCAGGATTTAGAGGTGAGTGTTTAATGACTTTTTTTCCAAACCATCCGCAAACGGTTTGCAAAAAAGGATTCATATTGAGAAGAATAAGTGGTGGGAAAGAAGGTGTTTCGCATAGTTATTTCAATTTTGGAAGGTAGCTTGTAACAAAAACCAGAGACGACAAGCTCTTTCTTATAACCTCTTATTATTAACACTGCTTGTAGTAATTTTTTTCCCTGTAAAGCCTTCCAACATTATGATGAGGCATTGTAACCTGGTTCACTCCTTTTTGTTCTGTAGAGCCATCCAACATCAACGATTGCAACGAATCCCGTTACTTCCAGTGCCAGAACGGGATGTGCATTCCCAAGGTAGCCCGGTGCAACGACATGCCAGACTGCCAAGAGGGCGAGGACGAGGAGAACTGTGGTAGGTACGCACCTTCCATTTCGACTCGAACACACTTAGTATGTTCTACGTATAAACACGAATTTAAACACGTGAGCTCGTCTTGCTCCTATGGTAGTTTTAAGAAATTATATGGTGTCTATATACTCGTAGATTAAACTGAACGAAAGAAAATATGAACGTTCTGTGTTGTTTGGGTATAGTTTAATTGCTCGTATCTTATCATAGAGGGTAGATAGTAAAAGCGCCAATGGTAGAATGTTGTTTTTAAAATTGATAAATTTAAATCATCAATGTGTTCTTCATGATGTAATATTCGTATTTTTAAAAACCACATTTTTTGCTTGAATGCATTTACCGAAATTATTTCATAAATCATAAAAATAGACTTAAATTTGTTCGGTAAATTCCATATTTTCCAACCTTTTCCATCATCGAATACCACCGGTAGAACACGATGTAGTCGTCGTGGTACACCATGTGCTAGTATAAAATCAACTGATTTTAAGTAAAGCTTTAAATTAAGAGTTAAATAAACGAGTCTTATTAAGGTAATCCATCGCCAAAGTGTTAAAATACCTAGAAAACTTATATTAGTTAAGCAAAATTAAAGAAAGAGTATTTACGGGCCCATTCTTGGTGGGTTTGCAGCGAATGCCTCACATACAGGCGTCAAAATTGAGGGGCGCCAAATTTAGTCGGTATCCTGTACGTAAGAATTTACCTGTACAAGGACAAATGCATTATCCAATGATTTTTCGTCCAGTATAGCATAAGAAACACAATAGGTTAACATATCGTTACAAAAATCACATCTATAATAAAAACTTACCTATAAATTTCCTTTTAATGAATATTGTTGCATTCCATTCCTGCCTTATTGTCAGGTCCTGACATTCTATCCCTATTTTATTGTATTGTTTGCCTAACAACAATAAATAAATTTTTGTACGTTTAATATTTTTTGTTTTTTAAAATTATATATAGGGTCGTTCAAAAAACCTGCACGCTGGCGCTCGAATCCACTAAGAACGTGCCTGTATAATTATAACAAAGATGTAATTTACTAGCTGTAATACCATTCTTCGCACGAATGAACTGAAAAATATAACGATTCAGCTGGAAACATAAAAATTGCTTAATAAGGATCCATTTTTAAACAATATTTTAAGTGAACCGCAAGTGATTATTGGAATTAAGAGATTATTAGAATTACTCCGTTCTTTTTTATAAGAAGGTCAAATGTTCATTCCATATGCTGTATGATAGCGTTTCATTTGTATCGATAGCTTTCTGCGTGAAACGAATAAAACTTTTTTTTAAAAAAAAATTCTTTAATTTATACTTTTAAATGCAATTTTTGAAAATTCGTCAGTAATCGGCTAATTAATTAATATTTTTCAGATGAGGCAATAATCGTAATTTTGCAACATTTCTTTCGAGAGCAACCCTGCAAACAAAAATATTGCTTCCATATTGTGAAGAAAAATCTTGAAAACATAGAAGAAAATTATTAAAAAACAAGAAAAATTAATTTCAGGAAAGTAAATTCAAATAGTCAAGTCTTTAAGTAAATCAAGTTAAGGTAGCAGCATCGATTTACTAAATTTTTTTGAAAAAGTAAAGGTATAACAGAGGTTTTAGAATGGAAATCGCCAAAAATAAATTTGGATTTTTTTTTCGCGAGAATTTGCTTACGGCTTCTTCCAAACATCAGCTAAGCTCCCTAAATAGATTTTGGAGCGGTACGATAATGGTGTGGTATTTTAATAACGGACAGATAAACATTCACATTTATATATAAGATTAAATCTACCGCAGTTTGGAAGAATAATTGTTAATTCTACCAAAACTTTTTGGGTGAGTCGTACAAACATAGAAGTCTGTTTATTTCAAACTAATTTATCTTTTCTTAATAAATAATAATTTATTCTTTTCTGAAATCTTGTTTACAAGAATTGAACAATGGGTTGCTGATGTGAACTTCGAAATAATCTCGCAAGAGTCGATGCAATAGAAAAATAGGATAGGTACCATTCTAGTTGAGTTTTGCAGTAACATCTGTCACATACGTGTGTGTAATATTATAAATATTTTTCTATGCAATCCTTCTGAACACAGTGTTTGCGTTAATCCATTCATTATTTTCATCGATGGAAGCGTCGATGAAAATAATGTTAAGAAGAAGGTTGAAAACACTCGAATATCTTTCATTAAATCATTTGCACTTAAGCGATATTTTGATCCATCATTCCCCAAATCTTTGGTCTATTCAATCTTTATATTTAAGCTATAAATGTATTTAAAATTAAAGCAAACGATAAATTATTTAATTGAATATTATATCAGCTACATGTAATTAAAATTAAATCAAACGATAAATTATTAAACTGAATTTTTTAAGCTAAATATAATTGAAATTAAAGCAAACGATAAAAAATTGAAAAGTGATCTGGGACGCCAAAAGTGATCTAACTAAAACAATAGCCCTTTGGGCGGCTAAAAAATTAAAACGTTTTATTCAATAAATACATTTATTTTTGATTATTTTAATGAAAAATATGCTGAACAGATGAAAAAAAATTTAAAAAATGTTTTTTTTTTCGTAAGAGAATTAATTATATTAAAATATTTTGTGTTGCAATTTCAATCTGAATTACTGAATATAATTTCAAATACAAATTTTCTACAATGAACACAAAATAAAGCATGCATTTTTTTCGTTTTATTTTCAGATTATTTATACGAATCGAATGAATCTGTCGAACAAACTACTGAAGATTCAACCACCACAATAGCTCAAAATTTGTCCACAACGATACCTACTACTACAATAAGAACTACAATAGCGACATCTACTGCTAAAGTAACGACCGAAGCGCCTTCTACGACTATAACTAACAAGTATCTTCCGCCCTTCCCACGTGCTGACACCTCATGGATTCCGTCTAGGTTCGATGTCCTACAGAAATCCATACATCACTTGATAGAACAAAGGGACGCCCTTTGGGGGTGGGGCCGCTCCACGTCCCGGATGGTCACCGCTCTCTACTTAGCTAACTCCTCTTACTTCGAAAAGGAAAACTACGAGGGACTGTTAACTAAGAAGCAGTTGGAAGTACAGCTGGCCCTCGATCTCATGAAGTACGATTCATTTTTATTTTAAAATGTCTCAGTTTGTAAGAAATTAGTCTTAACTATTTCTCTTTTATATTAATTGAGTTATTCTGCATATTATATTATAATTGGAAGGAACATTGGCCCTCCCTATAGATATGCATTTTATTTATTTCTGCCTGAAAGTATATAATTGGTAGAAAGTTTTCTTAATTGCTAGTTTGTACTTTACTTAACATGGGTGTATGGACAATTAAGAGCGGACGATTCAGCCTGGGCAATTCGGCGCATTATGAACTCAGCGTGATATAATTCAACAAGCGACAACACAGGGCGTTGCGATTGTACAAATGTGAGAAAAGAAACATTTTTTTTTCTCTAGCATGTACATGGTAGCAATAATATTTTAAAAATAAAAATAAAAACAGTTCATTTACACGACAAATATCAAACAATTTGAAATTTTTTCACATTGAATATTTTAAACATTGTGTCAGCGGAGCAACATAGCTTGTTATAGAGTTGAAAATTATCATCGATACCGATAAGATATTCTTCTTATGACCGATTATTGTAGTCTTCAGCGATTCATTTTATTTGATTTTCCGTCTCAGAGTCTTTTCTTCAGTATGCTTTCTATGTTTTGATTTATTAGGGGAGTTGTTGTTCCAGTTTTGTATCTGATAGTACGTTATCCTGCTTCAAAGTTTCTGTTAACTTCCAATAACTTTAACAAGGGAAAAGGCTGTCCTGTCGCGTAGTGTTAAAGAATAGAACCCGAAATAGGAACACTTTTTCTGGTTAAAAAAAGCGCTCGATTTATTAATTTCATATTCAATATTTATTAATTAATTTCATATTCTGACTTCGCCATCCTTCTGAGAACAACATATTTTATAATTTTACTCATTTTTATCTTAATCAATCCCTTTTTCCAGGTGTAAAATATGCTCCGTTTTCGTTTTCTAAACTGTAACGTTAAGTAGCCCTTAAACTTAAAATATTCATATGAAAAGTGGCGTATTTTTGGAATGTTCATAAATTTTAGGAATATTGCATCATAAACGGATGTAAGAGTTACAACGGCGTAAACTTATAAGAAAACTGGGATAATTTTCTGCCTGGAAATAAATGTTCGAAGTTTCGATCGAGTTCAATGACATTAGACGGACACAGCCTTAAAACAAGTAATCCACTTTCGACGGCTGTTATTTGGTTTTGACTAGCCATCCGTTGTGATTTGATGTTGATCCTACATTTCACATGTATATTTGGGAGGTTTTCTCCCCCCGATCATATTTATGGTAAAACACATAATCTGTTAAATTTTTAAGCTTTTCCAACTAGTTCTACCATCTATATGTTAAACAAATTATAATAATGATGATATAGTTTTGATTATCATATTTGTACATCTCACCGCTCTGTGTTGAAGTGCGAAACATTGTCCCAGATTCCTTAACGTGATATGTGTCCATCTGAAATTAATCATCCAAGTCGTAGCTTAAATACTTCTTTATCTCGATTTGAAATAATTTTATTATTTTTTTAAAATTAATCACGCGTTAAAGTTGCATAATACTGACGATATTTCATTTTCTGAAACATATATTCTTATTTCTCTCCCTTTTCTAAAATACTCGTATTCCTCCAAGAAGAGGATGCGCCAAAAATAGCCCACAAAACTATTCAATAGATTCACACACTTTATTTATTGGATTCCGCTGTCAGTACATAAAAGGAATCAAACTGATCCGAAAATAACAACAAAAAAAGATCCAAACTTATTCGAAAATAATGACAACCTTTTTAAAGTTAGACTAATGAATACAGTACGGACGTCAATGGGCAAGAATAATTCTCCTTTATTGTCTCGCCATACTCGCAAAGATATTACTATTTAGGGGAGCTATGAGAATTGAAAGCTCCAATTTTGCCATATTTTCGTATCGTATTCACAAATATTACCTTTCTGAGGTAGTATTTCCCTCAGTGGTATTGTATAACAATTTTCTCAATTTATCAAAGAGATAGCGTTCGGATGAAGTCTATACATTAGCTAAATGTACTAATGCTGTAAAAATATTTCTTTTACTTACATTGGAATAATGACCGTGGTGGCCTGGTTGGTAAGAGCGTCAACCTTGTGATCAGGAGATCACGAGTTCGACTCCCGCGCCGACCGAAGATCCACCGTATACGCTAATGGCGGCTGAAGCGCGTTAAATGCGGTCGTAAAATCTTACAAATCAATACATCTGGGGGGTACTGGATCAGGGTTGTCCTGGGACCCTGATCTAGATCTTAAATTCCGGGATATCTGCGATAGTGCTGCTATCTGTTACGGCAAAAGTCGGACCTCTTCCATTGGAGCCTAGGATCACCTGATCTAATGAAGCCGCAACCCTCAAATCCTTGTCATGACACGTAATTTATGGGTTCATGGACTTGGTGTTCCTGTACAGCATAAATATACACAATGAAATAATGGAGTTTTAGTTTTTATTAACGTCGCATGAGAAGCAACGCGAATTCACGTCGCACTAGAAGCACTTGGAATTTCGCATGGAATTATATCGTTGTAGTGAAACTTCGATTATTCAAATAATACCGAATGAAACTACAAAACTACACAGGAATAGAGTAGTTCCGATGGAATAACGCAGTTTTAATTTTCTGCGTGTACATGGTATGATGCGAAAATTAGGAAGATAGAATCATTAAAGTAGTTTTTATCACTTAACTATTTTCCAAAATTATGAGTGCTGTCGCCAATAATCCATTGCGCAGTTTAAGAGCAAAATTATTTAAACCACATCAAACACAATTATTTCTTGCGTAATTCTTTTAAAGACAACGATCAAATTTATTATACCCCTTAGTGTTCCAGAAATTTCGGATTTGAGCTTGAAGATCAATGGAATTGCATATTCTCCAAAGTTTTCCCAAATATGGCGGTATCTTACAAATTTTTAATTTTGAATCTATTTTACTTACTCTTAATTATATTAACTGTAGTTATAGTAATCATTAAATTAAATAAATATATTTCGTGATGTTATTGTAGACATAAAATTTTAGTACTTAAGGCTGAAAAGAGAGAGAGTTACCATTATTTTATACACATAAATCAAACTCTTAGCATTCATTTAGAAAGTGAAAAATATGAAACACCAAGAAAAGTTCTGCGATGAATATATATAGAGAATCAATAATTTTTTTATAATTATTCATTGTAAAAAAACGCTATTTTTTTTCATAGTCAAATATCCCAATGATATGAGCCAACCATGGACGAGTGAGAAAAAGTCGGTGAGAGTTGAAAGCTGTGATTTCAATGTGTACTTTTGAACTCATCGATTAAATCCTGATAAGTTAAAACAAGGTCATTGAGCACCGAAAGAGCGTCGGTTAGAAGTTAAAACAAGGTCAAGGTCTTATTTTTTAAATTCAAACACGACGCTAATTGGGAAATGATATGTTAACCCCCACGCCTCTCGGTTAAAAATATTATTATCTAAATAAATTTCTGGTATCTTTTCCACTCTTTAGTTTACTATTGAAAAACTTAAAGTGACAAGCTCATTCAGAAACTATTGCACTAATTGCTTTGATGATTGATACTTTCTTTTGCTATGTGGTGTTTTCATTACAAAGAGCATAATCTTTTCAGCTTCATATAGTTCTGAAAGAAAAAAAAAACTTATGATGAAAAATAGAAAATAATGAAGGTTTATGTAGATTACTTTTTAATCTTGGGAGTTTCAGAGGCTATGATGTATAAACTGGAACAATTATGTATATTTTGAATGATTGTTCCTTAACGTTGCACTTAGATGCATTAACGACGGACTCAGAAACATTTGGCTAATGGTGACGAACCTCGTAATTTTGAACCTTGGTCAAGTGACGAGGATGACATCTGAAATGGCACCCCCATCTCCAAACTTCCACACGGCCCAAACGGGAGGACTTGGATCCTCGACAGATTTAACGTGCATCAGCCTCACTACACAGAGGGTCTTTCAATGGCATCTCGACTCGACGGAAAGAACGCGTATAACGAGTTCGCGACCTATGAATATTTTTAACATGGATAAAATATTTGCACCCAACTGTGATTTGATATTTTCATGAAAAATATGTAGTCTTCCATTTATCAGATGTCTTGAATTAATGCGGGCGATGTTAATTCACTAAGATTTTCGGAACTGATGCAGTATACACATAAATTGGTGGTATGCGAAATTAAAGGGTTGCCAAAAGTATGTAAGCTAAAACCCATGTTGAGTCCCCAAATTGCCAAACGTATACGGCATTTTCGCTGAATTTTCTCTCCTCTTTTAATAGGTATTTTTCAAATCTATGTAAAATAATTGTAAACTCACTGGCATGTCTTTAAATGGACATAAAAATACTTCTGAAACTGAAGAAAAGATTATAAACGGATAGAAATATTTCTTATGTTTCATTTTCTCGGCTGCATTTAATTGCATTCCAGTAAATGCAGTAGTCTAGATTTGAGTTGGTAATTATAGTAATTCAATAGAACATCGTTAACTTACGTTCAAAATAGTTTACAACAGTGATTTTGATAATTGGATAAAACAAAGACGTAAAATATCTGCAAATGATTGAAAATAAATCATCCTATAAAAGGACGAATACTCCGATACAAAAAATAAAATAAAATAAAAAAATATTAAGCATATTCCACTTACTATATTTTGTCATTTTCAAAACTTACTCGATGTATGGAAATGTCAAGTTTTTAAAACATTTTCCATACATCGAGAAGGTGATGATCATCCACCAATCCAGAAGTAGAAATTGAATGATTCGAGGTCAAAAAAGTCAAGAGTCTATTCATCTTTTAATACTTTCTTCGATTATTTTTCTCAATGAATTGTATTCGATTGATTATTTATTAAACTCACCCTGAGAAGAAACATGAGGTCTATTGATGACTGATCTCGTAATTTTTCAGTTATCTTTGTCGTTTTCGTCAAGTCGGGGTTGCGATACTCTAGTAGTCATGGTCGCGGACTCGCGGCTGGCGTTGTTTTTGTCGAGTCGTGGTTTCGAGCCCTGTTACCACTTGAGGTCCATCTTATAATGGGGCCTATGCATGTTAAATCTGGTCAAGATCCCAAGTCCTCCCTTGGAGTGGTGTGGAAGCTCATGTGTCGTCCTTGTTATTTGACCGAGACCCAAAATTATGAGGTCCGTCACTAGTAGCCCTCGTGTTGCTTCTCAGTGCGATAGTTAGAAAACAATCACATCAATTACCTCGTCCAGTGGTGAGTATTATGCCATAGCTGGCACCCAATTTCCATGTGAACGTAAAGACAATAAGCTTCGACAGATTTAATGTGCATCAGCCCCGCTGAATGGCGCTTCTTTAGTGGCATCAAGACTCGAACCCACAACTCGCCGGTAACAACACGAGCTATGAATTCGGCACAGTGGCCACTCGGCCACCGATGTTTTTTTTTTTTTTTTTTTTTTTAAATTCTAAGTTGGTAAATTACAGATCTCCTTGGTAGAAATAATTGGAAGTTCGCTAAAAGCTTCTTAATTTTTATTATATTTTAATTAAGTGATCATAAAAATGATTACCATTATTCATTTATATCTCATTGAAGGAGTCCATCAAATTAAAGATTTATTGAGAATAAACAGAGTGATTCATGAACTAATTACGTAGAAAATGCGAAAGGAGGAAATAAGTAAAATAAACTAGTTATGTTACTTGTTTTGAATAGCTTGTTACACTGTAATTTAAAGACGAAAAGATTGATGATCTTGAAAGTGAGAGGAGAGTGAATTAGTAACACAAACAAACACTGATTCATAAATCAGATTGTTACTCTTTAAAAGAGGAGAAAAAGATGTTGACAGTGACAAAGTGATGAATTATTTAACGAAAACAAATATGAATGTCTTAAATCAATACTTTGTCCTGATTCTCGAGATGTTTTGAGCTGTTATTGCACTGAGCTGCTTAGACCTTTGTAGGGTCCTTTTTTTCTTCTTCTTCTTGTAATAGTGTATTGAAATATTTTTGGGATTGGGACTGATGTAAGAAAAGAAATTCATTTAGCCTATTAGATAAAATTAATTTCATTTTTAAGACTATTTTTTTTATGGGAAATATGTTTACAATCGGCCATTAAAAGGTTTGTTGTGTAAAAATGAAGTTAGTGGTACTTTCTACAGGCTTTAGAAAATGTTCAAGGACTTCAAGAACTAACTATATCCCTTAAAAAGTTTTTTTTTGATGATACTTGGATTCCGTGTTACATTTAACCCCTTTTTTCGAATTACGCTCAACTTATGATGAATTACTGCAGTACAAATTTAAGTATTTCTCTTTTAATGTATGTGATTGTGACAGTTTATAAATGTCGCACTTAGAAGCATCACGAGGGCTATTGGCGATGTTCCTGGTAATTTTGAGCCTCGGTCTAGTAACGATAACACCTGATCTGGCACCTCCATCTCCAAATTTCTACATTAATATATATGGAGAACTTGAGATCTTGACCACCCCCGCTACACAGTGAACCTTTAATGGCATCAGAACTCAAACCCACGACTCGACGAAAAGAGCATCGGTTGTGAGTTCGCGACCGTAACCACTGGTCTACCGTGGTCGCTCCTATTAACGGAAAGAAGGCAAAATAATTTATGATTTTGCACTATATTTAATTAAAAGAATTGGAAAGTTAATTATAAAGAAAAAATGCATATTAAAAAGACGAATTGAATCTAATAATCGAATAAAAACATAAAAGCCAGTGATGAAAAACTTACCGACACGTTATTTAGAAACAAATATGATTTTCTTCACTGTAATTATCAAGCGTAGATATTAATATCTATATATCATAAATCTTTTCAATGATTCTGTGGAAGAAAGATACTCTTCACTGTACTCATTAAAATATTAATAAACAATGCATTGGAAAGAAAATCTTATAATAAACTTTTTTAAAAATTGTGCGAGGATTCATGTGAATGATTTTATAAAACAGATAGGTCTGATGTTAATAATAAAATAATAAATAAGATAATCAAAAATATGGAATCATGAATATGTGTGTGTGCAATAAATGATATACATAGAATCTAACTATGTATTGTTTGGGATGTAATGCAAGTATATTCTTGAGAATCTGAAAAATTGGTACACCATTGCTTGGTAGGTTCACCACGAGAACTAAGGACTGCAGAAATATGATGAATCAAGGACTCCACGAGCATCTGGAAACGTGTTGTATGCATTCCACATAATACTTTGAGCAGAACATTCCACATAATACTTTGAG
>BMAW01002564.1:53708-114297 GCA_019974015.1 Nephila pilipes | reverse complement strand
ACAATTTTTATTCTCATATTGTCGGTCCATTCTTTCAGAACATACGTTTATATGTAATTTATTTAATATTAAATTAATCAAAACCTTCTGGGTTAAACAGATATTCATATTTAATATCACCCGTATATTACTAACTGTATTTATAAAGTTTCAAACACAATTTTGTAAATATTTAAATTACAATTTCCCTCTTAAACCAATTGTGAATTTGTGAAAAAATTATTTAAAACTCTACCGAATATTAATACTCTAGAAGTTTCGTTTCAAAAGCTGATGGTCAATTTTTAACAAAATAACGCTTTAAAGCTTTCTTTCTGTTTTCTTGCAGTAACCTTCAAAAACAATTGCGTCACTGCGCCTTTCCTAAATAGGATAATTTGTTTCGCACTTCTCAATTTTCAATCTACTGTTTTCAACGTGAGATGTGTTGATGGGCTCGTCAATCGTCAACTTTTCACAGTGATAAAAGATTTCTTACATCGCGGTTTAGAAGTGAAAACAACTCGTTTCTGTTGACATATGTTTAATTTTTACCCCCTGTTAAGTATAATGTACTGTTTGGAAATATTTTTTGGTATATATAGACATTTCTAATTCCATAAAAATATTCTTAACAAATCTTTGTATTTGAATTTGAGTTTAATATTTTTTGAAAACAATAGAACCTTTGAAAAAGAGACACACATCGAACGAGACATTTGTGCTTTAACAGAGGGGTTAATACATACAAAAGGACAGGGATCAACAGAATTGTTTCTTAAATAGACATGTTCCTCATTCGGAGATGTCCTTTACAAGAAGTATTACTGTATTTAGTTACAGTTCATCAACTGCAGAAACTCAAGTACTGTAGTTCCATACAGACTTTGTCCGAATTAGTATATTATCAATTTGATCTCAGTTAAACTACGTTATGTGTTTGGATTTTGAGCCATTGGAATCTGGTTGATAAATGGACACGTTACCGATAGGTTTTCAGGTCTCATTACTTCCGAGGTCTGTCGCACACCTGAATTAAGACAAGTTAAATCTGTTGAGTCTCAAACTGCTCACATCCCAGTTCATTTGATCGTGGTTCAGCCGAGAGCCTTCGCGCTGCATCTAGTGCGACATTAATTCAAATCAAACAATCTCTTGTATTTTACAGAGTCTCAATTTAGGATTTCTTTTTTGTTGTGAGATTTGTTTTAATAAATGTCGAACTGAAGCTATGTAATGAAAACCAAATTTATAATCTGGAACCTTATCAAATGAGGAGAGAAACACCATCCAATGAAACGCGACGAAAATTAATGATTAAAATTATTGAAGTGTAATGAATAAAATTGAGGAGATGCATATATAAGCAGTGAAGCTCTTATTATGAGAGTTGATAGTTTGGTTAGAATAGAGATTGTGAGCTGAAATCATCAATGTGAGACATTTGCTTACAATCTGTGTCGAGTTAGGAGTTTTGGTAAGATATTTGGTCTTTGAGAGGATCTACAAAATGTCAAGCATTCGAAATCTCATCTGTAAGTCTTCAAAGGACTTGAATGCGATGGGTTCGGAAAGATAAACGCTAAATTATTACATTAAATGTTAGATCAGAAGCCACAGTAAGTGTATGTTAGGGATTGAATTTTGATTATTTATTGATCTCTGAACAAAATAAATTATCATCACAATGTGGCTTTATTGTTTATTCATATAACTATCTATTCGTGACTATTATATACGAGCTGTGGCTATTAAACAACGAGACTGACTCTCTAAAACATTTTATTTTCATGTCATACATATTTACTCATTATCACCTTCAAAAAACACACTTCTTCTAATCCAAAATGTTCCATGCGAATCTTCCTTTGTTCGAAACAGTGCTGGAAGTCATCTGTCAGCTCCTTCCGAACGCGCGCCGCTTTCTGTTTCACAGATTCAACGGATCCAAATCCAGTTCATTTTAATTCAGATTTCACCTTAGGAAACAGGTAGAAGTCAAGATCCAGCTAATAAAACCGATAGTTCTAACACTGGGATGATGTACTTAGCTAAAAACTTCTTAACAAACAATGTGTAATGAACCGGCCCTTTGTTTTGATGGAAAAATTTGCTGTGTGGATTCTATGTCAATATCTGCTGTCTCAGCAGTCGCAAGAACGCTTAACCGACAGTCATATCGAACCAGATCACCGATTTTTCGGATATTGTCACCCGTTTTTGACGTGGAAGGGCGAACCGGCCATGAATCATCTTTAACGTCTTCCCGGCCATCTTGAAAACGCTTAACCACACAAAACACGTACCCTCGATGAACATTCATTGTCGTACACTTCTGTCAAAAAATTATAAGTTTCAGTAGTGTTTCCCTCCAAGTTTCATGATAAATTTTACAACATTCGTTCCTCTATTGTTACACTCATCATTTTTCCGGTAAAGCAAAAATACAACTAATGCGAACAAAGGCCACTGGTATACATATTTGTTTTCAGAAACGAGAGGCACAGCATTCGAAAGAGAACGTCTATAGCAGCGTCTCGTTATTTAATATCCATATCTCCTTTAACAGGTGTGGCTCGCTGGATGAGTGCAGCCCTCGCATGTGAGTCAGAAGATTCTCATGCTTATTAATTGTATGTATGAAATATGGTAAACTGAAACTACTCAATGTCCAAAAATAGATTAATTTAATTATTTTTATAAAGCTACTAATAAACTTAATCTACGTACTTTGGCCAATTGTAACTATTTTATTTAATTTCCTGAGGAGGCTTTACGAATGTTGTCCATCTTAGTAGTTAACTGCCGAAAGTTTGATAGGAACTTGCTAGGGAAGCTCGCACAAGCTCAACTAAATATAGATAAGTTAAAACTGACAACTATTTATTTTTAATCCAGATTTCAGTTTAGAGGTGAAAATTAACTATGGAAAAAGTTTGGGTTGAAAAACTCAAAGTATCTCCTTCTATAGATTATTTTATTTCACAAAGAGTACGCTCGATCACATAATCGAATAAGCTCTGTTTTGGGAAAGGTTAAAAAAAACAGTGCCATTTTTCTGCAGGAAAATGAAAATCTCTGAGTATGTGCTCTCAGTAATAATTACTAAGACTGTAAGTTAACAATCACGTGATCGAAATAATAATCACGGGGGGGGGGGGAAAATTCAAAAAATAATGTTATTGTTTCGGAAAAAAGAAGAGTGACGAGGAGAAATCTCACAATTTTCATCTTGCGATACTGAATAAATGGCTCTTTTAAATATTTCTTTCTGAAATACGATTTCCAAAGGCAGTATAGTTGGCCCCCTTTCATATGTAATTTGATTTCTAAGGGAAGAAAGTAATAATTGGTCGTTACACTGTTAGTTCTTTTAAATTTGTATAACTCATGAGCTATGTTATTTGGTAATGACGTGCAAAATCATATATTGGGGGAGAAAATTTGCACACTACCAATATTTGAATGAGTCCTTTGCATATATAGAGATATCACAATCAAGGCGGTGAAGCAATTTCATTGATTTCTGATTTTTCAGGAGTTGAAAAAATGCATCTCAATAATTTGCTGCATGAAATACCGTTTTGGAATTTGAAACCCAGATAAGGCGTATGTTCCACATTCAGGGCTGATGAAAGTTGAGAATAGAGCGATAAGAGTACGTAAACCGCCAAGTAAAGAAGCGTTGATAATCGGCAAAATAAATTGTAAAGACGACATCAGGGTGAAATAAAAACAAAATGTAAACACGATGTTATGATTACACCAAACTGATTTGAATGAAAATAAACCATGAAAGAACCTTTGTGATAGAATCTATCAATGGAAGAAAGCGGTACTGCTGTTTCAGGTCATGGAGTGGGTGGAAAAACTGCACTTTGCCCCGGGAGTAGATTTAACGCGCCCGTTATTAAGGAAAATTAAGAGAATCAGAGGTTGTCTTCGTGTAATGTTTAAGTATAGGACCCGAAATTGTAACGTTTTTCCGATAAAAAAAATCGCTCGAACATTAATTTCACATTTTCACTATCTTTTAGAGAGCAGCGTATTTTATAGTATTACTCATATTTATCTGAATCGATTTATTTTTTCTAGCGTAAAATGTGTTCGTCTCATATACTGTAATGTTAAGTTATCTTTAAACGTTACGTTTTTAGGTGAGAAATGTCGTATTTTTGGAACTGTTCATAAATTTTAGGAATACTGTATCATAAGCGGATGTACGTGTTACAATGGCGCAAACTTATATGAAAATTAAAACAATTTTTTGCCTGGAAATGTATTCTAAATTTCGATCAGGTTTTTTGATATTAGGCGAAGACAGCCTTATTACAAAACTTGGGAATGAATTATCATATTTTCTCTTTTTGAAACTAAATTCTTTTGGTCATGTTTTAGAGATGAAGATTTTTTTTTATCAGGGAAAAAAAGTTTTCATATGGTTATTTGTAACTTCAAAAGGACGCACCAATCTAAAGAGGACATATTGAAAAATCATTTAGCTATACAACTTCGTCCTTACTCAAAAAGTAAGGACGAAGTAAGGCTAAAAAGAAAGGCTACTCAACCTTAAAAAGAAAGGCTACTCAACCTTAAAAAGAAAGGCTACTCAACCTTAAAAAGAAAGGCTACTTAAGGTTTTTAACCTTACTTTTACGACTCAAAAAGTAAGGTTAAAAAGAAAGAAAACTAAGTTGGAATTTGAAGGAAAATAATAAAAAGGCCTTTCACATTATGTACAATAATCATACGTACACAGAATTATTATTTTTTCTTTTATGTATAATTTTAATACCCTTTTGTGTGTGGAAGAAAATAATGTTGGACAATAAAATCTGTCTTAAGACCTCACAATTGAAATGGAATACGGTCTTTTTCGATGATAATTTAACTAGAAAATGAGCAATCATTTTTAAAAATTTTTTTATTATGATGCGTATTGATTTTGGAATTTAGTTCTGATTAATACCAAGAAAGCAAGCAACAATGTGGAGTAAGCGAGTAGAATGCAAGGCGATGATAAATACATCGTGTCGTCGGCTTTCGACCATCCACACTTATGACCACAAAAAAATAAGAAATGTATGCAAGTAATAAATAGAGATAGTTACATAGGCACGATAAAGAAATTACATTAAAAAAAGGAAATAACTACATTTTTCACGATATTAACCTAATTTTGCGTACATAGATTGGATTTTGGTATTTCATGTACAATTTTTGTAACCGTATGATTGATTGATTAATTGATTATTTTTTAACGTCGAACTTAAACACAACACGAGGGCTATGGGCTCATAATTTTGAACCTTGGTTAAGTCATGAGGACGACACTTGAGCTGGCATCTACCGCTCTAAATTTCCACACTACGTCAACGGAAGGATTTGGAGCCTGGACAGATTTCCCGTGTGTTACCCCCACTTCAATGCAGGTCTTATGTGGGATCAGCCTCGAACCCACGACTCGACGAAAACAATGCCAGCCTCGAGTTCGCTACCATGACCGTTAGGCTACTACAGTTACAATCGTTTGAGTGAAGATAGGGTTGAAAAATCTAAATCGGATTAAAAACCTGTTCGACTAATGGCCCTTTAATCAGAGTGGAATTCAATCGTAAATCGAGAGATGATCCTGTATTGAGAAAGAGTGGCCAAAAGTAATATATCCAATTATATTTTAAGAATGTATAGATTCATTCATTATATATCGTGTAGTCTTTCTCAAGTGAAAGATCTACAATATTCTTACCATTGTTTCTCTTCTATATAGACATACCGAGAAACCTCTTCGCATGCATGATCTGGTTCACTATGTGCACGCACTCTTGGCCACATGCACCAACCCCAGGGATTTCCACGGGGTGAACGTGGTGAAGCTGCTCAAGAAGGCTATGGGGCGGCGTCAGGTGAAGGGTCTTTTTGTCAGTCCAGCTGCCTACCTGGCGTTATGCAATGCAGGAGATGCTCCAGACAATTACCTACGGAGACTGAAGAACATGGCCTACAAGAGAAACGATGAACCTCGGTGGCTTGGTGAGTACCACACGCTTTACAACTGACTTTTAGAAGATTCGTGTATTTCGTTACTCAAAGATATTCATTGTTTGATTTAGTAGTTTCAAGCGAACTTGAATAGAATGAATCAGAATTCAATTCTTGCATTATACAAAATTGAAATTACGCGAAAAGTATTCCATATTTAGAGTTGAGCTCGTCATTTGATCTTAATTTGACGTTCTGGAATTATTATTTGGGCTGTAGAACTTTTGAAAGTTTTCCAAGCAATTATTAGGGTTACGTTAAAGAAATTCACAAAGTCGAGGGAACTGTTGATGAATAGAACATTTAATACAGAATTGATACCTCTATATAATAAGCTATTATTTATTATATTCTTTTGTTAATCATACCCCCCCCCTTTTTTTTTTGCCTTTTAATTAATAATGTATCTAATATAATACCTTTGATATACATAATATATTTTGACAAATTATATGAGTGTTTTGACTGTTGATTAATTGCATTAATTTTTCCAGAAAGTCCCGATTTTTTCGGAGACATAATATTGTATTTTTACTTATGGCTTTTTAAGATGTGATTAAATCAAAAAGCTGGAGTCAATGGAAAAAAGAATACGGTCAATCGCCTGTCAAAATAATTGTATAATTTATCAAAATATTTTCGAATATATTATCTTAAGAATCACGAATTATTTGAAGTCGCACGTAATCCCATAAAAACTTAAAAACCTTCAGATTTTTCAATAAAAATTAAGATTTTGCTGTTAACATTTCCCAACAGAACTTTATTTTTCTGTATGGAACTATTAGAAACGAAGTAATTTTCTTTTCGAACAGCGGTTTATCAATAACGCATCGTACGAAATTTCGAAAAACATGCAAATATTTCGCATTTTTTATATTGCTATGATAACCATGATTTAAAAAATGTGCTTGAATTCGCTGAATTTTGGATTAAAAATTATTTGTAAAAGGCTGTCACAAAACTAACAACTTACTATAAAATAACTAATATTTCCCATCCATTTAAAGATATAAAATAACAATATCTCAGTTAATCTGTATATTCAACCGCTCCGTCTGAGGAGGTATGCGTGAAAAAAATTTAGTTATTTTTAACATATTTTTAATAGAAAAGTGTTGAACGACTTTTGATTTTGTGCACTTGTAGTTAGATACACTTGTGTACCTCTCATCAAATATCATTTATTAAAGCACTCATATTAAAAGAAAAAAAGGAGCTTACGAATGAAGAGAGAAAATTTAATTTTTTTTTCATTCTGTTATTGAATCAGGATTTTAATTTGCTTCATAAGATTTGTGTACAATCTGTAAAGTAAAAACCATGTAGTCTTAAGGTAACTTTGACAAAATGTTTAAAAAAAAAAAAAAAAAACCCAAAGATGCATTTGAATAATATTTTTAATTTCATGATTCATATTAATGTTCTTTTCTTCCCTCTCCATACTTGCCGGAATCTAAATTCCAATCAAACCACATTGAGCAATATTAAATACGAGTATGCAGCAATACAAATTAAATTCTCTTTATGGTAATTTAACTGAAATATAATTAATATTTAAAACATATGTCTGCGTAATCTTTTCATTGCACATGCAAGTGGATATACTTTTTCAGCTGAAGTGAGAAATGAAAGAAATACATCAAATGGATATAATTCTTCTCTCATTTGCTGACCCCTGACGCTTCAAAGTTTTTACCGACAAAAAATTCTCAAAGCTTGCTTAAAATTCATAACTACTATCATTTTTTCCATGCGTTGTTTTTGCGAGATAACACCCTGCCAATGGAATCGGATTACGCGATTTCTTATCTTTTAACTCTTTTCCGTAACTGACCAATGGAAAAGTGGGATCGTGCCAGTCGTCCAATAGAAGGCGGTATTCTTGTCTCTTTTGCCGAGAGCTGTCATCGGCGTCGGCCTCTTGAAGTGGCGGTTCGATTTATGGCTTCCTCAATTTGCATGCGGCCGCACTGTCTAAAGGGTTGCGCAAACAATTTGTCATTCATGACTCCTCGCTTTCCATTTTTATCAGTGTCTTTCATTAATGAGTTCCTTAAAGCCGCCGAACACAGCTGCACTACTTTTCATATTATACTACTCACGATAATAATATGATGCAATACCTATGGAATAAGGACAGCATATTTTTTATTTAAAGCCTGTAAACTTCCCTTTGTGGCGTACATGGAGTCTTTTTAGGTTATCGGAATTTATATAAGGAATGACTGATTTAAGTTATAAATCAGTTGATGGTGTTTTTAATTAATATCGGACTAGATTTGCTCAACAGGTTTTTGTCACATTGAACTGTGGTTAAATAATCAGATTTATACATGAGCATCCTCAATACTTTCCTTCCTACTTCCAAATACTCTCGTCAAACCATGCGAGAATTTTGAGATCTAATGTGATTCATAGAGCATGAAAATTCTTCTCGAGAATCTTGGGTAGAAACAGTCCTGTGAATGCGGCCATTGTGCCGAGTAAGCCAGGGGGGAAAGTAAGCGTTGGGTCGGAGCTGGAATCTCTGGATGCTGAACAAATATGTTAGATGTCGATTCTACTAGGTATTACAGCGATTATCGTAAAAGTTTAATTATTACTAAGAAATAATAGTTATCTGGATAAAATTTATTCTGCATATTAATTAATCCTTATGTACATAATGCTGTAAATTACCGCTATTAATGCTAATTTGTTTGGTTCCACGAAACCGTAGATTGAAGTAACCCGCTATATTCAAAAGTTTTGATTATTATCCTAATGTGTCATTAAGTTTTAATTATTATTAAAACTAATCAAGATAGATAATCTTTATTTATTATTCTGAAGTCTTCTCTACATGGTCACCAACCTGATTTATTCATTCATCCCAGCATTTCTTGACCTTTCGAAGGCCGTAATTGTAGATCTCAGTAGATTGCTCTTCCTTTGCTCTTTTCTTTTCCGTACTGAGGATCACTTCGATCTACGACTTCCGAAAACCAAACAAATCATACAGCTGCAATCTACAAAATTATCTACGTAAGAATGAATTTACATACAGAATTTAATTTATCCAGATATATCAATTACTTCTTAGTATAATAATTAAAATTCTACGATACTTCCTCTTATGAAGTATTATATTCCAAGTCCACCTATATTTAATGAAGACGAAGGCAAAATTAATTTTAATAATGTACCTATTCAAATCACAAGTTAGTTGTTATAATTAAATCTCAATTTTTCGTAACATTTTTAAAAATAAATTCGGGATCTCATGTTCTTATTGAAATTAAGATATTATGAAATAAATACCTTGAATCAATTATACTATTGACAAATATACAAAATCTCCTGAACATTTAAAAGGGATTTATTAATACAAAGTCCCTGCTGAAGGATTCGCGTATTATATATTCATAACTTTTTAAACGACTGTGATTAAGTTCTTTGATTACAAAGTGAGATTAAACAGATTGATTGGAAAAGATAATATGACAAAGTTAGTCATTGAGTTCCAATTTAAATCTGATGGATTTGAATAGCTCCAATCAAGGTATTAAGTTGCTCCAATTAAATTATTGTAAAGTTACTCTCCCTAATTAAGTTATTAAATTACTCCCTTTTGTTAAGTTACTATGAAAACTTAATTACTCGATTCTCTTTAACTAGTAATCTTCACTAAGACCAAGAAAGTAGTCCATTTCCTTCAGAAATACGCGGTATATCGAATCATTTAGATTTTGTAACTCGAATAAAGTATTATTATTTCTCTTCGGTAATAATAGTGCATATTTATATTCTTTAATTCAGTGGTAATTAAATCGGGTTCAATATGTTAAAGTTAGCAATGCAATGTCGTCACAGTGTGAATTCCTTGAACTCGAAGCAATTAAATCTTAAATTTTGTAATTTTATATTTTGGATCATTCTCAAAAGAACTTTAATATTAGTCAGAACTTATTTAGTCGTTTGTGATTGTTTATCAACATCGAATTGAGAAGCAACACAACGCACTTAGCGATGGACCTCGTAATTTCTAGTCTCCTTCAAGTGACAAGGACGGCACCTCAGCTGGCGCCTCCGTCCTCAAACTTCCACATCATGCCTGCAGGAGGACTTGGGAAATCGACAGATTTAACATGCATTAGCTTCGCTACACTGCGAGTCTTCAGTTTTACAGTGCTCGAACCCATAACTCAACACAAAACGCCGCCTGCGAGTCTCAACTAAATAGTGGCTACCGTGGCCACTATTTAGTTGGCTAACAAGCATCGTTATAACATGAATACCAAACAAAAATTGATACCTTTAACTCTACATGAAACATTTGACGTTATCAACACGGTAAAAAGTTGTGGCCTGTATAGATTACATCAAGCATTCTGTCGTCAACAATTTCGAAGGAAGCCGAAATATTGCTAAGTTATTTAGCAGCAATTTATCTTGAAAAAGATAACGCCTAGTTTACTGATTTAGAACATTGTTTGTTAGCATGGTTCACGCAGTGTCGTGACAAGTAATATCCAATAAACAGGTCAGAACAGTTACGAACACAATACGAATCTACGTTGAAAGATGTAGCGAAATCGAAGGTCGTGTATTCAATTCATTGTTTAATCTTGAAACAATTATTGTTAAATTAACTACAGATACATTATGATTAACGATTGATAAATTAACAATTACATTAGCAACTTGATTAGAATTTTGAAATGCTGATGATTCTTACAAAATGTCTTAAATCAAATTACAGTGGAAACTGGATAACTCGAATTTCAAGGGAAATGTTAAACATTTCGTGTTAATGAGTTGTCGGCTTAGCAAGTATTTCGGGATATGAAGGATGCTATGGCTTCAATTTTGACGTACAAAGGCACAATATCCAATTATATTTTTCGAATTGTTAAGTCATAGTGAAATAAAAAAATTCGACCTAAGTAACTTTATCGTATTTGTTTAAGTGGATTATAACGTACAATTATGCAACTACGAATACTATTGTACAGTCCTAATCACAGAAGATGTCCCCCTTAATTTATGTTTATGTCACGACCCTGCGTGAACTATGCCAACAAGCATTCTTCTGAATCGAGAAACTCAGCTTGTCGATGTATTTTGTAAGATAAATTGCTGCTCGATTCATATCTTAGCAATATTTTGGCTTTATTCGTAATTATTGGCGACAGAGTGCTTGATATAATCCGCACTGAACTACCCCGTCTTTTTCTTCCTGCCGCTTTTTACCGCGTTGATAACGTTAATTTTTCACGAAGAGTTAAAGGTTTCAATTTCCGTTTGGTACTCATGTTAGACGACCAAATAAATACTGACTAATAATAAACTTCTTTTAAGCAATATGTCAAAACACATAAACGAACACAACGCACACAGATGTTACTCAAAAAGTTTGATAAATAAAAATTCATCTGTATAAAATACGAGCACGATAGTGCAAAAATATCAAACATTTTCGTTAATTGGCTGACAAAATTTAAGATTTTATTGTTTCGACTTTGGGGGATTCACAGTGAGACATCATTACATTACTAATTTCGACATACCGAGTCTGATTTTGTAGCTTCGAGTCAAAGAGTATAATTATGTACTTTTTGTACATAATAAGGAAATATTTTGCTCGAGTTACAAAGCTTAAATAATTCGACATACCGCGTATTTACGGGTTCATCGGAAGGGAATGGCAATTTTCTTCGATTTACTGAGGATTACAAGTTAACGAAGTTCGCGTTATCTAGTTTCGAATGTATTATGAATATATGTATAAATATAAATAAACCCCTCAATTTTAAGGGTACTGTCGTTAAAAAGGGGACACTTTAATTATCGTCGCAATTTCCGTTGCATTTGGTCTCAATTGGTATCCGTGTTAATTGCTCAGTGATAACTAAATTATGATGTTAATAGATTAATTAATTAACGTAATCGATGTTGATTTTTTCGCAAATTTAATTTCTCATCTTGAAATTAAGACAGAACTTCAGATTTAGTAGAGTTCTTTTTGACGGAGTTACAGGGGATCAAAAAACATATCCTCTGTAAAATATATGATGCCTGCTGACGTCAGAAAATTGCGTATCCCCTGCCTTTTTTGTCGAGAAGAGTTGCCAGCGTAATAAGATGAGACGCCAACTGCACTCACGAGAGAGGGTAGAAGCGGCAACAAGCTCCGAGACAAACGACGAAGTGGAAATAAAATGTTTTTGTTATTTGTTAAAGATAAGGTCTTTATTAAGCCTTATTAAATTATTGACTACGCTAGAAGGAACAAAAATATAGTCATTGCATGTTCTACTAATGTTAAATGAGTATCTAAAGTGTTAGACGATGAAAATTTTCTACCGAATACTTTTGAAAGCTTTTTGCACCAAATGAGAGTTAGATAACTACTTTCCTATTCTAAAAATGTAAAGAAAAAATCGAAAAAATTAATGTTATTACAAAAAATATGTGCTATTAAGAAGAGTTACGAAAAAAAAAATTGGAGCTCTTCGGAATTTTGAAATGTTTCAATTACTTATGTCACAAAAACACTAAATCCAAAATTGCATGCAAATCCCTCCAAAAGGTTTTTTAAAAATTCAAGGTCAAACAAATTTTTGCTTCTTGTAAAGTGTTATGGGGTTAAATGGCAATCTATAAATATTAATTATCAATCCACTTGTCACGTGTAGCTAAAAACCGGAGAAAGTATTACGAATAGTTCGGACGAAATAATTTACGATATGGTCCCCTAACGTTTTTTTTTTTTTTTTTTTTTTTTTTTTTTTTTTCAATTATTTCTAGAACTAAAGATTGGAAATTTTAAAATTTTGGAAAAAAAATGAAATTTTGTGACAATAGCTTATTTTCTTCTGAATTTTGCATTGTTTTACTAGATTTTGCTAAAAAATTGTGTTCTGTGATGAGAAAATTTGGCTTTAGAAGTAAGTGATTGAAATTATTTATTATCGTCGCAATGAGAAGAAACACGTGCACTATTCGTGATAATTAATTTTGAGCTTCGGTCAAGTGACGAGGAAGACACCTGAGCTGGCTATTTCCTCTCCCTAATTCCACACCACCCCTTCGGGAAGACATGGGACCTTGACCAGATTTAACATGCATCAGCTCTGCTACACGGCGAGCCTTTTGTGGCATCAAAGATCAAATCCACGCCTCGACGGGAACAACGTCGGCCGCGAGTTGGCAACCATTGCCACTTGGCTACCGCTGCCTTATTATCGATCTAAAGTCGCACTTTCTATCGTACGTCGACTACCAACTTCTCACTACTAACTCCAATATTTGTCGTCGCTTATATAAGTATTTCCTCAAATCTGTTCTCTGATTTTTTAAAGTTCAATCTAATATGCTTTCAGCACGTTTCATTTGATTGGAAAGGAAATTGAAATTTAAATAATATCAAAAGTAAATCCAGATGTTAATTGAAGGAACAAACGCGAATATCCCGTCGTTGCAAGCTTACTTTGGGAAATGAATGTTAGTTGGCTGGAAAAAGTTGAATCGATAGAACTAAATAAAATCCGTTCTTACTCATGAAACAGAAACAGGAGCGAACTTCACGACTGAGGGATAAAAACCCGTTCGTCACCTTGTAGACTGATTGATGTGTTTGTTTTGAAAAAAAAAGAAATTAAAAAGCAAAACTTAAAGGGCTGATGACAAGAAAAAGCCTTGGTATAAAAAAACCTAGTCTTGGGGAGAGATTGATTGCGGTTTACTGATGACTTTTTATCCGAATAGGTTGTTAGGCGCAAGTATTATTACATTTTTTTATCCAACGTAAATGTTTTTGTATTGTTTTAAGGAGTTCTATTTCTGATCTCCCTATCAGTAATTGGGTCGCGAAAAGTTCGATCGCTGTTCATGTGGCTCTGATAAGGAGGAGGAGGCCACTCCGTCTGTCTTCGGTCCTTCTGTGAGTCAGAAGCCTCTTGACCGTCAGGGTCACAGGGTGGGGGAGATAAAGGATACTTTGTGAAGTGCCGACAGACCTTTCCCACGGAAAAGGGATGAGAAAAACTTTTTTTTTCATGGATATTTTTTTGGTTGACATAAATTTCCATTTGACTCGTGGAGTTTCAGTATTTCATTATTAAACTCCGCAAACACTCTAAAGTGTAATTAAATAGTCAATAAGGTCAAAAATCCAATTTTGAAGAGACATCAGAAAAAGACAACACAGTTTTTTCATTATCTTCACAGAATATGAAAGTAAGGTCTCTCACTCTCTCGAATCCATCTAAACTCCCTTTAATCCTAGTTTATGATTAATAAGCAATAAATTCTTAGCTTACCAACTCACTCTCACTGATTGAGACTCTTCTTGATTACAGCAAGATTTGATTCCTATTTTTCTAACCAGGGATCATTTTAAACCAATTATACTACATACGATTCATTGCAATAATTTTCTTAACAGCATATCGTTGTCATCTGCCTCTTTCATTTCAATTTTCGCTAATTTATCTCATTATCCCTCTCTCTAATTCAGTTCATCACACTATTTATCTTCATCTAATTTGCCTAATTACGTTTCATTTGGTTGTCAAGGAGTTGTAATCTTATGTAATTCAAATACAGAAAGTCTCCGAGGTTAGTGAAGACTAACTCGTGAATAGCCCAACGTGACACGCTGTTTAGTAATTTATATTTAAATAACACCGGTAAAATCGAGTTTTTTAAACAGTGAATTTTCTTCCCAACTTCATACCTTGCATAACATAATTTCTTATACTAAAATTTTGTGTAACATTCGCCTGTCAGTAACATTCATTTTCAGTACCATTCGGCTGTCTTGAAGATGAGGATTTAGCGACCATTTTACGACTTGGCGTAAAATTTAATTTTTTAAATAACTAGTTTTAATCAATTAATTTTTATTAATTATAATTAAATTATCATGTTTTCAAAATTTTAGCTCAAATGAGCGCTTTAAAATGTGAGAAAAAGCTTTTAAAGTTTAGACCCAGACATGCAATATGAATAGAAGAAAACTCAGTGAAAAAAGAGCTCGAAAAACAATTTCTTATCTGTTGTCCTTAAATTGGGGGGAAATATTGAAATTCGTTTTTTTTTTTTTTTTCTTTTTTGGTTCTTTTAAACTGGTAAATATTTTATGATTTTATTTTCTCTCTCTTCCGAATGTGGAATTACTTAATCCGGAAACTTCTAGCATGTGTACAATACAGAAATGAATACTAATCAGATTCTAGATAAAAGATTTTCACTGCGATTAACTATTATGTTTTGTTGGTATGTTTGACAAAACATTAAAAAGATAAAGAGAAAAATGACAGGATATTTTTTTTTTCCTTTCAAAACTTAATTCTTAAAGCACATTTGATGGGTCAGTGGGCAACAATCTCCTTATCTCTGTTTAAAACTCATAACAGTTTTTCAAAAATTATTTTTCTTTTCAGTCACATACTTAAACAAAAGCTATTTTAACTTAAAAATGTTTTTGTGAATTCTTTAATTCACGATTTGGAAAAATCTTCTGTATTCTATTTGCTTTAACTTTTTTCTGAAATTGTTTTTCTTTTTTATTAGTTATGTGTTTTTAATTCCCGCCTGAGTTCTTATTCGAAAGGATTACTTTAATGAAGAATCTTAATAAAATTTATTACTTCTTTATAGTTTCAAGAGGCAGCCTCCTACTGTGATAAGCATTTCAATGAACTTTATTTGCAGTAATCTTGTTTTATTTCGCTGCATTCCTCGTAAAAAAACCTTATGCTTTTTTTTAATCCAAACGCATTAGGGCGTAATTGGTCTTTTCGGTTTTGTGTGTGTGCATCCATTTGAAAAAACTGGTGAAAATATGTAATGCCGCTCACTAATAATTAAACATCAAATGAAAATTTTTGTTTAAAAAATAAATATTTTTCGCTGATATTCTGAAGAAATTATGATTGATATTCAAGAAGATTAAATTCCCCCCCCCCGTATTTAAAATAAAATTACGAGTTCAACGGGAAACATCAAATTTTTTAACGTATATAAAACATGAATAAACTATCATATTGCTCATTTTTATGAAAAGTACTATCAATATGTACAGAAAACTCATCGAATTTCGAATCGAATTGAGAAAAAACTTGCAATTTAGAAATAATTAAGGGATAATTTTAAGAAATAATTAATTACTATTACAGAAATAATATATTACTATATCAGACATAATAGATTACTAATTCTGAGATAATTAAGTATTATTGAATAAAATGTTATAAATACATATATATATATATATATATATATAATAAATATAGCAATTTCTATCAGTTAATTAACATCTGTTTTTATCCTCTTGAGTTTTAATTTGAAAGGAAAATTTTGTATTGATTAATGGATATAAGGCGCATTATAATAAGAATGCATTTCTCTTATAGAATCGTGAACTTCAGAGGTCCTCCATAATCATGATCATTTCATCAGCACAAGAGTAGCAAATTAATGATAATTCTACAAAAATCTTATTTTAATTTTTCTGTACTTACGATTGTGTGTGTGCATGTTTTTTTTTTTTTTTTTTGTTATTGCATCATTGCCACAAAAAGCAAAATTTATGTAGTTTTATAATTATACTGACGACCATTGACTCTAAAATGTATGCATTAAAAGAAAGAATATGGTGTTAAATTGAAATAAGACGTATTAAAATTCAGAGTTTTATTTATTATTATTGCTATGAAATAAAATCATTAGCTACATACTTAAGAGAAAATGATAATGTGACATACGAGTGCACATTTTCATAGTTGAATAGTTAAAAGTAGTGAATTGCTGTCAGAATGTTTTTGTACATTTTATTTGAACTTAATTGTGTAGTTCAATGCTTTTATTTAAATTTCTTTTCTTTCTTGTGCTTATATTCGTCCCCTAAAGCTACAATAATTACAGCCGGTATAGTTAAACCGTAGTATCAGACGTACATGTGTATTTTCATTCAAAATTGTACTCAATCGCTTTAAGGAAAGAAATACGAGTAATCTCAACTTATATTTCAAAATTATATTTGTTAAAAATAAGTGTTAATTAATAACATCTATAATAATGTTAATATGTGAAAAATAACCCCTGTAATTCATATAACTTTAAAGAAAGGTTAACTCTCAGCATGCAATAGTTAATAAAGTTTTAACGGAATGGTTTGAAGGTTCTGTTTATTAAAATAGTTGTAAAAATATAAACAGACAAGTTAGTTAATAAAAATTATTTTATGTTGTTTGGTATAACCGAACAATAAATTTGATTTAGAATTAAAAATTAATCATTCAATTATATAAAATAATAAAACTTGTAAAATGCGAACAATTGCAGTAATAGGTAATTACTTGTATGAATTAATAAATAGTATGAATTAATGATTATTCAAGAAAATACTGTTTCAAAAATTGTGAATGTACAGTAAAAATAGTCCAACAAAGAGGATAACTAAGGGGAAAAAAGGACGGTTTATTCATAAATATTCAGAGAATAGCGAAGCGCAGGTAGCATTACTTGTACAGATTAACTGCACAACAGTGCTTGTAATAACAACTATAATACTTTCAAATAACGTCAGCTCACCAGCTTACTTGTTCACTCAGCGAACAAATCTCCAAAGCAATGCTCTGCACTTCAAAGATAGACTCCACAGTTCCAATTCCATCATTTCTGAAAACCTTCATTTTGTCGCCAAGTCGCCAAAAATGATCACCTAGGTCATTGCCTATTATTTAAAGTTTCCTCGGAACGAAACTTTTGCAGAAGTCTCTTTTCACATATAAGAATATATTGCAGGGAAGCGTCATTGCAGGTTCGTAACAATATTTAATACGAAATATCATGTTAAGTGAATAGGTGATCGACGTCTATACATTTGTATGTGGAATTGAATAATTGTTCCATAGTAATATTACAAAAAAAAAAAAAAAAAAAAAAAAAAAAAAAAAATCGAATGTATTCGTTTAGAATTCAAAGTTAACTCTGAACTTGTAATAGCCATTTATTTATTAAACTAAAACTAACACTAAAATTTTATTTTGATGAATAATTCTGCAGATATAATTATTCATGAATAAACAGTTATTCAATCAATAAATCTGTTATTTCAAATAAAAAAAATTAAGATAACTTATTGAGCAAATAACTATTCAATAAATAAATAATTTCGTATCAATAAATAATCATCAAAAATGTCTTGGATAGTAATTGTTTATAAAAAAAAAAAGAGTTTCAGTGTGTGATTGTTTCCAAAGATAGATTTGTTAGCATTTCTATTGTGACTTCTCGTCTTGGATGACCGTAGTTTCTTTTTAATTTAAATGGAAAAAAGTTCTTTGTTATAGAGGAAAATACTGAACGTATACAGAGTAAATTAATATTAAATATTTTAAGAGGTAATCAGAGATGGAAAATAATCCTTCGCGTGAGCTTGAAAAAGAGAATGTTAAATCTGGCAACTGGCCAGGGAGGAAAAGTGATTCTCGTATTTGTTTACTTTCTGCTCTCTTTTTGAAGTGTCTGGTTTCGAAATATTTTTTTCATACATATGTAAGTTTTTTTTTCTTTTCCTAAAGCTGGTACATATCTTCGAAGCATAAATTGAGCATACATATTTTTTGCTTAGATACAATATACGCCCAGGCTCCCAAGTTCGTTGCTTGTTTTTTTTCTCTCTCAACTTAAAATGGGCTACATTTGAGCCTAATATGGTAATTTATTTACATTCATGAAATTTTCTCTGAAAAGCCTCATCGTCAACAACAAAAAGATCTAAAAGATTCCAATCCGGAAATATACTGCATCAGCTTCTTGTTTGGTCTGACAAATGTTGAAATGGAAAAAAAAAATTTCTAGAAAAAAAAACACATTAATCTTCGCGCTTCAAGGGATTTAGAAAATCTTCTGTAATTCTAATTTAATGATACAATACGGTTATTCACTTACGAATTCGATTGAAAACACGCTTAAACACAATAGAAATTATTAATGTGTCGACCATATACAGATGGATCATAAAACTTGAGAAAATTTTGGATGTGAATTGAAAAAAAATGCTTTATATATAAAAAAAAAAATAGATTCTCCCAATTTTATCATCATTATCTTCAATAATTGATTCCATACTGAGTTTTCCTCTTTTGCTTCTACAGGAAGCTGATAAATTCGTTCCACACATTGAGCACATTCATTATATGCCCTGGCTTAAAATGATAAATGTACCTGTATCACAGTATAACACAATTTAAAATTTCCATTTTGCAAAAAAAAAGGGTAAATTCTTGTGAAGCAATTTAAGTTAGCCTTCATCTTTTCACCACGAAAAAATATTTTCGCTTTAGGCAATGACACTTGACATTTTTTTTTTTATTTATTTTAAATTTATTTTTTAAATCTTTTTGAATGAATTTTAATTTTATTTTTAATTTATAGACTGTGGTTGTAATTGCCTGTTAAATACTTGATAAGTGAAACTGTTTTATTTCGTAGAAAGATACAAATACTATAAACTGTTTAGAATGATCAAAAATGGATATTGATGAATTCTAAACAAATATGAATATCATATTTAATAAAAGACATTTAAATCGCGGGAAGATTGAAAAAATAATAGGTGCTCGTGATAATGTGATAGGTGCTCGTCAAGTGAAGTTCGAATGGCCTCTCTCGAATCTTTTTTCTCCGAGATTGACTTAAGACTTTTTTCAGGGTTGTAGCAACCCATTGACAGATTAGAGTCGATTCAAAGTTAAGGATTCCAATTTTATCATCAGCCATCGTGTCAATTAAAGGTGGCTGCCATGTATGTGATAAAATTTATGGGGTGTTGAAATTTTATGTGCTAAGAGCATGTTCAGGTGTTGACATTTTTATTTGATTATTATTTGAATGGAGAGGTCCGTCATCATTGTTTTCCAGTGGCTTTCTTTAATAACGACGACAGAAGTTAAAAAATCGCCTTAATAACTAGCCGGAGTGGAATCCCTTTTGATATAGTTGATAAGAGTACTACAAAAAGCGACCGGACAAGTTTTCCATAGAGTCAATAATCAAAGGTTCAGAACGTCGTTGGCACTAGAGATCAACCGATTTCCTCTCCCTATGTGGAGGGAAAAACATGGTTTCAGCCGAAGTAGTGACACAAGACTTGAACAGTAGAGGGCGCACAGCCTAGAACTTGTGCTGGTATGTTCCCCGGTGCAAAACAGTTGTATCTGTATGTCTAACTAATACAACCCACATTAATTACAACTAGAAATACCCCTGCTGCGGCGCACGCGTTCAATAGCCTCGCCGTCTTAATTCGAGACAGCCAATGACGTCAAATGGAAACTTTTCAAACCGAAACTTAATACTACAGGGAGGAAATATACAAATGCTGGTACATGCTGAAAAGCGAAATGAATGAAACATGAAATGCTGGTACAAATGCAAAAATGCTGGAAAAGCGAGCTTCCCTACAAATAAAATTCAGAATATTCCTCGTTATATAATCGCGATGATACTGGGGAGAGAGTATGCGGCATCTCTCTTCAAAAATAATGACAGAACTTAAAAAACGCCTTTAACAACCAACCCGAGGGGGAATCTCTTTTGGCCAAGTTGATAAAAGAACTGCAGAAAAGAGACTGGACAATTTTTCTTCGAATCCAATGGCCGAGGGTTCGAAAGACTGCCGACTTTCGAGGTTAGCCGATCTCCTCCCCCGATGCATAGGGGAAAACGTCATTCCCGACCAAACATCGTTGTGGAACTCTAATTTGACGTTAAACAAATTCCAAGCCAAATACTCGATTACAAACGTCGCAAATATGTCATTAGTAAAATAATCGTCTTTCTCATTGCAGATGTGCAGACTTACGCTCTTCTTGCTATCTCTTGCTGGGCTTCACAGAACAACAGCCACAGCAAGGAGTGGTTGATCATGAGAAGGGATGTGGCCAGGAACGTTAGTGAGTGGCAACAGGCCGACGGAGGGTTTGGAAGTGTTCACAGCACGGGATTGGCTCTACAGGTAATAACACTTACTATTCTGTACTTCTGATGTTTTTTAATGTTTTGCAATCATTGCAAATTAATCGAAACTGAATTCTAGCTTTTAAGTAATACTTTTTAAATTAAAATTTAATAATTCAATTTACTTCGGTAAAATTTCGAATGTGGTAATCTTGGTGAATAGAGAGATTATCTATTCATATTCAATTGCTATGATTTTACAACAAATTTCGCAGTAATTGAACTTTTGCTTACGTTTTGTAGTTAAATAGGTATACTAATCTTTCAGAAAAGTTTAAAAAAACTGTATTACAATCAGTCGTAATATTTTAAAAATCGTCATCATTAATATTAAGTTTTATCTGATAAAAAATATTGTGCAGTGGTATCACCTGAAAACAATTTTCTTGCTTAGATTTTCACAGGACTAATTTCAGATTTCCAGTGATATGTAACTATTCTGTGTTTAAAATTCTTACTTTTTTAACGGCCACTTTTTAGAAATGTTCTTTAATTGGTAGGTCAATTTCTACGTTAATTTTTTTTTTTTTTGTAATTGTAAAATTTGTAAGCTTTTAAAATTTAAACTGAAAAATAATAAAAAAAATTCATAAGTTTTCAGTTAAAATTGTGTAAATTAATTATTTGTATATACTTACTATTTTATATTATTATTATCGTCATTATTTATATATATACTTAAAATATATAAATATGGAAAAAGCTGAATTAATTATATGCAAATCGAGATATTTTGCCTGGAGAAGACGAGAACATAGAATATTTACTAAGGAGATAGTGTATCATTCATTAAATGAGAATTAACTTTTCCTTTTGATAACGCAAGAGAATAAAATGCATCTCCTTATATAAATAATGTCAATTTGTTTATACCAATTAAGTTTTCTAACGTTTTTCATTCAAGAAATTTTCTAGTGTTACGATGTAGTTTAATTTACTGATATTAATTGCAAAGAGAAATCTTAATCATGCTGCGTCAAATCATATAGTATTGTGACGTCAAAATGTGACGGAAATGTCCCGTATATCATACTGGAAGAGATTGGAAGGTCACATATAACGTTGAATGTCCTCAATGAGGAAGCCTGAGTGACATTTTTGTGACACTTCTCTGAGATGTACTGTATTGACCTTACTCTAATATCATATTGCAATAAATAACGATCACCACTTTTGTTATTTATTTTCAAAATAATGCGGTGCTTTGTGCGAATGAACTCTCTCATTTCATAAATAAGCGAATTCATTTCCAGTGTGATGAACTGTTTATTAATATGTTTCCTCGTAAGATTTGTGTCGGTATTTTTTTTTTTTTTTTGCAATGGTAAACATTTCAAGGTTCACATGTATGTGCATGTTAAATTGACCCATTTGGAATTGCTGTAAGTATAAATAATTCATTAAAAAGGTACAATAACCATTTCTTTATGCTACCCGCATTTTTTATGCAGTAGGACACTTGATCAATTATTTAAACTGCCGATTAGACAGAACTGTTTAAAATGCACCTAAACTCAATTCAGAATTTATCATTAAAATCGTTAGAAATACTCGCACCCATACGAGAGAGATTCAAACAGTACTTGTGTTAATAATAGGAAATGGAAATGCGGTAATTCACTGTAGTATTGTTCAGTCATAGATTTTTCTTTTTTAAAGATGTCCATGAGTATCATGCCCATCTCATCCAAAAAAATTGCCTCCGAATTCTTGGAGCAGGTTCACCTGAAGCATCCAATTGTTTTGTGTATTGATTCGTTTCCGATATATAATGATCGATGAATTCAGGTCTCGTAGATGGTGACAACTTGACTCAAAAGGACAACAAATCAACTCAGCCACAGTAAAATTTTGATTTGGTGGACATTTTTGGTCAAATCAACGCCAATCAATGAATAAGTGTCAAGGTTTAGTCTGGTGACGTTCACGTTCAAATTGTCTGAGCAAAACCATCTGTTGTCAACAACGGATGATTTTTGAATCACTCTCGTGCATTCACCACTCTGCTGAGATTTTCTCTTACGAAATCGTTCTATAGAGTTTTTGTTAATCTAAACGTAATATATAGAATTTTCCCTCTGAAACCACATATACCTCGACATACGAGTTTAATTCGTTCCGCAACCTTGCTCGTATCTTGAATTACTCGTATCTCGAAGCAAATTTCTTCATACAAAACAATTGAACTACCATTAATCCGTTCCAACCCCCAAAATGTCACCCCCAGTTATTTTTGTTACGTGGTTTTGAATAATAAAAACGTATTTATAAATGACAAATATTTATTGTACAAAACCAAAAAAGAGAATGTAAAGAAATAAATTAGATATCCTCACTGGTCTTTGCCTTTTTCGCTACATTTTTCTCGCTTTCACCTGTAGGCCGTTTAGAAAAAAACATGTCCAAGGAGGTTTGTTTCTTCCTCCCTCTCAGAATGTTCCGGAAATGAGTTAGGCAAGTGTCATTAAAAAGATCAGATGCACGACATGTTGCAACTTTTTCTGGGTGTTTCTTTTCCACGAACTGTGAAACTCTCTCCCACATTTCTAAGATCTCCTTTATCTCACTTGTAGAAATAACCTCCTCCTCTGACTCCTCGAAACCAATTTCTTGCATAATCTCCGTTTGCTGCTGTGACTGTAACTCTTGTATCTCCTCAGTCGTCAGTTCCTGGGTATGCTCCTCGACGAGCTCGTTCACGTCTCTCTCTTCCACCTCTAGACCCATGGATTTCCCCAGAGACACAATCTCCTCCTCTACTGACATACCGGGTTCCAATTCTTCGTAGATCCTTTCAGCTACAGCTTCAGGCCACAGCTTTTTCCATGCAGAGGTCAAGGTCCTCGTTGTAACACCCAGCCAGGCCTGATCGATAATTTTTAGGCAAATCGCGATATTAAAGTGGTCCTTCCAGAACTCTCGAAGGGTTTGTGGTCGCCGTTACTTCAAAGCAGCGCCGAAACAGATGCTTGGTGTATAGCTTCTTAAAATTAGAAATCCCCTGCTGATCCATGGGCTGCAGGATAGGAGTGGTGTTGGGTGGTAGGTAGAGAACCTTTATAAATTTGAACTCCTCGAGGATGTCATCTTCGAGGTTTGGTGGATGAGCAGGGGCATTGTCGAGGATGAGAAGAGCTTGCACGGGTAGGTTTTTTTCCTGTAGATATTTCTTAACAGAAGGTCCGAAAACCAGGTTTACCCACTCCACAAAGAACTTCCTGGTGACCCATGCCTTCGGGTTCGACTTCCACATAACTTGCAGTTTTTCTTTCAAAATCTTATGTGACTTAAATGCTCTGGGGTTTTCCGAATGGTATACGAGCAGAGGCTTGATCTTGCAGTCGACACTCGCATTGTCGCACAGTACTAGAGTCAATCTGTCCTTCATAGGTTTGTGGCCTGGCATCATCTCCTCTGCCGTTATATATGTTCTATTCATCATCTTTTTCCAGAACAGCCCTGTCTCATCACAGTTGAAGACTTGCTGAGAGATATATCCTTGGGCTTTTATTAGATTGGAAAACGTTTTAATGTAATCCTCAGCTGCCTTCATATCTGAGCTTGCTTCCTCACTATGCCTGACAATGGAGTGAATACCGGTCCTCTTTTTGAAATTCTCAAACCAGCCCCGGCTGGCTTTAAATGACTCTTCCGATGCCTCGTCGATGGAAGTCTGCGGGGTTTGCTTCAGCAAATCTCCGTAGATCGCTCTTGCCTTCTCGCAAATGATGGTCTGCGTCAAGGTATCTCCTTGGAGCTGCTTCTCTGTCACCTACACCATCAGCAGTTTCTCCATATTTTCATGAAGGGAGGTTCGCAGCTTGGAAATTATCGTAAGGCCCTTAGCCGACGTTACACTCTTTATCGACTCCTTCTGTTTAAGCACAGTACATATCATAGACGTACTACGCCCATACTGCCTCGACAAGTCAACAACTCGAACACCTTGCTCATGTTTTTCTATAATTTCACGTTTTAATTCAATACTCATCATCTTTTTCTTAGCACTTGATTTTTCACAAACTTTCTTCCGATCCATGGTTATAAAAATAAATGAACTACAACTGTAAATGTAAATGTAAATGCAACACAAAACGATAACACAACTACACAACTTATCACAACGGAAGCACTCTGCTAACTGATTCACTGACCGTGATGGGCGCGACCGCTTGGCGCGCGGTCGCGTGCTACTACTGGCCGACCTGCTAAACCGAACTCTTATCTCGAATTTCGCTCGTAACTCAAAGCAAAAAATCACTCGCTCGCCGGCTCGTATCTCGAAAAACTCGTATGTTAGGGCACTCGTATGTCGAGGTACCACTGTAGATTGAAATGGAAAACTCTTGAGTATGGATTATATTTATACTTTTCACGAATGTATTGTCATGGAAATAGTTTGATACGGACTTGATCTATAGTAACACTAGTTTAACACCGTTCGCTGCCAAAGCTATACCCGCCAAGATCCTATCTGCATTTTCAAAGTTTAAAATTATATTTTCTATGGTTTTATTATTCAAATTAACAAATTATTTTTAAATAATCCATTTCAGCACGCCAAGCATATTGTTTAATCTCTTCTCGTACGCCAAAAAAACACCTAAATATTGTAGGCATTTACTGCATCAATGCTTATACTCAGTTATATAAGTCAGACAATGAATAACAAGTTTCCTTTTAGCTTGCCAAGAAGATATTCTTGTGAAAAAACAGCCATTAACATTTACCCTTCATCCACACGTAGCTCAAAATAGTTATCGTCATTTCTATGTTAATCATAGTAAATAAACTGATTAAAACAGAGTTTTTTTAAAAGAGTGAAACAATATTTTTAATCCAAAACAAATTATTGTTGCGATTTATGATAATTCCTAGCTTCATCAGGACAAAAAAAAATATAAATTTAATCTAATGAAATAAGTGCATGTACATTGAAGACAGGTATCGGATTGTGTAAAATAGAAGAAAATCGCGAAGAATTTAAGTGTGCGATTTATATTTATACGTTTTCTTATCCTCGCCTGAAATCTTTTTTACATAAAAACAATGATAAAATATATTTACTTCTCCGATCAAATGTTTTTTTTTTTTTTTTTTTTTTATTTTTTTCATGATGAAGCCATTTTTGATCCTAACATTTAGTTAGATCGAAATTAGAAAATTTTCGCTAAATACTTACTACTCATTGCAATCATTGCTCATTTTATACTTCAAAAGCGCGAATATGTCTTTTCGCAGGCCCTGATCGCGGCCGAGGAACCCGGCACCGAGACCACAAAAGGACGAGCCATGACCCATTTGCTTATGAACCAAGATTGGCAGGGCACTTATGGCAACGAGCTGGACAACTACTACGTCATGCCAGCCCTCAACATGAAGAGTTTGGCTTTCATCCACGATAGGAAGTGCAGGATCCATGCCCACGACACCCAAGGCACTGGTGAGTATTTAGCGGTGGAATAGGTGTGAAATATGATGCATTTATTGTGTCTTATGGTATATACTTTTATAAGAAAAGATTGAGAAAACCAGTATATTGTATTAACCATACATAAAAGTTTTAAAGTGGTTATAAATTGTATTAATCTCTTAAGGTGAATGAGTTATAAGATGCGCAAGAATAAACCTCATTTCAATTGAATCAAATCAGCAATTGCGAATGATGCAGGACAACTTAATATTTAAAACATGAGCACATTTTATTTGTCATTTAAATATAGTATTGTGAATAAGAATATCACTCGAATAAATGGAACAAAAATGAGAAAGGAAGGTAGTTAAAATATTTACAAAAATACTAGTATCAGTAATTTTTCATGCTAGTATGGAACATAATATGGTACATCTGTCGAGTATCCTCGTCGACATCAATACAAGCAAGATTCGAATATCCATCGAACGGCTACAGAGAACTTTAATTAATTGTGATGCGAGAAACATGAATCTACTTGGCTTGAGATGTCTTTTACATATCCAGGACGAACTCTTCAGATTCCGGCCTTCAACAGAGAGAAGGCAATTCGGACTGGTCTAGGAGATCTAGGTCTGGTCTGGTGTGTTCTTTTGATGCTTGCACGTGTATAAATATCAATTTTACAGGTGCACACGCACTTTGCGCATGTAGAATTAGGTTATTCTAATGTGCCCTCTTATGATAAGGTGAGAAGGTTGCAAGCGGTTGGAGATGGGCCGTCACAAAGAAAAGAATATGTAGTGATAATCTATGAAATAGATTCATTTCTCTAAAAACGTAATAATTATCCTTTGTCAGAGGAGATATTTTTAACTAAACTTATACAAAACATTTCAAAAAACTGTTCCTTGTGTGTAAAAGTATCAAAATAGTAATTCGAAATGGTTCACAAATGTAGCCAAATGTATCCAGAAGTAGTTTTTAAAACTTTCCCTTGTTAATACGAATCAAATGGGAGAAAAAGACAGGCAGACATAAACACACACACACACACAGAGAGAGAGAGTCCAAAATGGAAAATATGATATCAAAAAATAAATGGCGCGACTTGTTGAATAAAAAATGAAAAAATATATGTGAGGAAATTGTTACGACGATTTAATAAAGGTTTTCTTTCCCATTCTATAATAGTATTCGGCGAGAGCTTCCTTCATATCTAATCTTACATTACAAAAAATAAATTACATAAAACGAAAAACATTAAAAATTCTTCAGTCGCCACTAAGAGCTATTAATTCTATTTTTGGAGTGCTTTTGTGCATCCTCATATAAATTTAATTCCATGTAAAAAACGTCTTAATTATCCATATCATTAAAACCACATGTTTATTAATAATTTTAGTGTAATTAAATTTGAATTACAAGGCGTACTTATGGGACATTCTTCTCTTATTCGAAGTTTTATATAATTAAAGTGTAATTTTATTTTACTTTTCTGGTATTTTCAGTATTTACTACTTTTAAGCGTTTTAGCTATATATCTTAAAATCTTGTTGAATACACAAATTGGAATTATTTCTTTCTATTAAAAATAGATTTTGGTGCCCAGAATGTAATTAATTTCGCTTCAAAATTGTCTGGTCGTGGGTTAAGATACTATTTCTGACAAAGAGTGAATGCTTTTAAGTTCAACGGTAATAAGAAAGATATTTTTATGGAAATTTCTTTTATCTTTTAAGTAATATCATTTAAAATAATAAACTGGCCTCTATTTTTTTAAATATAATGCAAGCTGGTTTAATAGAAATTCTTATACTTTTTTCATCTGTCTGGCAATTCTATGGTTGTTTTCAAAGGGGAAAAAAATAGGAGGAAATATATATATCACTTTTTCATAAAGAATCCAAATGTTTAAATGAGAAACACTTTTGAACTATTTTTAATCCAATAAATCGCCGAGTATGAATTACTGTTGAAAAATATTATGATTACCATTCTAAATCTTATTGTGCAGCTATTGGAGCCATTTTTTCTTGAAAAATTTCTGCAAAATGCTTTTTTTTCGTCCGATTTCGTACAAATATTTTTTTTAAAGACACAAGCAGAAGTCTTTTTAGAAGCAAGAAATAAATGTACTTGGAATTCTGTTCAATAAGTTAAGGAAAGAGATGTAATATACATTGATAATTCTGAAATTGTTGACTTTTTAAGCTGTGATTTTTAATCGATGAAATTTTGTGCAAAAGATATTTTAATGAGCATAATATTAAATTGAGTTTGTCTTGTTTTAGTAAATTATTATCAGGCCATTTGCTTTGTTTTGCAACATAAACATTTAAAATGCATACATATCAGAAACTAATTTGAACTAAAGTTGTAAGTAGAGTATAAGCTTTAACTATGACTAAAAGTACAGGTAAATTCAAAAGGATTCATACGAATTCAAAATTCCATATTTTCAAAAATGAGCGACATAAAAGGATAAGTAATACATGAATACGAAGGAAAATTGTGGAAGTTATACAGAATGAACATTAGGTGACCCTCGTGTGTTCTTCGTGAAGCTATTTCATGAAAGCCGTTGCAGAAGTTTTCACGGAGCTACCTCGCAGATGGATAGGTATCAGTGGACCAGATGTCTTGGTGTTACACAGCTGGCCACCTAAGTCACCTTAAGTGCTATGGCCCCATGAGATTTCTTCCTAAAGGGGATTTGTAAAAGATGAAGTGTATGCGTCACCATTTCCCACACATTTATTTGTAATAGATTGCTGCTGCTGAACAATCAATTAACGCTGACAATTTACAACGTGTTCGGCTGGAATTTACGTATCGAGTTGTCATTATACGTGTAACTAAAGAAAGTGATATTGAACGCTTGTAAAAAAAACTTCTATATTTTTCTTTTGCTTTCATGAATTACTTACCATTTTGAGTCCGTTTATTTATGAAAATGGGGAATTTTGAAATCGGATGAATAACCCTGTATGAAAATGATGAACTAATCTGTTTATGTTTTTATAATTTTTGACAGAGTTGTAAAGTGCTTTTCTTCTTATTATTATTTTAAATTTGTGGGTAAACATAAAATTTCTTTTTTTTTCAACACTCAATTAAGATTCTATTAATTTATTTACATTTTAAAGAGCTTCTCTATGAGAGGATAGTTAGTACATTTCAGGAACTCTTAACTCTTTGTCAAAGCTGAATCAAGTGCCTGAGAAACAACAAGAGTATTTAAGCACTTAAACAAGACCAAAATTCTAAAGATTTCCTTAAAAAATGCAAAATATTTTATTGACACTGAACGCTGAAGACTAATGCGTTCTTCCCAATTTTCAAGCAAATCATTCAAACGTTCAAGTGCTTCTTTATATTCAGAGGCTTATGAGGATCTTAATTTATCCAAGTTGTTTTCATTCTTCCATTTTTTTTTCTCTTTCTTTTAAAGAATGTATTTTGTTCAGAAGAAATCAGAGTATTTCACTGTTGTCATATTGGTTAAAATGAAATAAGGAATGCAGGAAGGCGATTTTGGCAATTTTTTGTAATAGGTCGCCAAATTACCATAAGGGTTATTCAAAAAAATATCATAAGGATTAGCGAAGAAGGTATGTCAGAATAAAACCATTATCGCCAAATTTGGTGTGCATCCTATATTTTATTTTAACCATCGGATTTCAGAATCATATTATAATTATGAGTAAATATGGATATCAGTATAGTTTACACTGAAGGTTGATTTTATTCGAAATTAATATTGTATTGTTATCCCTTATTTGGTATCTGGGAATGAATTTCGTATTTTTTTAAAGATATTTTCATTAATTTTAGAGTGGTCTATGAATCCTAACTTTTCGTAACTGTAGCCTCGATAAGATGACAAAAATAATTCCCGTTATTGAATGTCTATCTGTGCTACGCTAGAAGTATGGGAGGCCAAGTTGTATTTGATATGGAAGAATTAGGACCCATCACTATTTTCTTCCGGAATATTTTGTTACAAATGTCGTTTAAAGCAATCTGGAAAATGTATATTTATAATCAGCTGTGGATCCAGGGGATGGGCACGGGGGATCGTTCCTCCTCCCTGTTTTAATTTCACGCACAGACGAAATAAAGAGAGGAAATATAAGAGACAAGGAAATCTGACCGAATGGTCCCAACCAAATTTAAAAATATTCATTTTGTTGTTTTATTTCAAATTTGTTTGTTGTGTCCAAACACAGAAACAAGCTATATATCATACTGTTTAGTTCTCAATTTGAACTATATTCCTGAGTTAATATAAGTTTGTTTTTAGATTAAGTACTAAATAAACATGAATGAGAGATAAAAAAATAATAAAGTTAAGTGTTGTAAATTTTTTACAGAAAAAACACTCAGGCCCTCCAATTTGTTAATTTTCTGTCCCTCCTGTCAATTTTTTTTTTGGATCTACCACAGCCTTTAATAATAATATACATAATAGATATAACTAATGTCCTTTATGTATATTTATTGATGTTATTTTAACTTTTACTTTATAATCTTATCATTGACGATGCCCATTCATCATTCTCACAAACTCTTATCTAATGATCTCTTTTATCAAGAAAAACGCTGCATAATACATCCTAACCTTTTTTTCATAATTTGATCTCTGGAGCAACAACCACTATCTCTGGTACACATGCGTCAACCGAGCGGTCAGATTGACAAATTAGAGGTTAGGCAGTGACTCAGAAGGATACTTATTTGTTACGTGATCACTTTTTTTGAAAAGGCAATATGAAATGAACAAATAAATACTAATCACAGATCATTTTAGAATAACCAGGAATATAAATTTTTGTTAAACTTTGAATACATTCGCATAGTTTAACAATTTTTTTTTATTTACTTACCTCCTTTTTCATTTTTTTTTATCTCGTCCACAGAAAATAGATCAGTTAATGTAGTCATTAGTTATTGACATCGATTGTTGACGATATGAATTTGGTTAAGTTTTAGAAGCTTACATGAATAAAAAATTTTAGCACTAAATTAAAAAGATTAATTGAAATTTCATGGCACTTTTCTTATGTAATTTTTCAAATCATGAAATTAAATGTTAGATGAAATTTTATTTTGAAAAACTGATTAAAGTTTTTATATTTAAGACTTTCTATAGCATAATAACACTAATTCAAAATGATATGAGGAACAACTCAGATATAGGGATTAAATTAATAACTGCATGAAATTAGTTTGGTTTAATTATTATTTTAGAAACGAATTTCGATGAACACTCGTAAACATGCTACTGTATTTTTGCCCCCGAAATTATTGTTTATATAGAATGATAGCTTTTTTAAAAATAAAGGTTTTTTTTCAGCATTCATTCAATGGAATAAGTTTTTTGCTGCGAGAAATAAAGGAAGAAAACTTGTTAAAGTAGTGATGCTGTTGCTTCTAACCCCATTAATTTAGTCACACAGGCTAGACAAGATCTCTGAGATCATTCTAAGAAATATGGATGAAGATATAGCTTCTGTGGATCTCTAAGCCCCGGAGCTACCGAAGATAGAAGTCTAACTTGGCTCATTTGCTTCATTAAACCAAAGCTTTTAATGTAGATTACTCTTAAGCCTCCAGATGACTCTCTAGCCCCTCTTTGTAATGACGACCTTGTTTGCACCTCATACTGTTCGATGACGCTTTTGTTCTAGCGTTTTTTATTACTTGAATTTGATTCTTAAAACTCGATATGTAAGCATCGTATCACGGATTTATTGCTTGTTTACTAGCGAATACTTAGAAATAACATGAAGGCTGTTGGTGATGGATCAAAGAATTTTAAACCATGGCCAAGTGACTAGGACTTTGCCTCAATTGGCATTTCATTCTTCACATTCACACCACCCTAGTATAAGGACTTAAAGCTCAGGCAGATTTAACGTGCATTATTACATCTTCAAGCGGGTCTTCAGTGGAATCAGAATTCAAGCCCGCGGCTGGATTGAAACATTGGTATCCAGGAGCAACTCAGTTACGGCGGCCACTCCTTAAATTAATGCAACTTATTGATAAATGTTCTTTTAAGGAATAAAAGTTTTAATACTTGGAATCATTTCTCGATTACATAAAATAAATTGGGACAGAGTTTTATTTTACTCTAGTTTTGAAGAATTTCAACCTGGACACATCTTAGATGCTGTTTTGCCTTACACATTTTTTCCCTTTCTTCAAATCACTCACGTTACATAAACTTATATGTAATAAATTAAATTTATTATTTTTTTTAAAATTATGTGTAAATATTTTTAACCTCAATCTTTTTTTAAAAATTTTAGACTACTTTTACTTCCACTATAAGAGTCGCGTATTTTATTGAACTATTAGTTTCCTCAACCCCATTGAATCATTGAATTAGCACACATTAAGGAAAATCCTCTTATCATAGAATATAAAAGCTCTTGAATCGGACTAACGGTTCCCTTTCTTTCTCTAATGACGCTTTCTTTGTAAACCACGCTAATCAGCGGGCTGCCTCGTCATGGCATGGACAACGACTTATAATTAATAAACTGCTCCACAATTCCGTAATAACCATATTTGAAAACATCTAGTATCGGCCACCAATAATTTAAAGACATCAGCAATTAACATCCACTAGATGATCTCTCACATATATATTTAGTGAAGCTCTAGCCACGCTATCTGTAATAATGACTGAACACTTATTATGGTTTTCGTTGTTTATAATACCAATAATGAATACGTGAATAAGTATTATTTATTGTGTTTTTAAATGGATATATATTCGAATCCATAAGTATTACTGAATGTGGTTTAAGAATCTTTATTATCGATTTATACATTAAACCAGCTATCGAGAGATTGCATAGGCCATGTTGGTGACTATTATTGTGTTACTAATCATTTCCGAAAACAAAATTTTTAGATATAATTCTTTCTCACGATTCATAATTCTTTTTCAGAAGGGGTACGTTCAACATTAGAGGATCCCAAGCACACGATCGTCCATTACTCCTTGTGGATAGGAGGAGATAAGAATGAGATCCAAACGGTCACTTTGGCGATGCCAAAACACGCCAATTTCCTAGAAGTCATGGAAGCTGCACAAAAGCTCAATCCACACTTCAAGTAAGCTGTCAAGAATTTAAATCGATAAGAAATACAAAATCTCTTATTTTACAGTATTGTTTATTGCGTATAACTACAATTATTAATTTTCTGCCGTATCATGACCAGACGGTAAAACAAGTTTTACTAAGGTTAAATTCTCCTTCTTCTGAGACTATTGTTTAGAGCCGTGGTTTTTAATCCATGGTCCACGGAACATTTGTGCTCCGTGGAGCCATTTCAACAAGTTCACAGTTAAAAATCATTGAAAATGAAAAATTAATACTATAGAAAATAATTTTTGGTTAGGATTTTAATCAGCAACGTGAATGGCGATTAAAATTTTTAGTTACAAATGTGTGTTACGGGAAACTTATGTTATTTTTCATACCAATACTACCTATTGGTATGAAAAATAACATCATATACGAGATCGTGTGTTATCAAAAAGTCAAACAACTAAACAAGTCACGCCGCAATGACTTGGAGAAGGGAATTTCCCTTTGCTGTCGTCCTGGGTCCACAAAATGATTCCGATTTTTTTTCTCTTCGATAATGGAATCATTTTTTTTTGGGGTGGGGGAGCAAGGATCCTTTTTTTTTCATTACTCCTCTGATTACACAAGAGTTGGACATCCCTGGTTTAAATCTTATGTTATATGGGACCTTGCTATAGGCTTACGTTATATTGATGTCCCGTTCAAAAAAATATCAAGTGCTTAGAGTTTCTTGACTTCAAAAAGATCGAAAACCAAGGATTTAAAATATTAGAATAGAGGTAATCTTTCCTGCCAAGTCAGGTCTCAAACTTTGTCTCTAATATTTAAATTTAGAAGCTTCTGTAATCATTAAAAATAGATATCTTGTTCAGGACATGTAACATAGATTCAAAAATAGTTTGAAACTATTGATATCAGAGCAAATGAAATGATTTACAAACTTAAGCTTCTCTGCAATTTTCTGTGACGAAGATAGGTAAAAACGTTAAAATTTAAAAACGACGAAAATTACGTAGGTAAATTTTTGTCTGTCTGATGTCTTTCATAAAGCAGATTTTTTTTCACTCTTACAAATTCATTCAAAATTTTTCGGACTATTTATTTTTGCTCCAAATTGTGAACTTTTAAATTCTTATGTAAATAAAATTTTAAACTTTAATTGTTGCAAATCGTTCGTATAAATATTAGCCTGTCTCAGAATGATTCTGATTCTTCGAGTAGATTTGTTATAACATTTTTCTCCTATTTAGTATTTCGGTAGCAAATTTTATGATTAATCACTAAGAGATTACACTTAAGCAATTTTCGCGAATTTAAGCCTGTGCGGTAAAGCAATATTGGACCTTACTATGGCTTTTAGATCTTTTGAACTGCTTCTAGCCTTTTATGATAGATTTAGGTATGAGGGAACATCTTGCAAAAAAAATTGCTCTTCATTTGTACCCTATGTTTAAACTTCTTATGAATAAAATATCGATTTCGTGAATTCTGATCAACATTTTTTGCTCTGTGACAGCAATCACTTTTCACTGAAAATAGGAACTTGATAGTTTGCATATGATACCATAATTAATAGTTATGGTATCAGTTTTGGATAATCTGAAAATTAGTTATCTGTATTTCTAATTCATTTTGTTGCTGTCTCATCATATTTATAGCTCATCAACAGTTTTTAGGAGTTCTTAGTAATTATGATTTCTGACTTCTCTCTATATTATTTTATTTTTAATAAAATATTCTGATATAAATATTCGAATTTGGGTTGGTCTTCATAATACTGCAATATATTTACATAAGTATGAGTTAAAAATAAAGATTCTTAACGAATAATAATGATACTTCTTAATTCAAAATTATATGTGACCTGCACCCCACATAGTACCAAAACCTTACGTGGGAAAAAAGAAATTTGTGTGATTTTTTTATCATAAAAAACGAGGAGAAATGTAATATACTACTGGGAAAGATTAAAATGACGAGGGAAAGAGGAGAGAAAAAGCTATTTAAAAATATATTGAGAAAACAATTTACTTAATGTCTATGTTAAACGAAGAGAAGATTTGCGAATTCGAAAGAAAAGGAAAAGGTTGGGATGAACAAAGAAGTACAATTTCGAAATAAAACAAATACCCTGTAAAACAAACATAAATGCATCAAATAAAAATGACCGAATGATTCAGAATGTAAGGAACAAATGAAACTTATGAGAGAAAAAAAACACGATCATGCATGATGTAAGAACATCTGTGAAACTGTTATCTAAATTGCAAAGTTACTCGCATATTTAACTTCCAAGAACTGTATTAAGAACTACACATACGGCAGCCCAATTTCTTGCAGCGGTGCCGTTTGTGGCATTGACCAACTTTCTTAACGGTTCTGAAACGGAAATTGAACCGTTCATTCGATCTCGTCTACGTGACGTCGGCCGCATTCGGTCGATCATCCGGAGGAAATAGCAAATATGACCCCTTTGGCACCGATTCAAAGAAATCACATCACGAGGGCCCCTTCTAATTGGCGTCCATCGGCTCAAAGAAATCACCCGCATCATAGCTTTGAACGAATCGAATGAAAAAATATGCTTCCTCGGAATCGAATCAGCATCACGTGAGGTGGAACGTTTTCATACACAAGTTTCCTTAACGTCTTCTCGGAAGCGTTATTTCTGTAAGAGAATACGATTAAGTGAGTAGCCAACAATTTTTAAAATTCGACGAATAAATTAAACTCGTTCTGTTTATATAATTGGGTCGGTCTGATGAGTGAGTTTCCTTCGAAATTGTCCCATTAGGCCCAAAGCCTAATCATGTCATAAATTCTGGAATAGTTACTTAGGATCATATATCTTTTCATTTTGCTGACAGTGCTATCTCCAGGATCCGGATTTTGACTATATGTCAGCTTTTGATTGAGGCATCGCAGACATAGATCACTCCTTCATAAGTTTTAATCATGTCTTCCAGATTAAGGAATTGAATATTTACTGGGTTAGTTTTTCATCATTGTTCACCATTTTTCATTTCCAGTTCGTTTTCTTGAAGTTCTTAGAGGCATTTTTGGTTATTATGTTCAATTCATAGATATTTGGTTGGTTAATTTCTGGTAGTTTGTAAAAGTTTGCAAATATATTACTTATATAGACATGAACACCACAGTTAACTGCTCCACTTTCTGCTTGGCCAAGTTGTTTACACTCCAGAATTGTACTAAAAATACCAATATTAATAAAATAATTAGCATTGTTTTTAATAATTATATATTCGTTTACATATTATGTGGTATTCATAATACCGACAATCTGAAATCTATGGTTTTCGTACAAATTAAGGACATATTTTATTTCTTTATTTGCTGGTAGTTTTTTCGTAAAACTTGATTAGAGAGTTTTAGAAGAAGCTGGAAAAATATCACAGCCTAAAACTCTACTAAACATTTATTAAGTTTTGTGTATGGTGTTAAATAATGTTATAATATCATGGGTCCTTTTTCCATGTTCTTCAAGGCATTTTGTAGGTCATTTTTTGAAGTTCTTTAAAACATTTTTTGAGTCATTAATTTTCTAATAATATTATTATGCACTTTTCGGTTATCATTGATTACTGGAGAGGATTTTAGTTTTGCGACTCTTCGTATTTTTTTTTTTTTTTTGTTTTTTGGCTGTTTTGAAAAATGCACATTTAAAATTCTTCACCAGTATGAGTTTTCTTGAACATCTGAACATTGATAAGAGTGAGACTCATCACGTGCGGGGCTGAGGCACGTCGAATCTGTCGGGAATCAATGCATACACGTTTGGACGATATTCAAGCTTGGGGAATGGAGGGCCAACTCAGATGTCATCCTAGTCACTTCACCGAGATTCAAAATTACGAGGCCGTCGTCAATAGCTTCCATGTTTCTTATAAAAGCAACGTTAATAAATAAATCAATATGTCAGAAAAGTGTTAAATGCTCCAAGATAAAACTTTCAAAAGTGACAAAACCATTGAATTTTTTTTTTTTTTTTTTGGATTCTCATGAAATCAATGGAGCTCAAGATAACTTAGTTCTCTGTAGAAAGATTCTTTACAAGAATTACAGCTGAAGCAAACTACATAAACATGACTCCACGAGTCAAGAAAAGCGTGGGCTTTAATATGCCTACTGCACCTTTGGACACAATTTTGAGTTTCTACTTTGAATTTTTTTTTTCCAATCTGAATGGTTTTTTGCAATTTATAATTTTATTAATTCCCTTCACACACACCCTCCCTCTCCTGTGCTGATGACATTTTTTCTTTAATGACATTCTGAATGGAATGTAGCCCTAGTTCCGTTGCAAATAAACTCGTTTGAGGAATGCTATCATTTCTGTTAATTTGCTGTAACGGTTTATAGGCACCCATTTTTGAAAATCTAGCATATTTTGTCCATTAAAAGACAAATGTTTATAAAAAGTGTTTCTACTATTTTTTTGTTTAGGTAATTTTTAAAGCCTCATTGACATTTTTCTGTCATATTTCGAATTTTTAAGAATCTTTGGACTTAAACTTTGAGACAATTTTCAAAAATTTGAAAATAAATTTATTTAATAATGAACACGAGTGCTATCCTGGTTTTAATTTTGTTTTTGCAATAACCACCTTTCCAGGAGCTTTTACGAGGGCACTACAATCATTTAAGAACAAAGAATAATTAATAATGCAATTTCGAGAACTGCTATTATAAATTTACGACTTTATTTCTGTATATAGATAATTTTGGAGCCATTAAAAAAAAATTCTCAACTTTTTAGGGCACCTCACTCGCCAGTTTCAGAAATTTTTTGGCCTTAGTAATGACGATGAGCATTTAATAGTTCAGAAACATTCTAATAATACATAATTTAATCATAAGAAACCTAAGCATGAATGTAGTAGAATTAATCATGTTACAATCCAGATCACCATCATGTTACTGTGGTACAGAATTATTTTTCTGTCATTTTAAAAGAACAAGACCTATGCCTCGGACATTTTCAGAGAGAGAAATGTCTTAATGCTGCTACAAGCTCGTATCATTTTAACAAATATTCTTCCATTCATCTTGGTCAGAATTGGAATTTACCTGAATTAGAATCTCCTGAGAATTGGAAAGATGTCAAAAAATTCGTTATTTTTTACCATGGCACTCATCTAAAAGTCATTTTTAACTCGTGAATGTAATGCTAATACTATTGTATTTTTATTTGCCTTCTCTCTGAAATACAACTACTTTATTTGTTTAAATTCAATAAGATGCATTCGAAATAACAACAGTGAGAAATATTTTTGTACGTGTGGGTTAGTTATATTTTAAATTCTGATTTTAAAAAATACTTCCAAATACTTTTTAAAGATTCGCAACCTTTCAGTCGAATCACATAAATAGACATAAAAATATTTTAAAAAATAGAAGGAGTAATAACATCAAACAACCTTTACTTATTTTTTACTCTTTCGAATGCTCTTATTGTTCGGAAAAAAATAATACTTGTATATAAAGATTGATTTTATTAATTTTAACAATTCTTTATTAACTGGTGTCTGTGTACAAGTTTTTCTTTCGGATAGCACAAAAATTTGGTCGTACTCAAATAAATATACTATTCTAGAGGTTTGAGAAGGTAAGAAGAAATTTTTCACAAGATTAACATTACTTTTATGAAATCAAAATATCGTATACATAAAGAGAGAGAAGTTTTAACATACACCACCCTTAAGACTTTTTGTACACTTAAAATATCTATATAAAAATATATTAAGAGTCTAGAACTTTGAATATACAACAGTATTAGACATAAAATGAATTTTCTAACCTGATATTAATAGAAAATCTTTATTCAATAAGTCAATTATAAGTATTTTAAATTCGTTATTAAAAAGAAAATACAAAATATTATATATATATATATATATATATATATATATATATATATATATATATATATATATATATATATATATATATATATGCGTGTGTGTGTTGAATAATAATTTAATTTTCTAATTTTCATCATTTTCTCACTTAAACATAAAGTGTTCATTCTTATATCCTGATACCATTCCTTTTTAACTTTAATTAATGCAATCAAGCGCACTTAAAATCTGTGATGTCAGCTGATCCCACTCTTCGGAGCAGTACAGATTATCCATACTGGACTTTCTGCCTGCAGCTTAAGTCCCTGAGAATCCCTACACCTATACCATGTAAACTGAAGAAAAAATCCCTTGTATATAATAAAACGCATGGGAAAATTCTTTCTCTTTTTGTTTCGGACATCCTGGCCGTCACTGGGCCGCTGAGGTCCCCCCCCCCCAAAAAAAAAAAAAAAAAAATGTAAAATTTTCTCTTTCTGGATTTTCTCGCTTCGGTCATGCTGGCCGACACTACACTGGTGATAACTTAAAATTGTATGTAAAATGATCTGTCTCTCTCAACGAACATGAATAGACAGACTTTATTTGGCTAATTGTTTATTATTGTTACAACGTCTGGAATGCTAATGTAATTAATACCTGTACTTTAAAAGATGTTACATACACAATCTATAACAAAAAAAAAAAAAAAAAAAAAAACGACGCACCGAGAAGGAGTTGTCCTATGGAGACAACAATTAGAGGCTAGGAAAATTATGTACAGAATAGAAAATGATAAAAATTTCAGAAAAATTGAATAATTTATTTCAGAGTTACATAGTTACAAAATACGAGATCAATAAGGTGTTGACCCACGTCTAGACTGGATGCAAGCAGCAACATGACGTGGCATAGAGTGATAAAGCTCCCTGATAGTCTCCTGTGGTATTTCTTGCGAAATTTGCTCCAATTGTCGGGCGAGGCCATCAACATTTCCTGGTAGATGCAGTCACCTTTCCATCATATCCCAGACATATTCGTATTCGATTGGAGAGAGATCTGGCTGGCCAAGGAAGTGTTTGACAAGACAGTTCATAGCAACACGTGCCGTATGTGGTCTGGCATTATCTTGCTGAAAAATAAGGCCAGGGAACTGCAAAAGGAAATGTAGCAAAACAGGTCTCAGAATATCGTCGACGTATCGATGTACTGTAAGTTTGCCTCTAATGACAACCAAAGTGGTCCGGCTATTAAGAGAAATGGCATCCCAGACCATAGCTCCTGGTTGATGGCCTGTGTGGCGTGCAATATTGAAAGTAGGATCGCCCTGGGCGTCTCCAGACACGTCTTCGATGATCGTCAGGACACAGTTGGAAGCGGGATTCGTCGCTAAACACTATACGTCCCCAGTCAGCATCATTCAAACCTGATTGAGCCAAGCACCACTGTAAATTGATTCGACAGTGTGCAGGCGTGAGTGGCAGGTGGCATTACGGTCGGTACAAGAGTAGATTTCACTCTGTCAGCCGTCAGTGAATAGTCATGGTGGACACTCGAGTGCGGGTCTCACGTCTGATGGTTGATAACGATGAATTAGGCACTGTGACAGCTGATCTGACAATCACTCTGTCCTCTCGATCTGTTGTGGCTCTAGGTCGACCGTTACCATCATGACGCTGGAATCTGCCATAGTCGACCCATTCTTACCAGCATCTTCTAATCGCTGCATCGCTTCGACCCATATGACGAACAATTCTCCAATTTGCCCAACTTGCTTCTTTCAATCTAATGAAATGACCTCTTTCAAACTCTGACAGCTGCTCGTAATGAGCTCGAATCCTGCGGCGAGGCATTTTTGCAGTCGTTGAAAGATGTCCTAAATCGCAATGCAATAAAAGACCATCAGATTGAGAATCGCTTCTCATATATACTTGCTGAGTGCACAGTTCCGATGCGCTGTCATTCATTGGACACCAAATTTTAATCATTTGCATGTTCGGTCCAAATGTCTTTGCATGCAAATTTTCATTACCATAGGACAACTCCTTCTTGCTGCGTCACTTTTTTTGTTATAGATTGTATATAAGCGCATAAGGAAATTTTTGAATTACATTAAAAAAAAATTTCACCATCCTTCCTTATTTTCTCTCAAATGTAGAAGCTTTGAGTTCATGCTGTTAAATATATTTTGGATCTTGTTCCTGCCATTAGCCTCGATTAATTTTCAATTTGTTGAATATTTTTCCACAGTTCTTAATCCAGATCAAACTATCCGTTTCCACAAACGATGTCAGATATCCTCCTCCGTAAGTTTTTTAATCACATTCAGGTAAGAGCTGCGAGATAGTATAGGTAAAATTACTACAGACTCATTCTCAAAGATAGTTTCAATACAATTGACAGTTTGGACAAAGCAATTATCTTGTTGAAGAACAAACCAACCTATTTGTGAAGAGTTCCTCATCCATGGCAAAGCTTTATGTAACGAAAAATTGCCATACGCCTCAGCTGCAACAGAGCCTGTAAGCCTATGCACTAATTTATTTCCCTTATACGTCATTCTTGTCCAGACAAGATTACCTCCACCACGATTTGGGTGTTTTTCAGACCAGGAAACTTCTCTTTTCTTTTTTCTTCATGTAGGACATCTCATTATCTAGTCTATCTTTAGAAAATTGTTTTCATCAGAAAATGCCATATAATTCCATCGTTGAGTATTTCTTATCCAATTTCTTGCAAGATTAACTCCGTTCTCTTTATGCGATTTTGCCTATGGCAAATATTTTCCCTCTTGTTTGTAGCTAAATCTTAAGCTTTTCAATCTGTACTGAATGACACGAAGCGACAAGTTCATGTTGACCTTTTCAAGGACTTCACGAGCAGAAACCAGAGTTGAAAATCCGCGTATTTGAAGTGTTGCTCGCTTATTAGAGCTGGAACTTCCACGGTTAGATTTTTCTGTTTACTTCTTTTGATCCTGTTTCTTTCTTTTTTTTTCTGCCATGATCGTTCTTGACCGTATTTTGTATAGTAGTTATAGATTAAGATAGGTATTCTCTATTTCTGGCATAAATGTTCATTCAGCTAATTTCTTCTACGCAAACTTGGCAATCTTAGTCAAAGTTTAAGCTTGTATGTTCTTAGTGAGTTCTAACCCGTTGTTTCGATTTCCCTTATATGTTGGTGATGTAAACTTATAATAGAGGTAGCGTACGGAATAACTGCAATCAAATTTGCATAATCCAGCTAAAATTATCACTATTTCTGTTGATGTTTTATAGAGGACATTTTTAGTGATATTTTTAAGTTACATTGTGTGTTTTTTAAATTCGTGTCTTATAATATGTTTGCCTGTTCTTAATAATTATAATTTTTAACTAACGAAAGCAACTTGCGAGCAGTGTAGAAAGTGGAAAACTCATTTTACCTGAATGTTAAGGAAAAGAAATGTGGAGCGAACTCAATGTACAGAAAAAATTCATTTAATTCAAACCGAAATGAAACACGGGATAAATATGATGTATTTAACACTAGAGTGTAACTGGAATATGGTTATTTTATATTAAATGATTTTTCCATCTGCAAAAATTTCCCAAGTTTGATTCTTATTTTTTAAAGTTGGGCAAAGACAGTCTGAACACGGCTCTTTTTTTTTTTTTTTTACTCATCTCCGAAAACAATCTCTTCCCCATTTCTTGGAGTGTCTTCCGCGAACCCCCGTCCACTCAACGACACAAAGAAGCTCTTTATCGCGCCTGCTTAAGGCGGCATTGTTGCATCTCCCGTCGCCTCAAGGTCATTGTAACTTATTTTCTTTCTTTCCCGGAGGTGTTTCTTTTGAAGAAGAGCTCTTGGAAACAAAACTTTCTTCTTACCCTCCCTGTTCTTTGGCGACTGTAGTTCGAGAATGTTGTTTTTGGAAGAAAAGGCTAATTTTCTGCTTCACAGAATTTTGAAAGAAAAAGTATTAAGGGGAAATGGAGTACAATTGTTAGAATTCCTCCAGTACGCAGGTTTTTACTGTTTATCAATGAAATCATAAGATCCTCGTTATTCTTTCTAGGTTGCGAGTTTTGCTAATGTTTTTGCCTTAGAAATTTGCATTATTTGTGTGTTTATTAATGGCACCAGATACCGAAACTTTCGAAATGAAACAAACATTTAAGCAAGTACTTTCGGTATTGTGTAATCAATTCCTTTTTCCGCAGGTGATTGCTGAAATTTGAGGATACAAGTATTTGTCTGGTATTTTATTTATTTTTATTGAAAAAGGGGAATTATGAAATTCTAGAAACTTTCATTTTATTAACCACTGCGACAAATATCGATAAAACTTAATTTTTCTCACTATTAATTTAAATTAATTGAATTAGTTTTTATTATTAAATTATTAACTTAAGTTAATTTTCTCATCTATTCTAGATGGGAACATTTTCACACTATTATTATTATTGATATCCTTTTTTCTGTATTAAATGTTTAACTACAAAACATACTTCTGGATTATGAAGGAGCGGCGTAACATCTAAACATTTATTCTTATTTTAATGATTATTTTGCTTTAGCTTTAATTAGTATAGTGTTCAGAAGAAATTTTTGTTTCTTCAATAACGTTTTAATGTGTTCATTGAGAAGTTTTTAGAGCGAAGGAAAGACTGAAAGTATGTCTTAAAACTGAATTTTTGTAATGCCATCTTACAGATGTGTTTTAATGCAGATCTGATAGATGACTGAATATTTAGTAGACTTAGCAGATTAAAATTTATTATGAAACCATATTTTATTTCTAGCCACAATAATTTATTTTGATATTAAAGTTGTGAAAAATGGCAACAATTGGAAAAATATTTTTGGAATTTTGTTTCTGGAGTTGTTAACCGGATCTTTTGTGAGTGTGTATTGTGTTTTCTTCTTTGTAAGATACAAAACAAATTACTTTAGAGTGAAGATTGAAAGGGTAATTCATCTGAAACTCATCATTTGTGGTGACCCGGAAGTGAAAAGAGTTAGATAAGTGGATAACATTTCTTAAGATGAAAAATTTTATGGTTAACTAATTGTTAGTAATGAATATCTTAGTGAAAAGAAGCATAAGCCTATTCAGGGATAATTTACTAGAAATTTTAATAATTTAATTGCATAATTAAACAAAGAAGTATCCAATGGTGAAGTCATGAAAACAAAATAAGCTATGTTGGAGTATCTATTTTCACAGCTTAAAGAAACAGAGGATGGAATGTTAAGAGAAATCTTAGCAGATGAATAATGTGATATAGGATATGCAGATATTGAAAAGTATGAAGGAAAAATAGTTTTGGAAAAAGTTAAAGCACAACAGTTTTTTTTTTTTTTTTTTGTAATGAAGTTATTCCGCGTAATGCTTCTGTTTCGGATTATTCTTCGCCAATTGTAATAAAAAATCATCTTAGGCTTCCAAAGATCGAACTTCGACAATTTGGCGGTGATGTGAGAGATTGGCTTACGTTTTGGGGTTATTTCAAAACAATTCATGTAGGTGGATAAACATTATTTATTTTAAGCAACATTAATTGTACCAGACCAAGGGACATTGTTGACAGTTTTCCACCTTTCCAGAAAATTATTAGAAGGTTATAGAACGTCTCAAGACTATATCAGGTTCTGGAGCACTCCTAATAGAATTTTATGTTCGCGAATTAACCCTAACCAAAAATTCTACTGAGAACAAAAAAAATTTTAATACTGCAGTTTTGTATGATAAATTAGAATCTTATCTGGGAGTTTTAGAACATATAAAATTGATAAGTGACATTTATAAGAATGCCAATGTTATTCATTTAATGAAATCTTACATCTCTGAAGAAATCTAAAGAATTTGGCTAACAACTCACGAGGTAATAAACACTCATGAAAGCTCTTGTTGCTAGAAATTTAAACAGTTGTTATTATTTTCAAGCAACGAATTTAACTTTTAAAATCGGGTTTTAAAATTTTTGAATCTGCTTTTTAAAGAGCCAGAATGAATGAAAAGGAAAATTCAATTCCCACAGCAAATGATTTATTATCGAGTGAAAAAAAATTGCTTAAAGTTTAGTAAAAACAAAACTTGTATTTTTTGGGGAAACAATAAAAAAGCAAAGACTGTTTTTTCTGTTTCAAGAATGCCTTGGAATCAAAAATAGGAAACTATTAACAGATTAAAAGGACTTGTTGTATGTGTTTTAAGGTAGGACTCAGAGCGAAGCATTTGAAAACAAGTGTGATATATAACTTAATCTAAAATGCTTTGAAAGGTTATGTAACTTGTAGTAGTACACATGCAAGTGATACAGTATATCTTCAAACTTCTATGGTTAATATTCGAGATTAAGGAAGAAAATGAACCACTTAGATACATGTCGATATTGGAACTCGTCGTTCTTATATCCTGAAGGAAACAGTTCTACAATTATAAGTTAAAACCGGTGAGATCTGAAAGCCTAACTGATGTAGTATTTGGAGGAGAGAAATAAAAGAGAGAACATAATCATTATAATTGATGTGTCAAAACTTTACGCAATTATTATTCGTTTCAAATAGAAATTGTTGATCAGCATGTTATATGTAGATCGATCCAAAAATTAAGGCTTGCTTCTTGCAAGTATGAACAAAAGCTAAAGACATTAAGCTTAATTATGTTGTAATGAATGTTCCACAAACTGAATTGTTTATTTCACCCAATTCAACTGGAAAACAAATAAATTAAAATGCATGCTGTGGATACCAATTTAGATTATTGATAATTTGAAGACGAGAAAAAATCAGTGAAAGAAGCCATGTTTTCATTAGCACGTCCAATACGAGCAGATGGTGGTATAGTTCCTGATCTTGATCATTTGGATAAGATCTGTGTGAGGAAAAATGCAGATATCGACCTACCTTGAGAGAACATCGGATGAAAACATTTCTCCTATATAGAGTACATGGGTACTTAGAATCATCCTCGAAAAGAGACAATTACCCTTATTTAAAGTAAGATGCGACTGTTCTCAAGTAAAGTGACTAAATTGAAATTCTCTGGCTTACATTAAAAACTATTTAAGAATATGCAAGAAGAAACGAGAACATTCGTGCTATGCGTTCAGACATCAAGGGGTGAAATTTTCCATCCATCCAAAAGGATTTATCCTTTAAAAATTAGTTCTTGTTCCACAGAAATGAGTTCCATTCTCCATTAGATTTTTAATAAAATATGTTATTATTTATATCTATATTGTTTGTATTTTGTCACCCATCTTGCTTAATGATTAATTTATTGGAATAAAAGTAATTTTAGAGGAAATGTGTGTCAAATACAATCTAGAAAGGTACTCGATATTTAGAAAGTATTATTTTGTAAATAATTTCGAAATGCGAACTAAATTAACGTCCCCGTCTAAAACCCATTTTGAAATCATGAACGTCAAGTTTTCTATTTGCCTTCTCAAATTTAAACTATTGTATTTTCAATGTAATGCTTTAAGATGCATTCCAAAGAATAAAAATAAGAAGACTTTGTATTTTTTTGGTACTTTTTGCCTTTTTTATTTCCAAAACATTATGTTTGTTTTTGAATAATTCATCTGTGAATATTTAGATCTTAATAAAATCAGGGAAAAAAAATATGATAAGGAGTAGAAAACTTAAAAAACTACTCTGCATACAATTTATTGCATTTGGGTGAATACAGTTGTCTCTATTTTATTAGGTAAATTAAAATTCCATAAAACGGCTGGTAGGCAGAAAAATTATATTAAATTTTTGCAATCAAAGTTGTGTGCTTGCTTATTCTTATTTAGAAAAATTTCTAATTCTCATGAATTGAAAATTAAATCAACCTGAGACCAATCATATGCCAGATACAAATATATGAATTTTTCTTTTAAAATTAAATTTTGTAAACAAACTACATTGTTCAGTTTGTTGTACATTAATAAATTGTCATTTATTTCATAGGCATGAATTTTTGACTGTGGGAAAAAAGACCACCGTTCATTCAATTGCTGGTCGCCACTCGGACATCGAACGAGGCATTTACTGGACTCTTTATCGAAAGGTACCCGTTCCATTTCGACCTAGACTGGCCAATACAACTGTTACCGAAGCACGACTTAAGCTGCTGGGAGCCAAAAGATGGACCAAAGGTATTCCTTCAGCGTTGAAGATATCTTATATCAGATTTGTATTAGTTTTTATATTCATGTAACTCTTTGAACTTATTATTATACTTCCTTTATTCTGTAGTTTCTTCTGATAATTTTTTTTCGAGCCATTGTTTCTTTTTTTTTTTTCTATTCGACCTTAAAATATAATTTTATGTGATAAAATTTCTAGATGGCGTGTAAATTTGTGCGTAGCCTTTAAACACATATAAATGTGTTTTACAAGTAACTGCAGATTTTTGTATTTTTTCTTAAACATCAATACAGACATATATGAAAAACTGAAACAACTTTTCTAATTTTGGTCGTAATTCCTCAAAAATCAGCCTGAAAACATGAAATTCATTCCATAGAGGCACAATATAGTATTTAAAGAACAAGTGAAGTATAATATCAAAACAATCGGATGCTTACAGTTCGGAACGAAGTAGGAAAAGGCTTTACTGACAGAATGATGTAGGCACTAAACGCTGTCTGGCCGACAGGGAGAATAACAATCCACAGATCTTTATCAAGGGATAATTACGTAGCATCGTCTGAAAAAGTGCATCACAGTAACCATCTCCGTTAATTGAACCAATCTGGAAAGTATGGAAATCTGTCCGACTGTTTATCAAAGTGCCTCCCCATACAAGTACTTCAAAACCACCCGAACAACTTATTTCCTTGATGTTAGAGAGATGAAAGGGTTCGCTATCTCTTTCTGTCTCAACAGTACCGAGAATCGTTTGTCAGATGGAAGCCACTTTCTTTGGTATAGAGGACGTAAATCCATTGATGAGACGTCCAGTCTTTGGGTTATCTGCACCTCTGTAAACGTTGCCACTAATGGAATTTATTGATGGTATACAGCATTCAGGATGGCGGGCGAATAGGCCTAATTTATGAAATCGTTTGGCCACAGTAAACCGGGACACCGGTTGTCCGGTTGTCGTAAGCAACTGCTGAGCGAAATTGTTAGTTTTCTGCTTCTTTTCGCCGGCAGAGCGATATTTTACAACAGTAATTACCATTACCAAGGTCAACAATTACCATTGTTTCCTTGGCCGACCACCAACAACCTTTCTTACAACTTTACCTGCCTATTGGAAAACTTCCTAAATCTCTTAAAACATTTTTATCTTTTCGGGTGACAGACGGGGAATAACGCCCACATCAAGTTTTCTAATCTTACTACCACGTATAAAAGTGTCCCAATATTTTCTTGTAGCAATACTGCACGTATTGCCACAAGAAAATATATAGCTTCACTTTAACTAACAGAAGAATATCAGGAAATGTATCTTTCTGTCTTCTCTTCAAGTTTCCTTGCACTCCTCGCTGACTCCATGCGTTTTGTGCGTTTTGATTGTCACTCTGATGTCATGATGCTGATATTTGCACATGCATCACTTTTCTACCGAGTTGACTTTTCATTGTACTGATCACAAAATTGCCTTTTAAATAGTTTCACGGTTTTGTGTAGAAAAATATAATTGTTGCTTAATTTTGCACATTAGTGTATGAAAATTTTAGTGAAGCATAGTAACTGCTTAAGTTTTTATTCGTATAAAATATTTTGTTTTTAGATACATAAAATATTTGAAATAATAGGTATTTTTATCTATTACAAAAATAAATGTTATCTTTTTTTATAGAAGAAAGTTTGAATTAATAAGCTGGAGTTTAGATGCCGTATCTAAACTTATCGTTAATCTTCTGCTTTTCAGTTTTCATCTTTGTTTTAAGAACAGATCCGGGAAACAGATGAACCGTGCTCAGACACTAATTTTATAGTTAACGATTTTATTAATTGGACACTGGCTTCTTAAACTTCAAATTTTACTCAACCTTAATATCCGTTAAATTGCTAGAAATTTTCTTTGAATAATTTGTAACAGTTTTTTCCACTGAGTTTTTGTCGCAAGATCATGTCTGGTTTCGAAAATAATTTCTCGCACTCAATAACGAAAAAATAACCCATTATGATAATTTTAAATAAAACTAATCTCGTAGCTTTCTAAGTTTTTGATTGTCGTCCTTTTAAAGTTACCAAAAAAAATGGTGTGCAGTTATTAATTATTCATTTTCTTACAGATCTTCGAAAACTTCACCCAAGAGATGGCGAAAATCTTGCCTTCTGGTACAAACCATATTTGTAAGCCAAAAGTCGATTCTGGACGACCGGTACACACATCTTGAATAAAGACATTGCTTTATTAATATTTAAAGCATGGTGTGATCAAAGAATAATGCGTCTCCGGTATTTATCGCCAATCGTAGCAGAACATTGCTGCATTTCTGGAATACAAACTGTGTTGCCTGTGGGTTGATTCCATTGTCATCACCAATGTTCCAAAAAACTGACATTTTTTTTTATGGAACCTCATTTCAAAATAGTCATATGCTTTAAAACATTTATTTGTAACTGTAACTAAAAGTAAGACTATAATTGTTGATAGCCTATAGTTCTATGATTAAAATCTGCATTGTTTATCAGCATATATTTAACTGGAAGCTTTTTGGAAGTATTCTAACATATGCCAATGTGGGATAAATTTCAATTTGAAAGGATATTGACAAAACTTCTGAAAATTTTAAGTTTATTACTAGTGTAAGAAATTGCAAATTAAACAAAAAGTTTAGTGTCGAAAATGCCAGAAATATAATTGTCTACAATCTTAAAAGAACTGAAACTCCACAAAACTTGACAGAATGTTACAAAATATCTATAAGACTATTTCTAATAACTGTTATGTTAGAAATTCGAAAGAATATTTATAAAATAATGATTACTATAATTATCTTATTTGAATTCAGTGACATTTTTTAAACTGAGTATTTTTCCAAGTTTAATGTCTGGTTTTATGTAGAACTTTGTATACCAAATCTTCTATTGTTATTCATGTTTTTAGGTATTGTATTAAGTCATTGTATTTATTTTTAGCTGTGTTTTCCCTTTTGATTCTTGTATCTTGTAATGACATTTTCTATTACATTTCATAGCTTATTTTCATATGCCTTGCTTAATTTAATCTTATTTGATCGACATAAATATTTGTGAAATATGCTGTTATTGTGAATGATCGAATTTGAGATTGTTCAGGTGTATAAATAAGAAAAATTATAAAATGTAAGTTTAAAGCAATTATGAGCATCAAATATAGTAATAGATTAATAAAATAAATATGAGCATTATGATTTTATAATCGATAAATAATAATAAATCCGAATTCTTATTATTGTGGTGATTATAAAATAGACAAATTATATTTTTAAAATTATTATATTTATCCAAAAATTTATTGTGTGAGTAATCTGCTTGGATTGAAAAGTTCTAACACCTTCATGAGTTTTTATTTTAAAGAAGTTGTGTCTCTTTGCACAGTGAATTAGTTTTTACCTTCCTTTAACTTATTTAATTATTTATATTTCCCATAAGAAAATTTTATGCATTTTTCTTCATGTCTTCAATAAAAATTTATAAAATTACGTCAAGACATCAAAAATAATTTATTTCACCACCTCTTTAAATCATGTACTTCATGGACTTACTTTCATTAAAAAAAACAATTTTTGTTTAATTTAGATAATTTGACGAGATGGTATTATGCCATTTAATTAAAGAATATTAATTTAGATTTCTTGTGAAATGCTAGCTACATAATATATAGAGTGCATTTCCTATCTCATTACAGAAACAACTTTATTCTTATTCTTTTTGAAAAAAAAAAATAATAAATAAAAATTTGACGAAATCATGTATGTTAGTGGATTACTTCGATACTATTTAAAACCTGTCTTGTCTAAATGATCGATATATCAGGGAATGTGACGCTTGCATTTGTTTTGTCTGGGAACTCTTTGCACATGCAGGAATACATTTTCTTAGCTTCGTGCAATTCGAGCTCAAGTATTGTAAACATTGATATTTGATACGAAAACCTGTTTATTTTTGTAGCAATTATAACCGAATTGTTTTGTAAAGTTTTGTATATATATGCAACTATAAACTATTTTTATATTTTGAATGGATTCTGGATGTATAGGAATTTAAGTGTCTTGAGAATAAAACGTGTGTCGAATGAGAATTGTCATGTGTTGTATGTGTTTTCCGAATTCAAATTGAAAATTAGCTTAGTAAGTTTCTCGTCGAGGAACCATTTTGAATTCGAGAGTTAAAGTTTTAATTCTAGAAAACATCTACATACTAATTTATACATTATATGTATTTGAATCTAATAAAATGTTACCGAAAGAGTAAATACTGAAGAAAGTTTTTCTATGACTACATATTTATCCTCCAATCCTTTTTTCTAAAAAAAAAAGATATGAAACTCAATATACGAATTAATAACAATAAAAAGTGCTTATGTTTTACTCCTTAGAATGTCTACTATTGCATTTATATAAATGCAATCGATTTTTTAAATTTGGGAAGATAAGAATTTCCATTGGATTAACATTACATTCATAACTGAAACTGGTACTCAGATGGGAATCTTGAACTTATTTATTAAGTTGATTTACTTGATACCTCTAATATTTATTTATTTTAAATTGTGGAGTAGAATGATGTAGTTTGTTTGCTTATTTTATATTCCTAGCTGCCTGTTTCTGACCAATTCAGGGGTCCTTTAACATAAATAGTACGTCTCAGAATTCTGATTCCCTGTTAGATGACGAAGTCGAAACCTAATTTGCACCTAACTATCCACAAACACACTAACAACGTGAAAACTAAGTCTCAATAGATGTAACGTGAATCAGCTCTGCTACATGAAGATTAAAATATTTCGAATTTTTATTATTGGAAACTTTTCGATACAGCAATTCAAATTCCATATTTGTACGAGGGTTGTCCACAAAGTAAGATTACTCATTTTTAAGAGTCTAAGAGCTACTATATTTTTGAAAAATTTAAAAATCCGTTTACGTTACCATTTTACGATATAATCGCCTTCCTTCTGAAAGTATGTTTTAGTCGACGGATGAACTTTCTTATACCTTTGTTATACAAGGTTTCAGCCACGTTAAAAGGCTATTGTTTGACGGCACTCTGGACCTCATTGCCATTTGAAAATTTTTATTCACCCATAAGTGGCAAAAAGAAAATTTGAAGGTGCCTGATCAGGATTTTGAGAGGGATGGTTGATAGTGTCCGAACCAAATGAGTCAGAATGACTTTGTGGCGTTGGCTGTATGAGAATGTACATTGTCGTATAACAATTGATTGGTTGATTGATTGGTTTTATTAAATTCGAAGTGGAAGCAACACGTAGGCTATTGGAGACAGACCTCGTAATTTTGAACCTCGGTCAAGTGACGAGGAGGACACCTGGGCTAGCACCTCTCTCTCTCCTGACTTTCACATCACACCAACTTTGGAAGACCTTATGAGGTTCGATAGAGTTAATGTGCATCTTCCCCTGCTGCATGATGGATCTTCAATGGCATCAAGTCTCGAACTTACGATTCGACGAAAACCACCGTCCGCGACAATGACCACTAGGCCACCGCGGTCACTTATGCCACAAATATACCCTTTTCATTAGCAAGTCCCCCCCCCCTTTATTTTTTGAATCAACCTCCGTAATTTTTTAAAGTTTCTCAGGACCTCTTGGCATTAATTGTTGTCTCCCTGGGTAACAATTCAGAGAGGTGAACTCCTTGCAATCCCAAAAGACAGAGGCCATGATTTTTTGAGGCCGAAGCAACAGTTTTGAATTTTTCTTCTGCCACTTTAAACTCCCGGTACCACTTGTACATATTAGCAGGATTTATGATACTATTCCAGAGAGAGAAAGAGAGTAACCAAATTTTATTTTGATAAATTAAATGCTACTGTTATTTTTGCAAGATGAAACCGGATTATGTCCCTCTACTCGTAGCTGGTAGGATGCGGAATTGAGACACACATTTCAACACGACACTATAAGAGAGGGAGAACGAGAACTACCGGTAAGAAAGCTGTCTCAAATAAATCATCAATCATTCTGCAAATGAATAAAAGTAATTACCTCTAAAAAATTCTATTAAAAAAGAGAAAACACCATTTTCTCTTTAACAGAACACAAAAGTGTCCGAGTCCAGTACCTAGGCAACAAATACCATGAGCGACAATTTACTTTCATGACAATGAGTTTTAAATTTTTGCTCTTCGCGTAATTATTAATCTTTCAAGTAATCATCTCAAATTTTTATACCATTGCTTTTATTTTAAAATTTTAAAGCGTTCTCCATAGTCTGCTACTAACCCAGGACAAGTGTAGATTCCGAAGTTCAGTCTCACAATACATTTCTTCCAATCAGATCGGGGATAGAAGCCCGAAAAGGCTTAGAAGTCTTTTCCACTACAACCGAGTATTCAACCCTATGAGACAAACGAGAGAGCATTCTATTGTTAAGATTTTGTTCTCTAATATCTCAATGTTTTTGGAAAAAAAACCCAACTCTTTGCTTGTTTGAGGTTCATTACTCTTTCCTTCTGTACAATCCTCACATCCTTCTTTAAATGAAATTCGTGAAAATGATATTCCATTTCTTACTTCAGAAGATGATACTCCATTTCGCCTCTCAAAATTTTTCGAACGTATAGAAATTTAATGTTTGATCAAAAATTAACTTCTTCGAAGAATATAAAAACTCGTCGAGTATTATAACCGAGAGGTGGCTCTCTTAAGTAGCGATAGGAGTTGAAACCGCCTAATAAATGACCCGACAGCGAATTCATTTCTTATGATAAATTTCTGAAAATTATCTACCTTTCAGGTCTGTTTTTATGATAATACTAATATTATAATCAAATACTATTGCAAGACGAAACCTTAACCTAAGTCTTCCATAGAAAGTCTGCAGCAGAAATAAGTCTTAAGACTGCAAGAAATAAAGCTTCATCGCAAGATATGTATTTCCGAAAATTATATAACAAACAATATATACATTAATATAGTCTGATTTGTAGACGATATTTTTCTGATACATAAGCGACTTGATAAGAAAAAGAAATCGTCTGCCACTTCGAAAAAGTGGCAGATGATTTTTACATAAAATTTCTTTAACCCATTAACTGTCAAAATTTAAAACAAAACTTTTTTTCATATAAAATTAAGTTTTTACGCTTGAACAAACATAGACCATTGTATTGTACAAAAATCCTCATTTTGGGATCTCATTACATTACTCGTATATTAAAATTATTGAGTCATATTTCTGTGAGTGCCATGGAATAATACGTTCGACATGCAATCCAACATCAAACTTTACACATTGTTTACGGACATTTTACAAACTGCATATTCTCTTTGTTTTCCATTTAATTTTTTTTTTTTTTGTACTTTTTCATTTTGCCGGTGCAGGCGATAAAGCCGCCAAAAATCATAGAAACGACGCCAAACGTAATACATTTTTTTTATTTGTATACTGTATCCTGTTGCCAATAAAGTTTACTTGGCGAAACTTGCGTTGGCGAAATGGAAAAGTACCATTTTCTTTCTATACAATTTCCTTCAAGACTTTTGTTCACCTTCTAGTATTCATTTCTGTGAGCCCACATTGTACAATGGTTTTCCACTAAATTTCGGATCAGGCACAGAGTGTAAACTCAAATAGAATCTTGTATAGCTTTTTTTTATGAAATTTAACAGTGACAATCTTTCACTAGAAAATCAGTGTATTTATTATATGAGCACTAACTAGGGCCATATCCACTTCATTGGTAAAAATATGAAAGCACCACTTCTTGTCTCTTAATTTTTATTTTATAGTTTTATGCGTTCCAGTCAAGTTTGTCGATACCACTCATGTTTTTAATGTAATTTGCAATAACTTTAGGCTGTGGAATTAACACATTTTTTCATCATTTCTAGGCCATCTTTGCATTCGTCCCATAAGTAAAACTTCTAAATGATTTGATAATATCTTAAAGATGTTGAAATCTCTTTAAACTAGGTCAAATATTCTGTTTAATTCATCATATGAAAAAAGAAATTCATTCTATTATATATCACACCTTTCCTGTCATAGGTATAAAAAATCAATTCTTGTGAAAAATTTATCGAAATCAAAGCAATGTTCCTCTGTTTTGTTTGTATATAGTTGCTATATTTTTCAATATAACCGACATAACTCCTACGTATCATTTTATGAATTACTAGTTTAGTGACGTTTGTTGATTTCAGCATCATAGCAATATTCTATCATACCACAAAACATTGCTCATTGTTTGAAATCAAAGAAAAGGGGCTTGCCTCTAATAAATTGCTTCAGAAAATGATGATCATAATAACACACCACTTGTTCATCAATAGACAAATTATACGAAAATATTCACATTGCATAATTGTGTCTTCTTAAGCTTATCTAAATACTCTATTTTGAATAACTTATCCTTGTTTCATTTGTTATTGAAATACTAGTATTGTCACTAAAATGCAGATTAGTCTTTATTTCAGTATAATGATTTATCGTCATATATACTCGTATAATTACAATATTTACACCGCCTTCTTCTGACCAATAACATCTATTCTTGAGATAAAGCATTATATCCATTTAACAATAAAATTCCAAAACATTTTTCAAACAGTCTGCAGGGAGCGTAAATTGGTGACGATTATTTTGAACTTCATGAGAAACATTAGGCTGTACGGTATGGTTTACTAGATCATCTGAGAAGAACATCTCAAAAACTAATATTGGTGTTTTATTTTTATTCTTCTCGATGACTATAAATGTTTAAAGATGCTCTTTTTCTATTCCGCTTCGATGTGGGATTTTTTTCTTACTTGTAACTATAACTTCATTACACTTTACGCTGTGTCTTTCTAATGAATTTTGAATGTCGTTTAAAATATCTTCCAATATATTGTGATCTATGTCATCCGAGTCGGAAACATCATCCTTTCTATGTAGTAGCAATTCCACTACGGCTACTATACCGTCAAAGTCTACATCAAGATCATAATCCTAATATTCTTACATTTTCTTAGGGTTCAAAATTTTTTTGACCTATAATTAAGTAAACAAAATAATTCAAAAGACGTTCATAAGAATACGAGTACTAGTAGAAAACAGTTTTTTTTGTCAAAATCCAACCTAGCTGCTTTAGCGTAGTTCAAAGCAGCTAAAATTATAAATGCAACATTTTTTCAGAGCAAAGTTCATGGTTACGTCCCTTAAATATATAAAAATTATCTTCCCCAATAGACAAAAAGGATTGGCGATGATGTCACTATAATACTTAGAAATATGTGTGTTTCAAAATCCCCTGCTCTCAACACTAACACCTAGTACTTCTTTTCTCTTTCTCCCATTCCCTTCATAAATTTAAACTAGTGGATACAATATACGCTTTTCTGATAAAGAATCATTTTTGGAAATGTTTCGAAATTATTATTACGCCATAGGAAACGATGAAACTCCTATTTGCAGTGCAAATAGTAAATCATTTTACATTAAATATCCTAAACCCAAATTGGGATCATTGTATTTTTTAAATACGTCAAGTTATGAAATAAACAATTTGCTCAATTTTGATGTTATGTTATTTAGAACATATATACATGCCATACGCACATATGTGTACACCTCTATAAGAAAAAAACAATTCAAATTTCAATGTATAACCTATGAAACTATAAACTATATAAACTCGATTAAAATAGTTACGACATCAGAATTAATGAAAATAAAATTTGAATTAGATTTAGCTCTCATGTAAAAAATGATTCTCCCCCCCCCCCCAAAAAAAAAAAAAAAATGGTAAAAATGAGATAAAGGTTCTTTAAAAAATCTTACGTTTCGGGAAAATAGCCTCTTACATATATATTTTTGATCTGGATCAACATTTTAAATCTATAAACAAAGATTATGTACAAATGAACCGTCTTTTGAATTTCATAAGAAATTTGAATCTTATTACAACGCATTTACTCATTTTTTTTCAAAGCGGGCATTTAAATAATAAGCTTAATGACAATTGAATTTCATGACTTTCAATTATTTTCACGGATATATTTATCTTATTATGATAGTGACTCAGAAAGTACCTGTTTTGAAGACACATGGCGCCTCCAAGGAAAGTTGATGGTACTATTGTATGCTGCCAACTATTAAACGGTTTCAAAACAAATTTGATGTTGCTTCATAGATTAGTTTTTATTGCTGTCTCTCCGAGTTGTTGTCGTCATTTTGCGTCTGACTGTCACTGTAGATGAGACCTGGATTCGTTATTATATACAGGAAACCAATGGGTTTTTTTACCCAGTGAATTTGCTCCACAGAAGGCGAAAACTGTCTCATCACTTAGCGAAAAATTTGATGCGCAGGCTGTCATTTTCATGTACTACTTAGAAAAAGAGGGAAATATCAATGGAGAATACTACAGTGAGTTACCCCATTTCCAACTCGAGCACTTTTTGAGCCTCCCGCGTAATTTTAATAAAAATTCTCCATTATACTCTTCTTCATTTTGGTTATTAAAATTATGAATAATAGAAATGGGTAATAATACTTTTTAAATAGCTCCATTGTTTAACAAAGGGTAATCAGATTTCATTCGGTCTGCAATCGCGAATCATTAATTCTCCTCTAATTGAACAAGTGGATCATAAGTATATTTCAAGCGAAAGAAAAAAAAGAAGCGCAAACAAAACGATTGTAATTCACTTTTCTCAATAGCAGTACAAAAAAGTTTATCCCTCTTACATCTCCTCCAAAGTTCCCCCAGTGACCTAGAAATGAATATTAATGTCTCGACCGCAAATCTGCGGTGAGTTTTGCTTCTTCTGTGTCAGAAGTGGCCAGACGAGAAAAGAACACGCCACGGCTCACTTTCGAGTGGCTCTGGGGGTAGACGATGTGATTATTCAAAAAAAGACTGTCCAGACTGCTGCTTTGTCACGGTCCGGCGCCGTCGCATAGTCGTGTTGTTGTGGAAGTAAAAGGCGATGAAAAGTGCTGAAGTGGTCGCAGGTCCTTGGACTCTTTTGATGCATCGCGCTGCGGGAGACATTGTTCTGTGAGATGTCTCTTCCAGACATTGTTACAATTGATCCTCGATCTCTATCAAGAGAGATGTTTTTTTCCTTCTTCTTCTAAACTGACAACTTAAATAAATTACCTTTATTTGTTAAAGAGCTGGTTAAGTGCTAGCTCCAAGGTAGCACTGTGGAAGGCTTCTTTTAAAATTTATTTTAAGTAAAAGTTTCGACAGTTTGGCTGAGAGTTAACTTCTTACGATGCGATTTAATATTGAAATTTTTTTCATGAAATAAGCGTATAATTTTTGTAGAAAAAAATATGCTTCAATCTATAATTTGTACTCATTGTTTATTGAAATCATGTTATTTATTTGAATAGTATTTTCTTGTGAAATATCGAAAATTCTTTATAATCTCGCTCCAACGAACTTGAACTTCAAAGTTTGCACTACTCTTATCCGTTGTAGAGGTTATTTCTTATCCACTGTAGAAGTTATGTAGAGGTGTTTCTTTTACCGATGTTCACACTAATGTTTACAAGAATTAAATCCGACATGCTAACAAAATTGTGGCTGTGGCTTGTGTCTAATAGTTCTAACGATGAACAAAATGTGATGATGATCTGCGACTTTTACACCAAATAATGAAAGAGAAAGCATAATTGCCAGATTCAATACAATAGTAGTAACTTATTTTTCTCATATTCAACAGTAACATTAATCACATGGCGAGTGTAGCTTGTCAAAGAACGGAATGACATTAAATCGCCCGATAATGAATTAAACTCGTCATTTTATTGCAAGGGATCTTTTGTCCCTAGATTTATTAAATTTTAAAAGAATCAACAATTACGGTAATTGGAACCTAAAACTGCTTCAAATTTTGCTGTTCTTTCTTTCTTGCTGTTAAAAATAAAAATAATAATAAAAAAAAATCTTCCAGAAAGTATGCGATGAAAACAGTCCAACAAGGAGGAGGTTGGAGAATGAAGCTTATTAAAAAAATATTCAGGAAGTGACAAAGCATAGGTAGAAACACTTATACATATTCCCGGCACAACGGAAACAAAATCAACGCTTGCACAAATTAACAATACAAGCAAATACAAATCACTAGGAATAACAGTAATAGCGCTTTTAATAATGTTCAGTTTACTAGCTCACACTGAGAACAAATCTCAAAAATAATATTTTGCACTTCAAAAGAGAACGTCGACAGATCGCTTCATCTCAAGATATCCGTGTTTTTATAACTATTCCCACCAGATGCGATGTCACAAAAAAAATCAAGAAAATTCCATAACTTCTCTCTTAATACAGATATCTGAAAAATTAGAGCATTTTCGAGAACCTTCATTTTGTCACCAAAATCGCTAAGTTCGAAACTAAAAGTTCAAGCTCCTCGCCATACTCAGGGGATCATTGTATAAGCTTATTTTGGTATTCGACAAATATCTGTAAATATTTCTTTTCGTAAATAAGAATAAGATGGAAGAGAAGTGTCATGAAGGTTCGAAATTGCCCCTTGAGAGAAAAGTGTTTTGTTTGCTAATTTCTTGAATTTCCAGAGTAATCAACTGTTTGCAAGTATGTAAGCCGTTATCGAATTTGGAACTCAAAATACGAAAAAGAAGAAATGCTTGTGAAATGAATATGAATGACGAAAACTATATCGAAGGCTTGCACATAAGTATAAAAACCGAAACGATACGAGAGGGGAAAAAATATGCTTAAAGAATCGTTTAAAACATCTTCACACATGCTTCCGTTAATTTTGATACAATTTGCCCTGTAAAATTATATTGTGCAACAAAAATGGCGGGGTGTAGAAGGTTATAGAGAGGATACCATTTCCTTAACCACCTCTGATATTTGATCATGATACAAAATTAAAATATGAATAAACTGAACTGTAAAAATTTTGCTTAGCCAAAAATCTTTTAAAACTGTTGCTTACACTATATGATTTTATTCAGTCTTTTTAGTCTTCAAACATTGATTTATCATATTCTGATATGGAATTAAAGTAACACACACACACACACACACACACA